>CP136884.1:2803787-2928787 GCA_033000465.1 Sciaenops ocellatus | reverse complement strand
TTTTATACTGACTCATACATTGACTTAGACAGTATTATGAGCCAATTCAGAATCAGCAATCAGCTTATTACAGATAATATCTGCCTTTATGTTTAAGGTATACTGCAGAGACTGTGCTGCTATTACATTGATTGTCCACCAGAGAGCACTGACAATTTTTCCACAGTAAAATGCCACAATGGGTACATAGCTTGGTCACAATTATTTTAATAAAATCATATAAATAAGGATCTTCATCAAAATGCCACATGGTGGAATCTGAAAAACAATAATAAGTCAATATATTGTTATAGGAGCCTTGACGTGTCAAAAATCAATAAGAAAGAATGGAAAAAGGAGCAGTCCTCGTGTCCCCTACAACCACCACTCATGTTTTAGTCCACTCTGTGCATGGATAAAGGCATATTTTTACACTCATATCACAATATCAATATCATTATTGTTCCAATCCAATACTGGCCATGAACTCATTATGTCTAGATTACGTTATAACAAGCTTATTATAGAGTTTTCATCATCCTGCTCTGAAATAATATAATCTAACCATGATCTCGAGACAATGGGCCGACAGAATGATCGGCGGCTTTTAACCTGTGCACGGCTAAAATCACTAAACATCTGATTCCAGATGTCTTTGTACTCTTTCAAGTGATTTACCTCCTCCACTCTCCATACCAGTTAATTACATCGTATGAAGAAATGACTCTATGAGCACCAGACTACATTTTGTTCTTCTGTACACAAACACCTGCTGACTATCTGAAGGCAATAAAGGTCTTTAGAGAAACCTGCTGGGACCATTTCCCCAACAAGCAAGAGAAGGATCTTGTCCTGTCACTTTCTGTGTTGTGACCATCTATCTTTAGCGCAAGCTCACTAATGCAGCTAATATTTTTCATTTCTTTACAATGACAATCAATTACAAGTAAAGCAGATAACCTGCTATGTTATAAACATTGTTATAAATGATCTTTGATTTTTCTGCAGCTCAACATCCTGCAGCGTTATGACTGCCTCTACAGTATATCATGTGACAGTATTAGTGTAAACAATCACACTCATAGCTCATCACACCTCTCTACACGTCTTCTCCAGCTTTGCATCTTTGTTCTTTTGTTTTTTTAAAGCACTGATTCTTTTCTCTGGGATCTGCCAAAGTCTCTGACAAGTCAGCTGCTGCAAAATGAGTGTGTGATGCCTCACTTATCTGTTCACTGAAATCTACTATGAATAATTCAATTCAGGATAACTGTGTGTACATAGAGGGGGTGTAATAAGGGGATGTGAACGTGACTGAATCAGTGTGTGAATGGTTTCTGGAGTCTAAATTGGATGATTTTTTTTTCAGCAAACAGTCCACTGGTAGTAGTTAAAGGCAACAACATCTACATATTCTACATTAATGTTGATCCTGGATTGTGAAGGTGTGCCAGTCTTGCAAATACCATTTGAACCCTGACTGATTCAAAGAACACGTAGCAGCTTCCAGCTTCACCAACTGCGATCAGCACTGTAGACCTCCGTCTGCAGCACAGAGCGACAGTTACACATTTCAGCTTTAAAGGCTGCAATACTCACTACTGGCCAGCTCAAGTTCCTCTGTGGGAAGATATCAGAAGAGTTCTGGCCAGAGTATCACCTTCCATTTACAACATTAGCACAGTAAGCCATCTGCGAGTGAGTAGGCAAACCTAATATAATAAATGTTATTCATCGATCATGCTGATCTGATTCAAATACAACAAAGATAACCTGACATTAAATCTTAAAATGTGAGTTTTCATAAAGACAGAGTCACCAGGCTGTAAATATGTTGCGTGAGCCAAAGTGAGCAGTGCTTCCAGAAATAAGTACTATGCTACTGTTATTATATCATCATAGCATATAAAGGTGTGTAGTTGAGTGTACTGTAAGTACAGTGCACAATCTTCATTAGCACAGCGTTAACACCGACCTGTGTGATCACTGAGCAAGACAGATGACCTGATGAGTCTTTAACTCAGACCTTCTCATCTCTGGTAACTCCAGGCAGACTCATTAAAGACCAGGACCCTGAAGAGGTCATGTAATTCATTATGATAGCACTGAATGTAGCTGCCTTCATGACACAGAGGATAACAGATATGTATTAAGAATGACATTGGAAAAATATCCATATATGGAGGCGTAGTAACAGACCTAGTAATGACTCATCCTCTGATTCTTAGCCTTAATATTGAATTTAATTATAGTGAATTCATTCTTTGGGTCCAGGACCTCCACACACTCTCAGAGAACCCCCACGGGGCCCCTCTTGGCTCATATTGGTTCAGTTCCCTAAATGAGCCTGAGCAGCACCAACCTTAATGATAAACCTGAACCACCACCAGCACCAGCAGCACCACCACCTACTGAGCCTCCACTGACTACAACACAGTGTGCCGACACACGCTCCCAGCATGCAGCTCTTGAGTGGTGTCACACCGGGCTGGTGAGAAAAGGCGAATTAGCTCCGACTATCAGCGAACTGAGCCCAGAATACACACACACACACACACACACACGTAGAATGTAAGTGAAGCCGTAGATGACCACACTCAATACAATGTCAGTTCATTCACTGCACACACACACACACACGAAGAAATTAAATGCGACTTATTAAACGACAGGCTAGTACACCAAAGCTCCGAAGTCAAATGTAAGGGGGCATTAAATTACCCAATTTAATGTGAAGTTTGGTGTAACGTTCAGCACGGTACACGGGAGAAAAACACGTTTTGTAATATTAGCTGTCGGTACTCTGAGTATGTCCGAGCCACACACATTGTTACTGCGTCTCAAAATGTATTAATATCCGGGATAACCATTGAGACTATTAACCCGGGAAACAACCGAGAGCTGCTTCAAATAAACCTCCGTCTGCCGTTATATTTTTCAGCGTTTACCGTGCTGAAACACAGCGGGGAGCTGTAAATAATGAGACGGGGGAACACATAAAGGTGTTCGGTGAGAGGTGTGGGTTTGTTTACCTTGCTGTGATGCGGTAGTCTTCTCATCGGGCAGCAGCAGCGATGCGGAGCCGCGGATGATGCGCAGGAGGCGGGGTGATGCTGCTCGGTATGTCGGTGAAATCAATGCCGTGTTCGAGATGATAGAAGCGGCTCGATTCACGAAGCTTTGTTACTCCCCTCTCTTTCTTCCTCCTCTGGACACCCTGCCCGCTCTCCTCCTCCTCTACGATATGAGATTTTAGTCGAGCCGCATTCAAGGACGGGCCAGCCTCTCTCTCTCTCTCTCTCTCTCTCTCCCTCTCTCCCCCCTCCTCTCTCTATGTTCTCCCTCTCCTCCGCATCCCTGCTTTCTCTCGATCACCTTCTGCTCTCATCTCAGCGCCACTGTCAAGTCTGCGAAAATACCGCCAAACTACTTCCGGTATCCCTATTACACAATTAAAGTTCTCCGTGATGATTTTAGACAGCTGAAGAAGAGAAGTGGCACTGTTCTTATCGGGACTGTTTCCAGCAGAAGCAGGAGACAGCCACTTTCAGCTTGTTCTGAAAAACAACAGCATCAAATGGCAGAAAGATGAGAGCAGACCAAGGCCCGAGAAAAGGCTGGCTCAATTAGTGGCAGTGGCAGTTAGTAGTGGCACAGGCTGCCACCGACCTGGCGCGGCAGTTGGCAGTGTCTGGGGCATTTACCGCTGCCCTGCCACAGCAAATGCTGCTGTTATGGCCATCTGTTTTTAATTTTTATTTTATAAAACAGTCGTCAATGTTGTATTAGACTCGATTGGAGTAACATTTCCATCATGTGATTTCTGCATTGATTTAATTAATCTCTCAACCACTACTAGCTGCTGTTGCCACGAATTGAGCCAGCCCCTGCTGCAAGGCACAGACCACCAGGTGTTTCCCATCAGCCATCTATCAGTGATAGAGGTGTGACCAAACATGGATAACAAAGTTACCCTGATTAGACTGTTCTGGCATGAGTCTGGATTTTATTTTTATTGATTTATTTGTTTGTTCTTTTGAAACTGACTTTAATTTGTATCTTAAACTGTCTTCAAGTCCTGAAACACAAACTTGTAAAAGAGCGGGCTTATTGAGAGTTAGCATCATCCACAGCCTTTAAAGGCCTGCTCCACCACACAGAAAGTCAATCATGGCCAGTCGTTTCTTTGGAGTTACCCGTTGATGCTGGCTAGGAGGGCATTTAGAAGAGTGCATGCAGTAGGGAGGATCCATTGGTCAATAAAGACAACAATAACTCAACAATTTACTAGAGCCACAAACACATGGCTTAATTATTGCTCTAAATTCACAGATTTTATTTGTGAGTGGTACATTCCTGTACACTGTTGGTGATTCATAAAGGCTGGAAAAAGTGCCGTGATCAGTGATATATCTTATGTATATTTATAGCAAGACGCTGCTGAATGTTTTCATTTCAAATTTATTGAGGCAACGTTGCATTCAAATTAAGATACAATCTCCTCCATTGCACTAATGAGAGAGTCTTTGTGAACAGGAACAGGTTTTACAGTATAAATGTACGGTTACATACCTCATGTGGTCCAATTAGGCAGTTTCCATCACAACATTCACCAAAGTGACCTGTCTAACTAAGAATATTAAGGGAGTCCAGTACACGTGAGGTCACGCACATGTTTTATAAGTAATGGAGTGTGCAAAATATTCATTAATTTTAATGACTAACTTTGGACAAGGGCTTGAATTGAAATGACTTTTGTGGAACTGAAGGAAAGGTCTCAGTGTCTTTGAAGACAAATGGTTGCACCTGACAAGGCATGCAACATCACATATGTTTGTTGTCCAAATGTGGAGTGGTGGATTTTGTTTCTTGATCACTTGTTCTAAATAAATGGATTTTCACTTCCAGGTGTAATTTTCACTATACGGGTTAAAATAAATCTTTCCCTGCAATAGAACAGAAAAATAAAAAGTGTCGTCTTACAAGTTGTTTATCCAGCTTCCTTAGTTTTACAGTTTGATACTGTTTTCTTTCCATTTGAGGTACTTCTTATAAAGGAAGCATACATCCTCAGGACCTACAGAATTATGAATTATTGGTTCATCGTTCCAATTAATTATGGAAGTGCCAGCAGCTGAAGGAGGATCATCTTTACATCTTTATCACTTTATAGCAACACTCTGAGTGAATTCATCTTAACGACTAGAAAAAACTAACCTCACCCTGCACTAAGCAAAATGAAATAGTATCTGTATCCTCAACCATCTGTTGATGTATAAATTAATATTAAAAATCCTGATTAACAGATTGCACTTATATAAACCTAGAGATGGTTCCTTAACTTCTAGCTGAGTTTCACCACATGTCCTACAACTTCAGAAGGAAATTAGCCGTTGCTGCAGCGGCTGTGAGGATGTTTCACCTGGTGTGTCCTACAACATTGGCCTGGCTTGTATTCTGGTAGATTTTCAGTTCCTCTGCACAGGTAAAGTCACGGGCTGCTGGACCACCACCTGTTTTTGGGTTTGTTTTTTTTTCATTTGTTGCAGATTATTTATGCATTTAATTTATTAGCTATGTTCTGGTTTTGCAGTATTCCCTTTAGTCCAAATGTAACTTTTGAATGACGATGATGATGATGATGATGATGATGGTTTCCTCTCTCTACTTTTATGCCCTTTCTGTCAAGATTAATTAAGGTTAAATAAATCCAGGTTTATTCAATCAATCCTGCACTTGAATGTAAAATATCAGAATGAACACAGACTACTTCACTTTGTCTTGGGTTGGTTTCAGCAACCTGCAAAGAACGTGCTACAGAGGGTGAACATGTTCCATCTCACTGTGTACACACACTGACTGCACTGCACTGACTCACTGACTGTATTTTTATTGTTGCTGTTTTGTTTTTTTCAACTTTGTGAATAAGCCAATATTTCATGTTTCGTTTTGTTGTTGTATTTTCAGAGTTTGTTGCATATCTTTATATGCAGTTTTTTCCAGTGTTAAGTTACTATATGAGCAATAGTTGGACAAATGGAGCCTCTTTACAGTAAACCAAACAAGTATTATGATAGGATGCACTAGCACAGGGCGTCAAACAAAAAATATTTTATTTTGAAGGTAAAATCGAATAACTTCCGGTCATCTTTTCTCTCCCCCCGGGGAACTTGACGCAACAGCTCCGTTGTCAGATGGAGCGGCGGCGGCGCGCGTCTCCTTTTGTTGTGGGCTCTCTGCTGCCTGAAGTGAAGCACGGAGGCGGCAGGTGCTGCTCCCTCCCTCCCTCCACACCCCCAGCTCCCTGGGGACCAGTGAGGAGAAAAAGACCCCTCCAATTAAACACATGGATGATATCACATCTACAGAGACTTCTAATATACTCCAAGTGTATTGTGCTGGCTTTCTACTGTATACTACACTTTTCATTTTATTTCATTTTTTCATTTGGAATGGAAAAGATTGATTGTAAGTCATTTTTATTGTTTCATGTCACATTCAGGGACTGATGGTGCTACTGGAAGTCTGTATGAAAAGCTTGAAAAGCTGTGTGGATGTATTTAGTTTTGTTTGTGTATGTCATTTGAATTACATTTATACACGTGAAATCAATAATTAATTAAAGTGCGACTGTTTTTTTTCTTCTATTTTTTAACATTCATGATTTGCCTTTAATATTCTTTGGTGCATCAATAAATATATCAACAAACAAGGATGCTCGTTTGTTTTGCAAATGGTACAAACATTGTGAGAAAAAATCTGGAGAAGTGAATGCAGTTATTTATTTAGTATCGTCACCTGTATTGTTGTTGTTATTTGACCATGAGATAATGTGAAAACTTGTTTAATTTACGACATTAGTGTAGTCCAAGTCATCAAAGACGTGCACCTAGCTGAATTGTTTAGAATATAATTCATTAGTGAAAGTCTAGCAGTACCCAGCACTGCTTCCTTTGTGGAGAATTGTGTAGTTCATTGCGGAATCATGTTTGGGTGCCACACTGACACTGTTGTCTTGAACATTTTCACTGCGACAGGTAAAAGAGGGACAGGAGAGAAAGCTTTAATGTAAACGCAGTAAGGCAAAGTGTTTCTGTGAGAGTGACAGCGTGACAGAGGAATCTGTTGAGTAATGGTTTATGTGTGAGTAATGAGCACTGATCCGGTTTCATCATTTCATATTTCACCCTCAGGGTTATTCGAGCAGAACAGGCGACATACAAAGCGCCACCAATTAGACAGACGAGGTCATCTTTAGACAGCTCGCAACAACAGACAGCACGCAGAGCCAGCGTGATCAGGTCTGGGCTAATTGGTCATTAAGTGGAGTCACAGTGCCTCAAGGAAGAATGATATGTGCTTAATTAATCAGCAATAATTCACACTATGGTTTTACTTGCTACACATTGAGCCTGCATGCTACTTCCTGCATTCTGATGAGAAATTCACATAATGCAGCTCAAAATATACCAAGTCCTTTAAATGACACACACGACCTGTTCTCCAGGATACCACACTTTATTCTCCAAACCTTCCAGGGTTATATCTGAGATCATCCCGCAACATATTTCATTTTAACCCATCAATCAGTCATCCGGTACATCTTCCACACTTTCTTTATTTAAATACTTTTATGGTCACTCTGGCAGCAGCATGTCACTTTGATACAGACTGTAAGAGCACAGCAAATGATGAATGAGCACAATATTTGGTGCCGACATTCAGCCAACCACCATCAGGTTCAAATTCTAATTTGTCTGATACTTCGAGCCTGATGAGGATAAAAAGTTATGGAAAGTGGATGGATGGATTTTGGTGCACAATCAATAAATCCTGAATGTAAAACTGAAATGTATTTTATAATGGAAACTGTAATATAATACGATTTAGGATAAAATGTGTAAATACAGAATATAAAATATGTTAAATGTAATATATATATATATATATATATATATATATATATATATATATATATATATATATATATATATATATACACAGCATCAGTTTGTCCAAATCTAAAAAATATCTTTATCACTGAGTTAAAACTGCTAAAAAATATTTCAGAGACATACTCAGGATGACTTTGTTATTTCATATCTGTTCATATATTGTATTTTTACTGTTTTGTAAGGTAAATCATTGAGCACAGAAAAGAGCATCACACACAGAAACAGCGTCATTCCATGCTGTAAAAGTAAGATTTGAATATATGCAGTAGATGTTGATGGGCAGAAGGTTTTCTGCTCAGTGGACTATAAAGATGCTGCTGTGTGTCTCCTGACATTTGAAATCAGTTTTTCAGAGTCACCAAATGTTCTCTGTCCATGCAGGCTTTTTATCAAGTCACACACAATTGAGTTAGAGGAGGTACAAGATGACATCAAATATCTGAGTGTTTGCCATGAAAGGTTTCAAATTAATTTCTTTGGCCATGTTCCAGGAACTTTCATTTGCCCACTTCTCCCTTTACACTCGGACTGGTTGTTTTTCTCTGAACCAAGCCCCTCTGAGGCTCTTAGCTTTGAGATGTACTGATTGTTCTGGTCTCAGCTTCCAAAACACCTTGAGAATCTGCAGCCATGATGTCATCTCTGACCTCCATTCATCTGCTTTGCTGCCTTTTTACCAAAATCCCTCCTTTCCTGAGGCTTTCACTCTGGAAAAGTCTCTGAAAAAGCTTTCAGATTATAAGAATAAGAATAATAATATTTATAGAGCACCTGTCATACATGCAGCTCCAAGAGATTCAGAAAAATGAAATAAAGATCCATCAAATAAATAAAATCACTGACACAAAGTAATAAATCATGCAAAGTGATTATAAGAGTAATAAAGTGAGATAAAAAATCGATCATCAGATACTAAAACTGTCCACTAAATTACTCTTTTCTCTGATTACCAATTAACTCAGCGTATGTGATCACTCTCGCTCTCATTGGTGGTTCACCTTCATTTCATTTTATGTCCACCTTCAGTCAAACCTCCTTTAATTACCTTTTTATAAATCATATTTCAGTATTAGAAAAACTTGTTGAGCTCATTCATGCCATAACCTACACTTGAAGCATCTTTTACTCACTGAATATCCTGTTTGTATTTGTTGTTCTCCCTCCACAAACAAAAGAAAGTCACGGCTCTGAAAACTGAACACAAGTCTGCAAAAATCTTAAAATGAATCAGACCTGCATGAAAAATAACAGCTGGCCCAAATTTCAGGGTTTTGAGATGTTACTGAAAGGAAGTGATTGTGAAGTTCTGCTGTACTCAACAAAAATCTGAACTCTCTGGGTACAGACTGGGAATGCTGGGAAAGTTTACAGTATTATGCAACTCATTTATGTTAAGGTAAAATCATTTTGAAGGAAATGCGATGCCACTTAGATTATAATTGTGACGCAATATGAATATTAACATGGAATCATTTGTGTTGAACAGATCTGACTTTTTCAGTGTTCAGCCAAAGCCACCATCTTTTCTTCACCTTCACTAACAGGGTTAGTCGTCTAAGCCTGACATCACATAACAGAGATGTTTCCTCTTCATACTGTGGTTTGTTGCTTTTGTCCACGACCTCTTCAAAACGAATCAATACATGTAATTATAATTAGTTAATAAATGGTAAAACAAAAATACATTCTGTCCCCTTCCCTTGCCCTCCTTTGGGCATTTGGTTACTGCAGACAGGCTCTCCAGCTCCCATCACCCCTGTCTCTGTGTTAGCCCCCCCCCCTCTTCCACTGTCTGCCCTCTGTGCTCCCTGACATCCTATTCATTTCCATTTGGGGTCTGCATGCACACAAATCATCCACCAACTGTCACATGTCATCTTTCCCGTCCCCGGGCTGGTTGAAGTGTGTGTGTGTGTGTGTGTGTGTGTGTGTGTGTGTGTGTGTGTGTGTGTGTGTGTGTACATCTGTTGGCGGTGTCAGATTTATCAAATGAGGTTTACAAAGAGTGATGTGCAGCAAGAGCAAATGAATTGAATGTGTCGCCTAATGAAATAGCACAGTGACAAATGTATCAAGTGGCCGATGACGTTTGAAGACGCTTCCTGTGTGTCAGTGGACAGAAATATGATTCACCTTATGTGTGTTTTACTTCACATACGGACAAAGACTGAGAGCAGGGGCTGGCCGACATTCGTCCAACCAGAGAGCTAAATTTCATTTACTGGCACCACAAATGTTTAAACTTTTTAAAATGCAATCAGAGTTTCTAAAGTTGAATTTTGGAAATTATATTTATTTTTTTTATAATTATTATTTTTCCAAATGTAGGTTAAAATTACTGTAAAAACTTTAAATCACAGGTCCAGTCCACATGTTTTGTTTTGCTGCTTGTGGTGTGTGGGCGACATGAATCAGCCTGAGACTGATCTCATTCAGGCTAGACAGCAGATGATTGACAGCTCTCTCCTTCACTCAGACATCCAGATGATTTCCTGCAGATTCCTGAATACCTGTTCTATTTCGGAGCTGTCAAATCTTTCTGAACTATCTGCCGAAGCAAATCTGTCTATAAATTTGAAGGGGAAAAATGAGCAATTCATTTCCTGAATCATGCCTCATTCTATTACCCGCCATGTTTTTAATAATGAGGTTTGGGTGTTTGGAGATGGAGGTCATCATTTAAATGTTGGTTGATTTGGTTTGGTACATATCAGACCACACTGGTTCAATTATCCATGTCTACCACAGTCTGTGGTGAAAACTGAGCCCACTGTCTTTGCAGCTAAAAAAATTTCTGAGATATAATGAGTACTGTTGTGTACTGTAAATGTATGTGTCTCATGTGCAGACATGTTAAAATTCATTTAGACTGTATTTATGGTGCTTTCATTGAAAGTGCTTTATAATTTGCCTTTCATTCATTGGCTGATCATGCTGATGTCATGTTCATCTTCAAATGTTGCATAAACCCTGAGGACGTTTTAAAACTATGCATTCATAATGCTTTAACATGTTTGATGAATGACTGCCACACGTCTTGAAGTAATGTACAGGAAAATTCAGTCTCTACGCATGATGAAGTAAAATGTGCATTTCATCTGATGTTTACTTCATGAACAGTGGAAACCTTCAGAATGTGTGCTTTATGTGTATGATTCATTTTCACTGAGCTATCATCATTTCATTTGACTGATGGTTTATAACCAAAGTTCTGTGTCACAGTGTTTGTGAGACAGCAACAAAACAACAGGCTATCTGTCAGCCAGCAGAAACACTGGATTGTTAGTTATTAGTGTGAACAGGAAAAGTCTATCTTAGCCAGCAGAAACACTGTAGGTGCCTAAACGCAATTTACTGATTTTTGACTACTCCCCATTTAAGTTTTTCACAATGCACATTTATTGTTATGTAAGTTATTGCACAATAGTCCATATATATATTTTTTCTTATGTATATGTTTTATAGGTAGAACCATATGTTCTTCCTCCTTAGAGTTTATTCTATTTATACCAATGTTTTACCTCATGCCTGTATATAGTGTGTGCCTGTTCTGTGTTGTTACTTGTAATGCTGCTGCAACAAAAGAATTTCCCTTCGGGGATCAATAAAGTACTCTATCTATCTATCTATCTATCTATCTATCTATCTATCTATCTATCTATCTATCTATCTATCTATCTATCTATCTATCTATCTATCTATCTAGTCTAGTCTGTCATTAATTTAGCAAATAAATGAGTAATGTCTATCCAGTTAGAGGTAGCAGGATTAGCCTGGTGTTCACCCAGTTAGAAGATGTAAAGGTAGATAGATCCATCCAAATGGAGCTCCTAACTGGAATTCAGCCATTTTTAAGGTTATCATGGCATGTCAAAATGTCAAAGCGTCTATTTCTTCCCTTTACAATAAAGAACTGTCCTTTGCACAGATTTACTGTTCATCATCACCATCACTGGCACCTTGTATTGATCAGCCCAGTCCACCGTCATTCATTTCTTACAGTGTATCATACTCCCAGGTGGTGAATGACAGGCCACACTCTGATCTCCCTCAAGGCTGCGTCCATCTGTTGCTCAGAGCAACACGATCAATACTGCCGATGTTAATGATGGCTAAAAGCCTGCTAAGAAACCTGAGAGGCTCTTTTAGCTCAGGGCTAGTGCTGTCACCCTGGTGGGCCATCAGTCCTCTGGTCCACTGGTCGACAGAAGACAGATTCAGCTAACCCAAAGAGGGCTCATGGTGGATCAGTGTGGGCTGAGATTTAGTCTCAGTATGTGCCTCCTATGTAATAATCATTTTCACACATAATTCCTGCACTGACTGTTAGAGAAATAAACTTCTACACTACTGAAAGAGTTATATAAAAACATATACAACCTTATTCATAATCCACAAAGACTGTTGGAACCATATGAGCTTTACTTGTTTCCTTGTCGTCAGCTTTACAGTTTTTGGGTGAGGGACTGCTTTAGGAGTCTTCCAGCATTTTGTCTTCAAAATGGTGTCATTAAGCTGTTTGATATCCTGCCACCTTTCTCTGAAATAGGATTGAATTTGCACATAAGATTTGATTGTTGTCACAAACAGCAGCTCATCCTAATGTAAAAATCAATGCAGAAGGTTTAAATGTGGAAGAAAGCCATTAACACCTACATGGGGTCATTGGACACAATGTGTATGTATCCTGTCACCTTCAAGTAAACACAAGAAGAGCACAATAGTACTGTACTCAATCAAAATACCTTATTTCTGCTCTGTGGAGACAATGTTTCCAACCAAAAGGTACTGGGCATCTCTGAGGCCTTACTAACATTTTAAAATGTATTTCCTACATAGTCACAGTTTAATAAGGCTGAGCCCAAATGTAGACACTGGACAGGGAGGTAAGGTGAAACAAGTCTGTCATTGAATATACCAGCAGGAATGGAGAGCTGAGGTGAGGCGGAAGGATTTCAGGTGGAGGCTTGGCAGAGAGAGCTGGCTGATGGGCTCGGTGGATGGTGAGACAGACAGGCAGGCAGATAATCCTGAGTAGGCATAAGTCGCACAGACGGGCAGGTAAACAAACTGACTAGACTGGAACAAAAATAATCTAGGTTCTAAGCAGGACGTGTAGCACAAAGACAAACTGTGATCCAGAGAGGACTGGCAGTTTGTTCAGAGCTCCTGTAGGCAGAGATGACTGTCAATCATCTCTGTCCATGCAGAAAATAAACATTACATACAGTACTTCATTACTTCAAAGGTAATATTTTTTTCCTTTTTTTTAACATTTCTCAGCCTCTGAAACAACATTGAGACCAACATATTGTCAGCGGTGCAAAGATCCTGAATAAACAGTTACGTAATATATCCTGTGTTTCCACACCCCGCCTTTATCCAACTGTCTCAGCGCCCTGCTGCCTCAGCATGTTGTAAGCAACATACAAGAACAAGCCACGTCTTCATAAACACATTTTCTCCTGGTCTCCAGAGATGCTTTGAGCGCTTCATCATCATCTTAACCAACTGTCGGGTAATTCACAGATGTGGTGAATTGTATAAGGTGTTTATGACGCAGGCTTCCTGCAGGTGTGACAGGAACTAAGTGTCTGGTGATTCATGTTGTGCAGCAACACGCTGCAAAAAGATGTTTCACAGTTTCTGTGTTTGCACCTGGCACATTATGTACACAGTGATTTTCATTTAAAGTGACCTGCACCATATTTGATGCCTTTAAGAGAATATTTTGATTTATTTTCATGAATCTGTATGAATTTGTGATAGAGCTTTAGCACTTGATCAAAGTCCTGCTTCTTGGTAGCTCTGTGTTCTCTCTCTCTCTCTCTCTCTCTCTCTCTCTCTCTATATATATATATATATATATATATATATATATATATATATATGTATATATACATATATCTTATAATGACCTTTTTGTGTCTGCTCAGACGAGGGTTAATGTTTCTGCATTAGCATGGCCTGAATTACTGTTCAACGCAAAAAGGTAAATAAAACACCTACAACTCATCCACGTGGCTTCAAATAACCACTTCCAGTCAGTCTTCGTGATATTGCTTCATTCTTTCATATGGATTACTCATATTTTTAATTTGATATTTTGTTCTAACCTTTTTTTTTAAGGTTTTACTGTGAATTTACCATGTTTTTAACAGTTCAGCATTTCTTTATCATGTTTTATTGGTCAATGCTTCTAGATCTCATGGAGTGTCTGCTGAGTGAAGGTGGCCTTCCTCCCTCTGCGTGGTGGTAGTAATAGCACAATCACCTCTCTCTCTCTGTATTTTCTGTATTCACTGTGTGTATGTCTGTTTTTTGGTGCTTATGCACAACTGTAAGTATTCTACCTGTTAACATCCCCATCAGACATCATGCACAGCCCACAGGCTGAAATGACTTTATTTTGAGTACAGTTAGTGGTTGAGAATTTTTCCAAAAACACCACAAAATTGTCACAGAAACTCACCCACTTGTCTAAAACAGAGGGGTAAGAGTAAAAAAGCACAGGAAAGAACAATCTCCACCTGCTTGTTTTACAAAGCCTTCTTGTGCCAGCAGGGAGCTTTGTTTGCAGCAGTTTTTCATTTCCCATCTTTGAATGGTCAGCTGCAAAAACTTGTTTGATGCTTTGGAGATTGGGAAAACACAGAAACATGTAACATGTCATTTTCACTGTAGGACAGAACAAGAGGCTGCAGATCAGACTGAACTTTGAAGATGGAAGTTACAATGGGTTCAAAACCAGAAGGAACACAGCAGAGTGTGGTGTTGACTGTTAGTCAACAATAAGAGAATCAGTCTCTTTATGAAACCTCAGCATCACTTTTATAAATTGGGTAATATGTATATATGTTTTTGTTTTTCATCACCTTTTTGGCTGAACCGCAGACTGAGTAATGAAGCTAGACTATTGGTCGGTCGATTGTTGGAATTACGTGCTGGGACTTGTTTGTTCTCTGTAAATAATATTATAAAGAGTACAGTCTCGACCTGCTCTGTATGAACAGTGTCATGAAATAACTTCTGTTAGGATTTGCCGTTATATGAATGAAAGTGAATTGATTCAGCTGCTGCTCTTTTGAAACAAGTTGGTGTGAACTGTCATACATCCTCAGGGGGCTTTTGCAGCGGCTCCACTCATTGACTGCTGCTTATTCCAAATCTATTGCATGCTAAGAATATGTATTATTCTGCAGGTCTTAGATATCTGAAGACTAAAATCATTTTTTCTCAAACATTTTACTCAGAAAATATTCAACTCTTATGATAGGGGTTAAAATACAGTCAATGTTCAGTTACAGTCAGTTCACATAGGAGGCAGGTTTATTCGTATAAAAAGATTATATATGGAACTGGTTCCGGAACCAGAGCTACCTGGGTGGAAAAGGTTTACTCCTTATCTGCACTCCTCTTCCTTATATTTCCTGTTTGGAGCTACAATTACGGTGTTTCCGAACCATTTGTTTGACCTCCACTTACTGTCTTCATGTCACATTTCAGCTCATAACTAATCATGGATGTAAGCGTGTGCTACCTGCTACCTGCTTGAACGTGATAAAGTATTAGAAGGGAAATGGAAAACATTTAAAATTACATTCCAGTGATCTCATGGTTTAAGCATTTTCATTCTAAATGTTCTAGTATTTTGTTAAATTTTTCTAAATGAATGTATTTAAATAAAAAATATATTTCAGAGATTCCTCCGTGTGCCACTCAAGGGAGCTCGCGTACAACCAGTGGTAGCCTACTGAGAACCAGTGGACTAAAGACTTCTGAATTCATTGACAGGCAGTCACTAATAGATGTTTACCAGAAGTGTTACACTGTGTTACAGTGTCTTTACCAAACATGTACAATGATCTAGGGGACCCAAAGAATGATCACCACCATATTGTATTTGTAACATATCGTAGATAAATGACATCAGACTTGGAAGTCAATGTTATTAGGAAAAAGTATATAAATTATATTTATTGTGCCAGTCCGTAGCGCTATTTACAATTGCACCTCTCATTCTCTTTGATGCAACAACTACTGCAGCCATACAGGCTGATCACTGGACAGTTAGATGCTGTCCAACATAAAGGGACGGAGAAGATGGGACAGAATAACATACAGTATAGTGTCAGGATCTGTATAGAGAAAACACACAGGACACTGGCAACATGTCAAGTGAAATAATTCATGAATATTTAATCTCTAGAGTCCCGGTACATCCCTCTGTGCTTTCACTGCAGGACAATGTAAGTGGATGAAACTTAGTTTTATGGTTCCATAAATTCAAACATACTGACAATCCTCAAGAGTTTTATTACTCAGAACTACAACTTCATGACAAATTTATTCATTACACTGTTACACTCTCGGCTACATTGTATAGTATATTTTGCTATCCTCTGTATTTTCCTTTAAGAAATATGACTACAGTTTACAGCTTGTCTTGTCTCATATCTGTGACTCGTTACAAGGCCAGCCTGGAGTTTAGGTAGTGATTATGATGTCTGGTATAAGTGGCTATTTAAAATAAGTTTCTTTGGGGAGTTCTTCTTTAACTTTCAAAGTTAGGATAACGGCCTCTGCCTCATCATGGGAGGACTCCACCTGTCAGAACTGAACTTCAGTTGAACTCCTCAAGTAGGAAGCTCTATGGTCACACCAGGGGCAGAGCAAGAACTGTATAAATATGTAACTCTGTTTGTCAGACTCTGACCCACCTTGTGAGAGTGATGATCTCTGACCTTTCAGCTGAAAAACTTAAAACTTGGTATTTTCTGTATGAAGTTGTTGTAGTGGTCTTATAGTCCTTACTCTGTTCTAATAAATCAATGACAGACAATATCAGAGTAACTTTGTTTATTTGTTCATCTCTCACTGCAAAATGTGCAAACTGTTACAATGCTGCAGGAATTTTAGAACACAGATTAAACAACAATTAAAAGTGTCAAACAACAAAATCTGGACATGGAGATAGAAGCCAGTGAGTGAGCTTAGCAGTTTATTTCAAACATAGGGGATGATCTTGATAGAAAGAAGGAACAGGAAGATGAGGACGCAATCGGATGGGTAAGGCTTTCAAAGGTCCCTCTGGCCAGAGCAGTACATTTTCCCCTAACACTTGCATGGGCTGCAACTACTCACAAAATTCAATGACGCATGCTTTACAGGAGCTCTGTGATCTCCCAGATCAGAGAGATCACAGAGCTCGTCGTCTATCCTTGAATCAAAACTCGAAACGTTTTTTTTATCCAAAGCTCTTCTCCTTCTATCTATCCTACATACATGATGGAACAAAACATATTTTCATTGATCAATGAGATGCTAAATGCTGACCATAGACAGAAGAGAATATGTACATTCAATATGGAGAAAATCATACCATCCAAAGTGGAGATACATGGTTTTGATGATGTAAAAACTCATGAAGTCTGCACAGCTCATTCTGTTACGGGAAACTTCAAACAAACCACAACACTGGAATGGTGCAGGCTGTGGAAAATGCATGCAACCTACTTTCCTTCAGAGTTTGTCCTGTTAAACCAAAGTGCAGAGGACAAATTCAATTTTTAACCTCAACTACCTTAAATGTCCTGACTGTAACCGCTGTGTGTAGACGGACAGATGTTAAAGGTGTAGCACACAGAAGGCATGGTTGGGTTTATACCCATGTGGCAGTGTGGGGTGGTTTGGCATCGGTGCAGCAGTAGGAAGGTTGTCGCATGCTAACTCACCTTCATGACCTCATCCCAAATGTTTTGTATTAAAATGACTCTTACAGTGATGCGAGCCAGAAAAAGATATTTTCATCCCTCTGTTACATTTATTTTCCTCTTCTCATCTGATTGTCTGGAGACAATTAGCATTTAGACGAGTTGTGTCCTCTTGTGCTGTTAACCTCACACACCCATGGGCGTCCAGCACCTCAGCGTGTCAGCTGCTTTCCAGTGAATCTAATGGGTAAACATAGAATCACAGCACTGCTAAGTGAGCAAAACATTTTGATTAACTCTTCTTTCATTTGATTCTCTATAATTGAATTGGAAATTGTTGTGTGCCTGTATTCAGATTATGCAAGCTAGCTACAGCTGATAAGCTCAACTAGCCACTGTCATCTTCTCAGCAGATAAAATCAGCAGTCATCGACTTGAAATGAGAAGCAGCTTTAGTTTACTTCTGTGAAAAATCAAAGAGCCGCGGTTTCAAATCTTTCTGCAGATTTCGGGTGTGATCATCATAAACAACATATGTCATATGAGAATGGAAAGCTTGAGAGGAGTAACAGTAATAACTAAAGAGTGGCTCCTCATTTTGTTTGGATTGTGTAAACACACAATGCAATTCACATCCCACCACTGCTTTCATGCTTTTGATACGTTACCATTACAGACTGAAAATCATGGCAAAATATGTAAAACAAAGACAGTGAAGAGGAAGATTGCAGGATTTCAAATTTTCAAATGTCTTATAGAAGGAAATGCATTCAGCATGTTAAACTACAAGGATGTACAAGGATGTGGCTGAGTTCACCTTTAGAGAGAGTGAGGATCCAGAGGGAGCAAGGAGTAGAACCATTACTCCTTTATGTTGGAGGTAGGGCTGTGTGATATGACAATATGCAGTGTAATGTGTGGAAACATGTCTGTCTTCTGATATTACTCTGAAAGCACAGAAGCAGCGTGCAGGTGAAAGACTTGCACAAACATGGAGGAGTGATTTGACAGATTGGAGGGAATCTGAACAGAAGGATTCCAAGCAGCCAAGACAAAACAAAGAGCTCATACCTAAAAGAGGAGCTACTTCTGTCACATAAACATCTGACAGAGACCAGAAAACTGTGACATTTAACTTTGCAAATTATTTTCACACTTTATATGAAGACCACCTCTGTACTGTGTATGGAGCACGTTACAACTCGGCTTCAATTCAAAACCAGAAAAATAGTTATGTGTTTGTCTCCAGGTACAACTGATCCCGGCTATACGTGCATGTGTGTGAAGAGTGTTCAGGTCCTAAAGCAGACAAATATTACTTTTAATTCTCTGCAATTCAACTTTTGATGATGCAACATGATAATTCACTGAACACCAACAATGAATCTTGATAAAGCATGCATTATTATTATAAAAATGATGCTGCAGACCAGTCCCAGCAGTCAAACACCACAAACCTCTTTTACAACCTCCACAGGAATCATGTCAAACAGTACAGAGAGACTCTACAGATGAGAGCTACTGAAGTTATGCTGAGTGCTCAAAACAAATCCCAGAAGATGCTTCTGTCTGCAGCACATCTTACAACAAAGAATCAATCGTGAAGAGAGGAAGGAGATGTCAGAGAGGGCCCCCGGCCTTGCTGATGAGGTCAGTGTCAGACGGGAAGAAACTGTTCTTGTGGCGTGAGGTTCTGGTCTTGATGGACTGCAGCCTCCTGCCAGACTCAAAAAGTTTGTGTCCGGGGTGGGAGGGTGAGGGTAGTGTTGTCCGTGAACAACTCAGGTGCTTGACGGACTGATGACTGGAGGTGCAGCTGTTGGTATACAAGGAGAAGATGCAAAGATGGTTTGGTAAAATATGAAAAGAAATTTACCTTTCCATTTGTCATTTAAAAATATTTAAGATAAGATAAACTTTATTGTGTTATAGTGCTACACACAGAAAGTTCTGTAAAATACTGTCCATGTGTCGTCACATACAAGATGTAACACAGAAGTTATAAAACATGAGGAATGAAATCATCAACCCTTTCTGAAGTGAGCCAGTTGAGGTGATTGGGTCACATGATCATGATCCTTTATTTCCAAGTCAAAGTAATAGGAGGAGCTGGAAAATGTTGTGCATTACCTCGCTTAGGCTGCTGCCACCACGACCCGGCTCCGGATATGCGTGATACACAGTGTGAATGCTGAGAGCCAAAGAAGCGCCAGGACTGAATCGGCCTGTCAGCATCTTTATTTTTACACACCGTCCGGCTTCAGAGGTTCATCAGCTACTGTAAGGATGCCTTCACTGGCACCAGCAGCCACACCATCTGCCCAAAAAGCATGTGGTGGTGGAGAATCAGAGAGGCCTGTGTGTGTGTGTGTGTGTGTGTGTGTGTGTGTGTGTGTGTGTGTGTGTGTGTGTGTGTGTGTGTTAGAGTAAATTAGTCGACATGGAGTCAGCACACACCTGGGCCAAAAAAGCTGCAGCAGGAAGTTTCATCTAGCTCTCTGTTCTTACTTACATATGGCCACATTTGGAAAATGACTCCATAAAGAATAATTAATAACTCATTCATCAATGAATTACACACATTCAGAATGTTCAGTTATTACAGTACATGCACATGTACATGTGTGTACTAGAAATACAACTAGAGCCATATACAAATATTATTTTGGTGTCATTAATGGGCACAAACACTTTGATGTCTTATGTGGGTCTACATTGTCTGCTTAAAATTAGCTTCATATTAATATAATATGCTAAAAGTTTTAAAGTAAGTGTAACGACTGCATGGATTATGTTTACTGGCAACATTTCCCGCAGTCCACAGTGTGTTCTTATAGCATGTCACAGGGAGGAGTTTGGTGTGAATGGTTGGGCGTACAACTAGGTAGGACGTTTAAAGCAGACCTGTGTTCACCTCCATTGTCCCATGTGTGGACAACAAATACACTCCAGTTAAAGGTCATTGGTTTGTTAAGGTCATGTTCTAAAACAACAATGAATGTAGCCTACTTACAGCACAGGCAGTGTGTGTTTCTTCCTTTGTGCCATAGAGCTCCATTGGTGTCCAGAACTATTAAAAACACATCAGTGAGTTACTCTGTTTCATTGGGTGACATGCTCCTTCATTAGACTGTAGTTTATTTTGACTCAGTGCCACACACACCATCCTGCTGTCCCAAATACTCACTAGAGCACCAAATGTGGATTAATCCACAGCTAAAAATAGTCCCCAAAAATGCACTATTATTCCTGTATGGGTAACATTTCTTAAAACTGAAAACTTTGTTTAAAAAAGAAATAAAAAACTAAATAAAAAGAACTATATTCAGTATCTGTTAGCTGTAAAGATTTATATTCTCAGTATGCACTAATGTGCTTGGAGCAGAGTGTCACAGACAGGGAAGTCATTTTCTGATATTGAACTGATGCTTTGGGTTACCGAGTACATTCAGCATGACATTTCTGCAAGTTTGTAGATACATGCCACGTATGTAATATACATGATGTTATAGCATTTACATTCTGGTATGTTGCATAGTGTATATAGTAGGGTACGCAATTTTTTTTCCACTCCTCTTCCATAAGAGAGCTGGTTAAAACAACACAGTGTAGAAATTAGTATTTTTGTGATTTGTTGCCTCCAGTTTCAGAGTGTAATCCCACTGTGGTAAATATGTTCAGCTGTACTCGAGTATTTGTTCTGATTACATTACTTAAGATCAAAAACAGCCAAACATCAACAAGGTCAACAACAGCAGACATAGCAGCCAGCTAATATTACTGACTAGTCCAACAGCAGTCAGCCCAGCTCGGCGTCTGTCTTTCAGCCTTTTATTTCACCAAGCTCTCACCAACCACTAAAAGTCAGTCCCAGATTTACTCTTGTCTGACACCTCTCTCCTTTTCTCTTCTTAGCTTCCTCAGTCAACGTCCTCTTTGGTCTCTTCTCCTCATGTCATTATGTCCATAGAGGCTGTTGAGCCTGGTTGAATTGCCCAGCTCCTGTTTTGGAATGATACTGTGCTCCGCTCCTGGTCTGCATTTGCCCGTGCCCCTTCTTGAAAACCTCCTTTGGTATGAACACCAACACTCCCCGGTGCTCTGTCTGGGCATACCAGCTAACAAACAGAGCTAACATTAGCTAACAGCAGCTACAGTTGGCAGCAGTGTAGTTTACTGTTCATCAGGAAACTCTGTAAATCACAGAGAGTTGAGACAGAGGGAAACCCAGAAAACATTTTCTCTATGAAATATGATGATGGTGTGTGACTTAGTGCTGTAAAGAGTTATATACTACCTGATTACATCAAAATGATTTAAAATGGTTATTTATGGTAGAAAAGTTACACAGTGTCACTTTAAAATGTTGTTTTTTTTCTCAGATCACAGTTTCACAGTTGTGCATTAGAAAGAAGACAAGGACAACACACACAGGAGAAATGAAAGAAGTGGATAATGAAGAAATATCTTTTCAAGGCTGGAGCTGATGAAGTAGAATGTTCTTCATACAGTTAGACTTTTATATCATTCACATCTCTGTCTGAATGTCACTCATCCAACACTTGTCACATGCTCATTTTTCTTTCAGAAGATTTATTTTATCCCTTTTGTCTTTTGCCAAATGGTCTCTGAGCCTTTGCTTCTCATCTTCACCCCTGACAGTAAAACGATACTCTGCCAGTTCAGAATTTACTTTTGGCAAGATAACAATGTCATTCACTCTTGCTCTTTGTCTCTGCCTTCCTTTCTCGAAAGTAGCTTTCTGGCATCGCTTTACAATTCAGTTAAGTGGAGTTTGTGATTGGAAAGCAGCTGACTGAAGAGCTTTTCTCTGTAGTCTTGGATTTGGGGAGATCTACAGTGGAGGCTGCCAGACATTGGGCAGTCCAAAACATTTTGTGAATATTAATTATTGATGAGTCCCTGACTAATCACGCCTGCCTCCTTTTCTTTGGATGTCAAAGAGACACTACACAGTAGTTGAAAAAACTGTACAAACTGAGGAAATTGAAGGTAATTTTGTTGCCTTTTAAATGTTCAAACAAACCCTGAAATGTCTCTAAATTTGCATTGGACATGGTTGCAAGTAAATAAGTTCAGTGTGTCCCAAAGGGAAGTATGGATACATACTGGTCCACACGCTTCCTCATCTCCTAAAATCCTTTCAATGAAGGCACATCAGCTGGACATGATACACATACAGATAATTTACCTTCACTAACAAAGACAACGCAAATATGGATATAGATTTAGATTTAGGTTTATTGCATGTTGTGGGTGAAGGTGAACCAAGATGATGTACTGTAGCAGGGTGTGAGGCATGAAGGGATGAGGGTCAATGGATGGATGGGTAAGGGATGAGAGGAGAAAATGCGTCGGAGATGGATGGATGAGTTCGGAGATGGACTGGTGTCGGCTGGTGGTGGGAAGACGGGAGAGAACCAGGAGGGAGTTGCGACTCTGAGTGGGGGAGTCATCTCTATATCGCTCTACATGATTAGAACCCCAGTGGTTCCTGTGTTTGTATGAAAGACAGAAAAAAGAAAAAGAAAAAGGGGTTTGTGGGGGAGGGATGTAAAAACTGAGTCAAAGTATATTCTTGAATAAAATTGATTTTTTATTATTAAAAGGAAGAAAAATGGGTTTTAGGAAATCAGAGATGCCTCTTTTCATCTCACCGCCTGGAGGGACGTGTTGTCTGTGTCGGATTGACAGCATCTGGCAGGTTGTTACACTGAAGGGAATGAGAGACAAAGTAAACAAACTTGTGCTGTAGTGCATCACAAGTGTTTTAGTGGTACCGGAGACTAAAAAGTAAAGACCACACTAGCGTCAAAATGTTTAATGTGCCACAGCTCAGCAGCTAATTAGCTATTTATCCTGCAAACTGAAATTAGCAATTCATTTTGTGAACGTTTGTTTATTTGGAGACTCATTTGTAAGTTAGATAAGAGACTTTAGGAGGAAAACCAGTGTGTCTGTAGCAGTGTGAGTCTGCGCTGCCTATGATAGAACATGGACATTAAGTGATGAGATTTGATTGGCTGTATTAAAATAAGGTCTCATCTAATGCATACCTAGATAAAAAATCAAATATTTTAATTCCTCTCTTTTATTTCTTAGGTTATTTTTTTCTCACCGGACAAATGCTGTACAGAGCAGACGTGTGCTGTAGCAGACACACACAAAAAAAATTTCTTTTCAGTTGTGCTTGAAACTAATGAGAGAGAGTTCAGTTTTGTGAAGATGCTCTGAGACAGAAGACACCCTGTCTGTCCATTGACTAGAGTGCATATTGATTTCCTCTACAGAGTGACAGAGATGGAGTCACTCTGGTCCCATGTGCAGATGGTCTGCAGTGTAACCTTAGTCTGATTAATACGGATACGTGGCATGTCAATCAAATATGCTGATTAAATTATGACAGAGTTTCTGTCACAAAACTAACACATGGTAGACACCCCGCCTCCAACCCAAAGCAAGCTCCCACCACACAGTGAGTGGCTCTCAGGGGACAGGCCCCATTAAGCCCCATTATCTGAAGACGTAGGATGAGGGGCAGAGGCATTGATCCGTCAGAGTGGACAAGTCAAATGGATGGAGTGTGTCAGAGTTACCAATCTATCAAGTTGAAAACCAAGGATCTAGAGTCAGAGAGTATCATGAGAGAGTATCACAGCATGTCTCCTTTAAAACCTGTTCACCTGCCTCAAGCAGTCAAACCAACCAATCACAGGAACGGTCTGATGGCAGAGTGTCTTCCTCAAAACGGCTTCACTATTAAATTATTTAACACACGCTCCCCTCAGATCTCTCCTTAAACAGCTTACTGCTCATGTAAGTCCAGTGGGATACTTCTATTCCCAGAAATAATCCTGTATTAAATTACTACTAATGCAACCTAAAGATTACATACTTCTACAGCTTCACAAGCATTTAAGTGGTGAAACATAAGTTAACTTTTATTATCAGGAGTCACAGGAAACCTGAGGTGTTTGTCAGTGAGATTAGCACTGATCACAATTTGTGTCAAAAACAAGCACTTGGAGTTGATGCATATTGATGGTGCTGAAGGCTGCAAGGCTCTTTCTCAATACTAGACCAAATTCAAAGTTGCATAACTGAGTAACAATACAAAAATGTACTGTACATCTCAAAGAGATCCAATGGAAACACTGGGCTCAAAGAACATTCTAAATAAAATTATTAAACAAAATGGTCACGAGTTGGAGGACATGAACAACGTGTGCATGTGAGTGCCACATGAACACAGGCGTGCCCCTTCTTTCTAGTTCAGTGCACAATTATCAGATCATCTTCATTACAGGTCTACTGTTTGTATTGAGTATCTTATAAATGAAACAACAAAATGCATCATACCTTTGAGAATGACACAAAAATGTGTTTTTAGATCTCTGTCAGCAGGAAAACATCAGAGATCTTCCTTAAACAAACATGTTGACTGACTATTATATAGTCCAATATTTTGTTTTATCTTGAGGCACGTATTAAAATGAGTGCTGCTGTTGTTCTCCTTGACAGGACAATCTCTGTACTTGTACATAGTCGATCAGGCTCTGATCAGGCTCCAAATACTGTTTCAGTTCTCTGTCAGAAGAATCACATTGTTCTAGAAACACACATTAATATCATACCATTAAAACACCCTGACCAAGAATCCTGTGTTTGGAAACACTACACTACCTGACATCTTCGCTCTGTGACTGTATGAGAGTATCTCAGCTCTCAAATGATCCACTGCTTCTGATAGCCTCACATTCAGAGCTCTGTGGTGATAAAAGAAAGACGGGGCAGAAGCAATGCGTCATCTGTGGAGGAGTGAAGAGAAGAAGGGAGAGGAGGGGGAGAAGTCATCTATGATGGGAGGTCTAAGGTGTGATAAAAGGGAAAGACTCATCAAGGGGGTGATACTGGAGGCTGGGTGGTGCTGGTTTGTTCTTTTCTCCTTAAAGGAAGACTCTTTGAACTCTGAACAGCTTTAAAAAAGTGCTGACAGCTGGTAATGAATATGTCATTGTCATCACAGAATCTCGTTTGACTGCACAGCTCCCTGTGGAAGACCTCAGATCTAATTAGACCTGTTGGGTTTTTTTTCTTCATAAAAACTAGCACGAGTTACAGTTCCTAACTCGACATTGCAATCTCACATGGGATATGAAACTAATACCTCCTGTGGTCGTTTCTTTTCATGGTAACAGAGGATAAAGTGTTCTGACTACATTTTGGAAGAGGTGACATGTGAGATACTGCAGTGCAACTCAGCAATGACCAGAACCAATTTGATCTCTATAAGTTATTTTTATTTATTTTAATTATTATTATTATTATTATTATTATTTTTTGAAAAACACTATGATGGCTCGCTCTGAACCATGTTTTCCATTCACCATAAACCAAATCATCAGGATTTGACAACCTGGGAACAAATGAAGAATGAAGAACTATCTTTGTCCAGCGACTGAGCCCACCTTTAAGGCTTTAAGTTTTACTCATTAAAAGAAGTGGGTGCTTTGATTGACAGGTAGGTGCCATCACAGGTGGCTGATTTCAGCAAAAAGACTTCATTAAGGCCGCCTCAGCCCCACCCACACTCCATGTCTTTGCCCATTCTTGGAACCATCAGGAACTCAAGATGGTGACAGCCAGAGCCACAATGAATCCATATTTCATACTAGTACATGCAACGACAGCCTGGCCAGACACCACCAACAGTCCATAACAGTATGACCTGAAGCAGAACTTCTCTACAAAGTAGAAGACACATTGGCCAAAGAGGTGAAAAAAATGATTGAACCAGTGCTGTAAAACACCAGCTAAAGGACTGCATTGACCTACATGGCATAGAGTTTGCACCCGTCAACAGGTATGGACGCACTGTAAGTGAATAAAGGAATGAACAACAAGAATTTTTCCATATGACAAAGAAATGTAAAGTTTGGTCCATATTCTTTGTTAGGAACGCCGAGCTGTTCAGTAATAAGTGGGTCATTAAAACATAATAGATGAGAGGCCACAGGAAAACTATGATTTATGACAGAAGATGGGGTGATTGTGTGTGTGAGTGTCTATGTGAGTGTGTCATATGTGTATACATGTCTGTTTGTGTGATGGCTCTGAAAAGTGATGAAATGCATTTTTAGTGATTGAATCTTGATTAAAGAAAGGATTATAGAAAGTGTATGGTGCAGAGTAATTCCACATCTACGAAAAGGAATTAGGATTAGGAATAGTTCATTTGAACATGTGCAGCTTAAGAAATAAAATAGGACATTTCTTATTGAAAAAAAAATGCATATTTGCAATCTCAGGAACACATTTAGATTAAAAAATAAACAGTTCTTTATTGAACATGGATAAAAGACAAGAATGCAGATGGAGGTGGAGGAGCAATTCATGTTCAGAACCAGAAACCAGGAAGAGTTAGAGAGAATCTGAAGAGTTGAGGTTCAACTGCCTTTTGTATATCGAGTGTGTTTGTGACCACCAAATAATGATATGGGATTTGGAACAAATGTCAAATGTCACATAAGGTATGTGATATAAAGAAAAAGAGATTTACTTCCTGGCAAAGATGACTAAAGTTCCAGAACCTGGTCAGAAAATAATATTTGAGGATGAACAAAATTAAGATCCAGATTTGGATTTTTTTTTATTAACTTGTTAATGTCAGTTTTTGACAATCATTGCTCTGCTTTTTCCTTACAACATGAATTTAAGTCTAGAATGTGCAGCATTTGATAAACTTGATTAAAACTAGCTGTTATTGAACAAGTTCTGGCTTCAAAAGCGATCTAACCAACAGGAGATATGCTGTACATTTGAATGGTAGTTATAAGTTATTAGGTAAGAGCTCTGACAGCCTCAAGAAAGTTATTTAGATTGTTTGTGTTTTGCTTTTTGTTTTTATAAATCAAATTACTTCTAATTTTAAATTATGTCACCATTGCAATGTATTCAGATAATTCTACAATTTTAAATGATGAATTAAAGTTAATTTATTAAGATAAATAATTTAGATTTTATGGAATATAGAAAAGAAAAAATATATGGTAACTGATTCAAAATATTTATTTAGAGTCAAAGCCATTTAAACTTAACTATAGGAGATAGATATTAAAGAAGTCACAGAAGTGAAGAATGATGGAACATGGGTGATTGTAAAATGTGTTGGAATCATGAAAGATAGACAGCGGTATGTCTACTTTACGACGCTGTAACTGAAAATTCATGCTCTATATTTAACCAAACTGTAATTACACAAAGTAAGTGTTTGTGTTGTCACAGTTTGATTCATTACTATTCAGTGATTTGGTTCAATACAACAGAAAGGTTACAAAGTAGCTCACTTATACACTTATACACTGTCTATACTGAACAAAGATATCAGTACAATGACTTTGGCTCAGTTAACTGTAAAACTCAGGGTGCATTATTCTCTAATCTGCTTTATTAAAATTGTCATATTAACCCAAATGCCAGAAATACTTCATCCTAATTTATATTTTTTTTTCAGACAGACATAATTATTAGAGGGTTGTTTTCTGTTGCAGATCAAGTTTAATACAGAGAACAGTTCGTGGAATTCATTACCATGCTTTTTGATGGCAGAGAGTATTCAACATTTTTAACCAAAACTTAAACTGTATTTTTTTTCTTTACATAAGGACAAGTGTAAAAGATGAGATGACTTTTTGTTTTTTATTTTTTTATTTTATGCTGTTTTTGAATATGTGAGATGGATGTAGAGCGCTATTCATCTCACTTTCATTTTGATGTAATGGATGTTTGACAACATGATATGTTTTCTTTGTCATATACAAGATGAAATTATTACGCAGATCTATTGTATGTATCAGACAGAGTTTAGTGTAGCTTGTTGTCTTGTGGTTGTGTGTGTTTTCGTGTATTTTCTGTTAACAACAAACATCTCATGTGAAAGTGGTTGAAATGATGGTTACTCCAAAGAATATGGATAAATTCATGCCCTAACAGTGTTATAGAGTACTTTTATTTGCATCCTAAAAGTTGTTGTGTAATAAATGAGATAATGTTACATAGCCTTACTGTGCCTCTCGAAAACACAACAGCTGCCCCCGACGCAGCCTTTGTGTTCTTGTCCCATTGAAGTCATCATGAAAGCCCCTCTAGATTTAAGAAGTCAATATAGGCCATCTTCATTAGGAATTAAAGAGGCAAACCAATACTTAGTGCCATAATCAATCACCTGTCTACTGTCAGGTATGTCTGAATCCATCCACTCATTTGCAGAATGACAGTTTCAGACTTGTAGCTAATCCTGTTAGCCTCTTGACCCCTACAAAGGATGCCTCCCTGGGGGAAGTGGACAAACAAGATTCTCTTACTTACAACAGAATGAAGTGAACAATGATGTCGGTCATTTCCGTTGTTCCTCATACTTGCTTCATCCACTGAAAGCCATTTATTTGTATTTTTAAGTACAAATCTCATTTAGCTCAGGCTCTGTAAATACTGCAAGGCAACACTTAGTCACGTAAAGGATAACAGTGTGTGTGTGTCTGCTTTGTTGTTGTGTGTGTGTTTTAATCATTCACAGCACTGCAGTCATATTTGTTTGGACTTGGTTTGTCTTTGTGGCATCAGTCCCCCACAGAGTGGCTGAAATGTCAAATATTTATTCCATTCAAAGAGAAAAATAAATGGAGGCTGTTCTGAGTGGAAACAGTTTGCCTCTGCTATATCACAGTACTGAATGAACATGATTACATGTAAGGAGATGATCAGTCACAATACAAAGTGGACAGTCAACATCCCTCCCAATCTTAACCATGTTGTTTTTGTGCCTAAATCTAACCAAACCGTAACACAGTGTCACATCATTAAAACATTTGGTAACACTTTCAATGAAGTGCATTATGGGGGCATTTATAGTGAATTATAATGCATGCATAATGCTTCATGACTACACTGATAAACAGGAATAATATTTTCTGATGCACTATCAACTATCAACAGTTATAAAACATGATAGATGTGACTTATAATTAAGCCTAACTTAATGTCTCTTATGGATGCTCTTGACTAGTTATAAACTAGGAGAGCTGATGACACATTATGACTTATAGTATACTCACACTTCAACAATCAACTGCAGTAGGAACTCATAGTATGCTATAACAGTCTGTGCAGTGTCATACTGTTACGGCCGTTGCCGTCTCGCCCCGGTAATCTTCTTGTGCACAGTGTTTTTGTGTGTAAATCCAGGTGTGCTGCTCCCGTTTGCTGATTGGCCCCAACTGGAGGAGGCGGGGTCATATTCGGCAACCCGTCACCGGGATGTGCAGGGCCGGGATTGGCGTAGGAGCCTTCACGCACCGCCAATCAGCGGGGCCCAATTGCCAGCGTCACGGGCATTTAAACCGGGGAGCGCCAACGCATCCGGGCGGCTTTTGTTCTGTGTGTGTCGTGAGCTCGCCTCGATCTGAATTCAGAAAGACTGGTTTGGAAATTGTGGAGGTTGGTGGTGTTTGTTGGGACTGGGCTAGGGTTAGATTTTGTTGTTTTACTGATTTCACCCATAGGATTGCCCTTGTTAGACACACTAGGTTAGGGGTGCTGTTCCCTGACGTGTTTTTTGTTATGGCTAAGTACATTAGATAGTGAGGTTTTTGTTTCTCGTTTTGTTTTACATAAGAATAGTTCAGGCTCTGTTTAGAGTTCTCTTTATGTTATATTTCTTTGTTATTTCGAACAGCACTCGCTCGCCCTTTGTTCCCTTTTGCCTCACCTCCTTTTGTTAAAAAACAATTTGAACTTTCATTTAATAAATACCTTTGTTTATTAACCTTACCACCTGGTTTTATGTTACTTCCTTGTACCCCTTAAGCTGGTCGTAACACATACGTTATCATTGTATGTGCTAAGTAAAGTGAAGTGCTAAGGAAGTGTGATGCATTTTCATCCATTCAAAAGAATGTATGCTGCATCAGAAGTGATTATTTTGTAAGAAGCCAAAATTCAGGAAATTAAAATAAAAAATGTCTACTTTATGAATGTGTGCATATAACTTATATATCTTTTCTTTTTATATATCTTTTCTTTTTCACTGTGCATACACTTCATTTTTTTTTTAACATAAGGAAAAATAGTTGAGTGCAGCCGTAGGCGCACACACTACTCTCTCCCAGGAAAACGCTGAGTTGGGCTTAATTTTATTCTTCTTCTTATTATTCTTACGCCGTTTTTTCAGTTCGCTACTCCTCCCACAGTTTTGGTCGCACTTGCACGAAACTCGCACACACCGGGAATGGTGTGCTATGACTTTTCTAAGACTTTCGTCGAACGGTTTGGCCAAAAATCGCGAAAAACCACGCCGAAAAACTCAATGTGTGTGTATTGCGAGCCAGTCTTAGAGCTAGAGTGCGTGACATCATCGCTAGAGTGAAGAGGGAGAGAAAAATTCGTCCAAAAAAAAATTTAGAAACTGCTCCCGAGGCCACAAATTTCACACTACAGACATAATCTATACATAGAAACGTAGGAAAATTCGTTGTGGTCGCAGTGATACCACTGCTGAAGCTTTCACACTTATAGTTTTGGCGTGGGACGCAAAGATGCGCCAGCAACACCCATCCACAGCCACGTTAAAAAAGGCGGGAAAATTTCCAAAAGGAGCAGAGAGCACCTGTTCTTTCTTAAACTCCCGAGGGCAGAGTTTTTCACATTTAGGTCTGAAACTCGGCACAGACCTGGCTGACAAGATGAGGATGCTGGCGGTCATTTCGCTTTTTGGATACCCCACACCGTTTGGGATTTGTGCCCACCTGTTCGAGGGGTTCATTTTGAGATTTTCTGTGTCTCTCAGGAGTCAGAGGGAGAGAGCAAGCGCAGCTGCACCTAATTGCTCTTCACCCAGGAAAACGCTGAGTCATGCTTAGTCTTCTTCTTCTTATTAGACATACAGACATACACATGTACAGATATACACACGTACACACACACAGACAAGACAAAAGGCTTTCAAAATAAGAGTCCCTTCAAAATAAAAGACTTTTTTTTTTTTTTTAATAAAAGACTTTGTGAAACTCTCATTAACAGACAGACAGACATACAGACAAATGTCTTTCAAAATAAGAGTCCCTTCAAAATAAAAGACTTTTTTTTTTTTTTTTTTTTAATGTATGGGGGCGACGGGCCAGAGGAGGCCGCACTCTCAAAATTTCTTTAGGAATTTTCTAGTTATTATATAATATTCCCTGCCAACACAAAATAGTCATCTGAAAATGATTCACTGATGGCATATTTTCATTTGTTCTCCTCAAGCACTTAAGCATGAATAATGTTTCATATGTTTCTATTTAGAGGTTAGGTTAGAGAAAAACTGTGGATATAAACTCAAATGAATATTGAAAAGGTCACTGACTTGAAGCACGGGACACACACATCGACTTTTCAATATTTAACTCAAACCATCTTTTTCAAATCTTACTGTGTTATGACAAACTTTACAAGATGCAGAGTTCAAGTCCTGAGCTTCAACCATCCTCATCGCTCCAACTTCAGCTGTTCTGTAAAGAACTCTGTATATGTTGACTTCTCATAAGGAGAAGGAAAAATGTACCAGGTGCTACTGTTGGATGTATGGAGCTGGTTCATGGTGATAAACAGATGGCACTAACTCTTCAGTCTGTGCCATTAAGCCATTACAGACGAAGCGTGTGCATTGAGATGACATGATTACAACAGCACCAGTTGAAGCTCAAGTGGTGGAAAACATTATAGAAACCATGATGGAAATACAATATGACATTTCTGTTTATTTCATGTGTTCATGAGGAAGATTACAGCCTCCTCATCACTCCACATGTTTTCACCTGCCACTATTTTAAATCCTTTCAGTGGAACCAAAGATTGAGTCACATGCTTCACTATGTAATTTACTTGCTAAAGTAAAACCTTTTTTGATTTTTAGGTTGATGTAATCTCACCTGGTTGTCAAAGTTATAGAAATGTATTTAGCGTATTTATTTTTAGCGGGAGTGACAAGACCTTCGCAATGTCAGGATCATTTGTTGTGTGCTTTTGTTTTCTTCATTTCTCAGCAGTGTGTCGGGGTTATTTACTGTTATTCACATGTCTGCTCCTCCGTCTGTCAACAACTATAATAGTGTTATACACCTCATATTAATATCTGCTTGACTTTTGCCCCACAGAAAAACAGCTTTGTAGATTTTTGTGGCACTAATTTTGAGCTGAACTCCAAACAAAGCATTTGATGGTCAAAGTCATGAACATTAATTAACATGCCACCCCCCGCCCTCCCCGACATTCAAACCAAACCCAAAGTGACAGCGGCTGTAATGAAATGTACAATGTGAATGATTAATAAAGATCGCTTAAAGGCTCCCCCAATTAATAAAAGATGCGCTTGTTTTAACCTCCACCCCCTGCTGTGCCTGTCCTCCTCCAGCCCCTCCATCCAGCTAGACAGCGAGTACACAGTGAAACTCCCAGCTGGGACTCAATGTTTGGGTTGTGTCTGCTCAGTGAGGCACTGCTAGCCATGCGGCACAGAAGAGCTCGACAGAGGGACGGAGGAGAGGGAGGGAGCGGAGGGACTGGAAAGTGGGGTGAGAGGTGGAGAGGACTGGAAGGAATGGTGGGTAGCAGTTTAAAATGAGAAAGCTGGTAATATTGGAAGAAAACACCAAAACCAGCAATGCCTTACTCCGTCTTTCTTTCTTACTTCTCCGCTCTGTCTGTAGCATGAAGCCTATTAGATCCCACTGAAGTCTTTAAAAACACCACAAACATTTGGTTTCATTTTTTAAAACCATCCAGTCACTTCAATCACCAGAAAAGGCGTTCATTCTGATAACTCATATTTCTTTAAAATGTGTATACATGTATTAGTTCCAGATTCTCAGAGAGAAGAGTTCCTGCTCCTGTTTGTTTGTTTCTGTAAATTTTCATATGAACTGCTCAGCCGACTTATTTTTCTAACATTGAGAGCAATGAGCTGAACGAGGTCAAGTCAGTGAGCACTGTCTGATGTGTCTGACAGTCTAAACTACAGCCGGGCACCTTACTTTGTTTCTGTTGTGATAATATTTTTTCTCTATTTTATATATGTGTCATTTTTTTAATTGTAAAGGATTGATGGATTAATTCAAGGGAGTATTAATCAGCAGTCACATTCATTGACCTTGTCTGTTATAAATGCACAAACGTAAAAGGAGACATTTCAGACCAGAGTCACTTACAGGCAGAGGAAATAAGACAGACTGTATGTCAGTTTTGAAGTCATTAAACAAAATGTGCTTAACATTTAATAGGGACACTGTACTGTATGTCTGATACAATGATTTTATTGCTTTTTCATTTGTTAAAAGAATATTTTTGTTGGAGAGTTCTGTTGTTTTTGTGGAAAGAAAACCTCATCAGCCTCATGAGACATTTGAATCACATATTCCCTGATGACTGCATATTCGATAACAGACACTTTTTGATCAGATGGAGCGCCTCAGAGTTTAGGTAAAAGTTGTTTCCAGTTCTAGAAATGAATTTTCAAGATCGAATTATACTGAATACGGTGTAACAATCTCTACACTGTGTATGGAGGTGGAGGAGAGTTAACTGATTACATCCCACTCTAGCTTCGATCATTTCTACTCAACTGAAGTATAGTAAAACTTAATTATTTATCATTTATTTACTTATTCATCAGACCCCAATAATTGCCTCCAGGGCCCCTGGAGGTCCTCTGAGGCCACTTCACATCTCAGTCACTCAGGCCTGTTTGTTTTTAGATTAGATAGATCATATTTTGTGCAGCAGATAATATTAATATTGATTTTAATTCAGTTCAACAGTCACAAGGAAATAAAACTCTACTGAAAGTCATACTGATGCTAACTCCTGATCGGCAAACCCATCCATTGGACCTGCAGGAGACGATGGGAAGGAGGAGGGAGGGATGGGGAATGGGTGATGTGTGTGTGGGGGGGGTGTCCCTCTCTGTGATATGAGCTAATGGCTCTCCGCTGGCATCTGGCCACTGTGTATACATGCGGCTCATTAAAGAGTCACTGTGTAACTCCCAAGAGAGAACCAGAAAGAGGAGGGAGCGAGGGAGGGAGGGGTATAATGGAGGGTGAGGCGTCACACCACGATGACAGCAGCATCAAATTAGCTCCATTTCCTTCTACAGTGGGACATTGTCTCACATTGATTTGTGTCACGCGGCGTTTTCGCTGAATACTGCTGTTCACCGTGGCAATGATTCGGGTTGTTTGCCGTTTCTCACGTTGCTGTTGACTCACAGGGCCAGACAAGTGCAAGCTGCACTCTGCCGATGAAATTATTACAAGCTCCACTGGTGATTTATAATCAATTATCTGCAATTGATTGGCTAGTTGATGAGAGAGGCTCCTCTTAATTGAGCCAGATCATGAAGACAGACAAAAGGAAACAGTTCAACTACAGTATCACAGTACTACTACACTACACAACACACTCATGGTAAAAAAAAAAAACAAACCAAGATAAAAATGACCAAACCTGAGCAAGTTAACAAAGTCTGGCAGAGAAAACACTTTTGAAACACTCCTGCATGGTGGGACATGAAGCCGCATGGAGAACAGTCGCATGGCTGCCGTGTCATAAAGTCAGGCCCGGTGGATTTAGGGTGTACATGAGGGGTTAGAGTCTAAACACCTTTCAAAAGACTTTTCTGCATTAAAATGTTGATAAAACCGAGACCTGCAGTGTATTATATAGTTGTATTTCCATCATCTCAACAATGTTCAAACCCAGGGAAATCCATAGTTTTATTCTGGTAACAGTGAGTTACATGGTGCGTGTCCTGGCTTCTAATTTCTATAACTTCACAACACAGGATACATGGGATACATGAAAGAGTAAGAACAGGAAGTCAGTAAACATGACAAACATGAATTACATTAAACACATTATCTTGTCTGTGAACAATTGCTGCCCAAGTCAACTCACTTTGTTGTTTAACAATAAAAACAACAACTTCCATGATCCCTACATCATGATGTCATCAAACTACATCTTTTGTTATTGTTCTGATGTGAGAGACCCTCTAGCAGCAGATTAATACATGCTGCATGTTCAAATGATGTAATAAATAACGACTGAACATTTCTGCAGATATTTCAGTGATGAACTAACTCTCCTTGAATATTATCCATTCAGCTGTGTCTTCTGTCTGTCTGAGCACAGGGTATGCCACTGGGTCATACTTGTTTGTTAACTATATATAAAGGTCTGGGAGGTCTGGCAGTACATGTAATCCATATTGGATGCAGGGATCATGGTCATAACTCAAGTTTAGTGAAGTATCCAATTGTTATGATGACAAAAGCCCAAATTTGCATATTAATGCATGTAAGATACATCAACAGTGTGTGAATGATAGAAAATGTAAATGTGGAGAAGGCAGACAGAGGGAGGGGTCCATGCATGAAGAGCAGGAGAGGAGGAGAACAGATGGACAATGGACAGGACAACGCGGCGTTGCTGCTCCTGATTTTTTTCAACTTAAGGACAACATGAGAGACAAGATGGAAGCCAAAGCAATAGGGAGACAGTGACAGAGAGGGAGAGGCGTTGAAAGAGAGATGGATGAGAAGAGGATGAGCTGAAGATGATGGATGAGAGAGCGCTGGAACCTGCTGCCCAAAATAACGTGTTAAGATGGCCCATGATGCTTAGCGTCTCACCCAAGGCTGAGCATGAGTGGAGAGGTTAAGTGCAGGATGCTGATGGAGCTATGTGGTGACAGAGAGATGAAGTGGTTTACACTTAACATTCAACACAGGTTTCTGAGATAATTCACATTTCACCTCAACTACATCGTCATCAACATACAGTATGTGTAGACCAGTATACCAACATATATACACTATATACACACAACTGTGGAGTGGAATGTAACAGTTGAATTGGTGCAGCTGTAACAGGGGACTGAACAGATTCCACATCTCCCCACAGAGTTCAAATCTAATGTGAAGGTGACATTCATTCAACATAAAAGCATTATGCTCCTTCCTCCGGATACTTTCACAACTTTTGTTTAGAGAAAAGGAGAAACACAATAAACTCAAAATTGTAATTTCATTTTAATATGCAGATTTAATGCTCACTGGAGAAATGAAGCGGGTTTAAGTTCAAGGTTTACAACCACTAAAGAGCAGAATTAAAGACGTCCTCTTGTTGAGGACAACCGTATCTACAAATGCAAACAGTTTTGGTGAGACTCACCAGAAAGTGTTTCACATGTATTTAAAAGGCCTTGACATGTTCCATTCAAGGCCACCAGAAAACATTTACATGGGTCATTTAAGAAACCAAAGCACAAGCCAAAAATCAATCCTACACTTTGAAAAGGGAATGACAAATGATTGACCTGCCGAAAATATGTCCTTCTAGAAGGCACAGGCAAGGAAGGTTTAATTTGAAGGACTGTCGTTTCCCAGCCCTCAGGAACCAAACCTCAGTATCCTTCAGTGAATGGAATCGTTGCTGTGTACTAAATGACTGTATATTTTTGTAAATGTAGACTCTGAATTTGATGCATTCTATTTTTATTTACATTTTACACAACCAACTTTTTTGGTTGTATATTGCATGAGTTTAAATCTGTGTTTGTGAAAGGGCTGTCTGACAGCAAGGTGAAGCAGTAACATATTGTAAATATTGTAATTATGAGCTGACTGATGTTTTCAGTGGGCCTTTTTTATGGCTAAAATATGCTTTGCTGCCCCCCCTGTCCACATGCAGTGCATTGCTCTGCTTCCATGCTGGTCCCCAAACTGGGGCCATGCCAACCATAGTCTATTGCAGGTAACACACTGACTTTGGATAAGTATCTCGTACAACCTCACTTCAATAAATCCAAACTAACCCTCAAGTCTCCTGCATCAGTTCTGGCTCTTTAACTGTGTATGCCTGCAGAAATGTAACACCTTCATTACATTACCCAGACATTGCTTAAACTGGGCTGCTGCTCTAAATAGCTGAATAAGTGTAGGCAATTAGCTCAAGATGTTTGTTTTTTTTTTTTTACTTTCCAGGCCTGAAAGAACTCTGCAGACTCACTGGGGATCAAAATTATAGATGCTAATGGATGCCACAGACATTACAATCACAATTAGAGCAGCACTGCCAGTTAAACTGAGGCAGCCTGAACACAGCTGTAGTGCGGAGTGAAGCAGAATGTTAAACAAGATAAACAGTATGACAATACATAAAGGATGTTCATCATCACCATGTCTGACTGATTCCACCGTCTTCTGTCTCATTTCGTCTTCTTTCTCATCCTTCCACCTCCGCCTGGTTCCGTCTTCTAATTTATACTTGGCACTTGGCTCGAGTCTGGAGGAAATTAAACTTTACAGCAAAGCAGTAAATACAACAGTGACTGGCATACAAATAAAGCTAAATGAACAGAATGTGTAAAGACGAAGAGTGACTGATAATTGAAACAAATGAACATAAAAATATGCAAAACAGACTATGAAAGTACTGTCTATGAATTAATACTAACATCAATATATGAACATTAGAAACAGCAGCCCAGTACAACACTGCAAATTACAACCTCAATAATAATAATAATAAAAACATTAAATTAACACAAGATAAAAAAGGACACCAGCTGTGTGTGATGGGCGACCTGAACAGAAAGTCATGATGCATTAGTTCCAAACCTTGGTTAACATTACAGTTGTTTTATTATGTGTACAATATAACCTGTCACTGTTTTAGCAACAGTTTCTTTAGAAAAATACTGTGAGGGTGAGGTGAGTTGATCCAGAGCTAGCAGTGGAAAGCTGGGCAGGAGACAGACAGACAGAGAGACAGACAGAATGAAAGAGGGAGAAATACAGCTGGACCATGACATAACCACTACACATGAACTCAGCTACATTTCTTAATTTGAATGCAGAAAGTGTCATTTATGCAGATGACGGAGGGATGGGAGAGAGAGGGTCATACAAAACAATGGACTTTGACGCTGGGGTCTAAGTTCATACTCTGACTTACACTTTTTCAATATTCAGCCAGTCAGCCAATCAGTAAATCAAATGCTCCAGTTATTTAAATAACAAATAACACTGTACACATTTTTTATAATAATCTTGTCATGGTCAATTTTATATTTATGCTTCTCGCCAGTACTTGCTCGCTTTTTGTCATTCTTTATATTTTCTGACTTCACAAAAACACCAGAACAAATTCCCAGTATGTGATAAACTTGATTCTGATAAGCACTGCCAATCATTTCATTCATCTTTTATTAGTTAGATACTTTTAAAATCTAGCTGTCTGTTGTTAGTTTCTCTTTAATGGAATAGTTTGACATTTTGTGAAATATTTGCTTTCTTGCTGAGAATTAAAGAAGCTCCACGTCACTCTCATGACTGACTGTAAGGTAAATATGAAGCTGACATTGTCAGACTAGTTGTTCTTCCCTGTCTTTAAGCTAAGCTAAGCTAAGTTGCTGCTAGTGGACAGGTAGACAAGTGTTATACAGGAGAAACCTTTATCCAAGTGCTTAGTTGCCATGAACATTGAATGGTTTTTTATATGTGGATAAACTCCAACCCTCCATTAGCCTGTGCAGGATCCATTTATGTTCATTGATTCTCCATTGATTTCACAGATCAAAGTCTGTTTACAGGTGTTGGAGATGTATATGGCTCCGCTGTGATCAAACTGATTGTGAGGACAAGTTTGAAAATGAAAATGATCTGGATTTGTGGAGACCTGCAGGCCTCTCTGCATCTCTTGCTTAGGCTCAAGGCTACATTATCTACTAGCTAAAAACAATCTCTCTGTCTGTGACTGACTTGCATTATAGGTACTGTAGGTGCTAGTTTTTGACAAAGAAGAAGAAAAAAACATATCTCTGGTTTTACCGCATGAATTGTCCGTCACCAGTTTGACAAAGAGTGAAGTTGATTTTCTTTGAGACAACAGAGGGATGGAAACATTACAGACAGTTCATTGGAAAGATAGTTGCCAACTGACTGAAACCCTGGATGCCATGTTTGCTGTCCCATCCTATGAAAATATACTAAATGTTCAATAATTTGTGCGTGGTTTTATAAACATTGCTCCCACAGTTCAGCCCGACACATCTCTACAATTTCAAATAAACTTCAGAGGATTAAGAATGTAACGTCAGCCGATACTTTGGATCTCATATGACTCAAATGAATGGTTTTAAATTCTGAACTCACAAGCCAAACTTCCCCAAATGTAAATACAGTCAACATACAATACAGTAAGTTTTCCCGCCTGGCCTGTCTCACCTCCCTCTTCCTGTCTGTGACCAGACGTCTTAAGCAACATGAATAATTTAGTCCTGACAGATTGAGCCTGTGGCGGCTTAGTGCCTTTTAAGCCCTGCTAGTGCTGCCACCGCATCACCTTTAAATAGCTCCCCCCAATGACAAATGAACATTAATGGCATTACATGCTGTGCTGCAAGGCGTTTTATTATTCCGCCTGTGACTAATGAACAACACACGACAAATAACACAGATTGATGGCTAAAAGGTAGGCACATGCATTCATAACCAGGAAGGCGCTCGAGTCCTGCTAATCAGGTTTCCTAACACATAATAAAGTGTCTTACTGGACGAGCATGGACAGAGATGTAGTGGACTCCAAACAAATGCATGACACAATCCAGCTAATCGACTGATAGAGATGAAACACAGATAAATGATCTGCTGTGTGGACTGAGATTAATGGAAACATTCCACAGATTAAAAAATGACAGACAGACAGACAGACAGACAGACAGACAGACAGACAGACAGCAGGACTGACTGATGGAGGAGAATGAGTAAGAAGTATCTTTTTTAAAACCCAGTTACTGCCTTAACAAACCTTACATACACACAGACAGGGATGGTTTGTACAGAAAGTTTAATAAATCTGGTCTGGATTATTTTGTCATCACATTGCTGGTTTTTGGAGCAGGGCATCCATTTTTTACCGACTTTCATGCATCAACATTGTGTGCTGGCACAGAGCTGCTCTCAGGACAGCAGAATAAGACTGATGTTGACATCAGATAACAGATCCACTCTTAAACTTAACTACATGGAAGAACTTTCTGTGACATCCTTGAAGTCTACATCTGTGAACAATTCTGTGTTGGTCTGTGGGTCAGTTGATCAGAGATCTGATTTTACTCCTGGAATACCTGCACTGATCTGCATCAATGTCAGTTGAATTATGAACAATCTTGGGCGCTGCAGTAAACTGCATTTGGACTGACAGTACAACTGGTCTGCCTGCACATGGCTCAGTGCATGAAGTGCCACTGCTTCTATACAGTCCAAGAATAACTTCACACAAAATCCATTTGAGTTTGTAAATTATGTGTACACTCACTTCATTACACTATCAACTGATCCTGGTCTCATTCCGTTCATCTCCAAGCGGCCCACCTCCATGGTTGTGAAATGAAGCCACTGTGGAGGTTAAATGGTAAACAGACTGTACTGCCTATCTTCTGACCACTCAAGGCACTTTTACACTACACATCACATTCACCTGGCAGATCCACATATCCACATATATATCAGATCACTGACTCTACATTAGTTAAATCTACATTAGTTGGGCTCTCAGTCTGTGCTACCTGCCTTTAAATCACTCATACAGACTCTACTGCAACACACACAAAGAACTCACACATACTGATGCACTTCATTACAGCTGATTCCAGGTCTGTCATCCCTCCATCAGTCTGCTTTGATTCACTGCAGAGACTGTGAGCTCTAATTCACAGTAAGAACAAGCTGCTTCAACCCTTCGTGCTGTTTTCAAAGTCATGAGCAGTTCCAGCTGGTGTGTGTCTCATGTAATACTTGCTTTTGCATGAGATGTACATGTGTCCTCATGTGCATGGGCTGACTAGCAAGCTGAGGACTAACAGGCTGGTGAAAGAGGACTAAATATAAGACAGCTAATTAAACACAGGCAACACAGAAAACAGGCTTGAAAAAGAAAAGACAGGAAGTGACACAAGACACCCGAGAACTTTCAACATTAAACAGAAAATGCTAAAACAGAAACCCAAAACCATGACACCATGCTTATTAAGAAAATGTCACCATCAGACCTGTACTGTAGGTCACTGCGGCACATGCTCGCCTCTCTGGTCTACAGCTCCACACACTCATCCTGATCTTAGATTTCTGTTGCTTTTGGTCAAACGTGTGTATAATAATTTTCTATGAATCATGTCATCGAACTCTCATGTTTACATCAGCGTGGGCTTTCTTATCTCCAACTTCTGGCTCCCATGTAGGCTAATCATCCTCTTTTTCAGAAGTTTGCTCTGATAACTATATTTGAGTCGCAGATTGTACTGTATCTTTTTTTAAATCAAAGTTACTACTACTACTTTTCATCTTAAAGTCTCAAGGTGTGTTTCAATTCCTGGGAAACCAGCAGGCATTACTTCCTGCTTCTGTCTTTGCTTTAGTCAAAGAAGGGAGGCACTGCTTGAGAAAATTAAACTTTTTCTGCTGCTAAATTGCTGCATATAAATGTCATTGTTGAAACTGGATTAATGCCAAGCAGGATCTCCTGAAGCTGCAGTTGCAAATGCAGTGGTTGTCATACGTCGATTTGCTCATACATGTACTGTATGTACACCATATTCAATTCAATTCAATTTTATTTATATAGCGCCATATCATACCATATATCCTATGCATTTCCTGGTAATCTCAGCCAATGTCTCTGCAGGATTCCTACATGTCATTTGTCTTTCTAGAGATTGTCTGGCTGAGGTAAGTTGTTTGGTTTCCAGACAATGGCCTCTGGAGAAAAAGCCTAAATGTGATTTTCATCTCCCCACGGAAAGTCCATTCAATCCAGTGACAATGGACGGTGTGAGCCCATTCATTCTCAATATGGTCCTCAGTGTGGGATGCAAATGTTTGCTGGAGGGTGCATTACAAAATTAGCAGGTCATGGCAGAAATAATACTTTCAGACAGGGAGATGAAGTGTAGGAGAAGATTTTTGGCAATGACCTCACCCCCTAACCTGATGACTCAAATGAGATTCTGTCGTAAAGAGATTCATCTGAATGGAAACTGGGGAGGCGACTTTAGCACTTCACCAGATTAAATCAGGGGTCCCACCAGTTGTGTGTGTATGTGTGTGAGTATGTGTGTGTTCCAGGACAGTTAGTTGATTTGATTGGGTAACTGGCACACAGCCCTGCGATGACTGCAGAGCATCTGTCAGTGTTTATGCTAACGTTTCCCGGTGGAGATGCCACTGCATCTGTGACCACAAGGAGAAAAGACAAATTGTTTGTCCAACACCTTGTTTCACATCAAACTCTGGGTTGTTACAGGACAGCAGACGTCCTTTCATTCCTCTGAGGGACAAGATTTTTCTTGATTGGATTACTGTAAAGTATGAGAGAGAGACAGGAAGGATGCAGAGAGAGACAAAGGTCGTAGGAGACTTTCACAGCTGGAAAGACATTCAAAGATTAGGCTGATGAACAAATCCCATGAAACAACCAAAGTCAACTATAAATCCTACTGACAGTATCATGTGTGTATCCTCAGTGTCATATATCTTCTTCCTCTGTGTCACAGAGCTCCAGTGTCGTCTAAAACTATAAAATACATCAATAAACCACACTGTTGCTCTGGTGACATGTTCCTTCATTACCATGAACAAACACACACAGCACTTTATTTTGACTCAATTACTCACACACCATCCTGCTGCCACAAATACTCACTAGAGCATCACATGTGGATTAATGTACTGCTGAAAATAGTCAGTTTGAGTTGTGCTTGTTAAAACTACAGTTGTCATTTGTTAGCAATTTTTCAAAAAAAATAAAAGTATTTGTTGTGGGCTGTTTTAAAAGGACCAGTGTGATTATACACACATGAAAACATAGTTCTTCATTTCTGACATATTCTGTACATAGAGCCGTCTAAGTCTGACACACCGGACATTTAAAAATTTAACTCAACCAATGACGTTGGAGTTTATTGGATTTGTTGACGATAACAAAAGTGTACAGAATACCAGCAACCTTCAAGATGTGCCAAGACACCCAGCTATTCATTTTATTTTATTCGTAAGGATCTCCAATGAAACAGGAGGCTCTTTACCAGCCATTGGTTCCCAAACTTTTAAACCTCAGACATATTTTTTATGTGATGAAATGTTATTAAAAATGTACAATAAAAATGGAAATGATATGTACTTTGCAATGTAGACATTCCATCAGCAGCAATAAAATCTTCATCACCCTCTCTAGTCCATTGTGAATCTGTAATCTCTTATTTTTGTCCGTTTTTTTTGTTTGTTTGTTTTTTCAGTACAGCAGATTAGAATGTGTGATGATCTGGTGACAATGAGATTATTAATCAGGTGATTCCAGGCTTTTACTTTAGGTATCAAATTGCTCCCTATAGATCCACAGAGTGACTCACTATACAATGAATTGGATTTCACGCATTGATTAGGTTACTGAGAGAGTGAACACATGAGTCCACGACTTCAGACATTATTACAAGTCAAAGGATGCTGCGTGTGTGGAGTTCATATTAAATGAGTCAAACCAGGTTGCAACATTTACATTTGAGAGGCTGTAACGGGGTGATTGGTTAATAAAACCAGTGATGGATTGCATAAAAGTGTTTATTGACTAACAGGCCATTAACTGACTAATAATTTAACCCCTTGTGGAATCTTTCCATGCAGGAACTTTTAGATTGATTTGACCAGGTTTTGTCTACCTCATAGACAAAAAAGTTATAGATTACATAATTATTTTCTTTTGAGCCTTTTATTGTGTATAATCGAGAGAAACAAGGACATTATTTCTTGAAATTTAAGTTTTTTTTATAGGAGGCAATCTCCTAGGTCCTGTCTGCAAAAATGATGAGAAAGACATGTATGCTAGACTTAAAGAGATCTCTGCATATGAATGCAGATAAATTTAAAGAATGTCATAAAAAGCTAAATCGTTGTCAGGCGATAGTTCCGAGATTGCACTTTTGACCAATGGGTTGCGCCCAAGTAGCAACTTCGTGGCTGTGAAATGAAGCCAACACATTCCAAAAATTGCAGTTCCTCAAAAGTCCACCTCAGGCTGGCTCCAGAAGTGAGTCGGTCTCCATAAGTCCCCATGTTAAAATGTCCAACTTCACAGCAGAAATAAACATGTTTATAGCCTGGTACAAAAAACAGTTCTGGTCTTTATAGCTAATTTCCCCGTTCATGACAACTGTACTGAGGGTGAATTTATATAGAACTAACCTGTTCAAATTATATTAAGACTTAAAGTTATGCAAAATCAGGGCCGTACGCACGGCCCAAAAAATACTGAGGTCTGAACTTCTAGGGACGTTCGGGGGCATGCTCCCCTGGAATTTTTTTTAATTCCATTATTTAAATCTGGTCATTTTCAGAGTCTTAAGGAGCAAAAACTACATCATTATGACTTTTGAATAGACTTTTCTCTTCCTGCCTCTTCATCTTCAATAACACCTGCCTGTGCATTTCTCTGTTCCTCTTCTCCTGTCTCCCTTGCCAGACTTTTCAGACATTATAAACTTGTAAACTTGATTTTTATGTCGTCTTTCCTTTGAAGCTTCTATCTACAAGTGGTTAGAAATGTGTCACAAAAGACATTCCCATATAATTGAAATGAGTTGTTTCAAATTTCCTTCAGTATTTAAAATAGACACCCAAGCCCTATTACACTATTATGTTGATGATAGTGCCTAATCTGTTCACTCTTGTTAAGGTTTTGAACACATTTCTATTATAATCTTACACAATACTTCAATTATCATGCATTAAACAGCTGACTTTTAAAACGTATTAGTTCTGGCATAGTCTCTTCCTTTTATAGTACCTGCTCTCCCTCTATCTCTCTCTTCACTGCTCCTCTTCTTGCTGCTTGGCCCAAAGATGAGCTTGGTTTGGCTCAGCCTTTTCCTCCCTGTCCTGTTTTCCCTTTAGTGAAGAATATAAACAGTCAAATACTAAACTGATAGAAATGAAAACAATATGCCATTTCAACATCATGTATTCAGATGTGTCAGAAATCTTAAAAAACCTTGAGGGTGGTGCGGAGCTTTTGAAAATTTGAGGTAAAAATGGGGCATTCTGAGGCTTTTTGAAGGACCATTATGGTGACTCATGAAGTAAGGGCAAGTTACCACAGAAAATTATTTATTATTATTATTATTTTGAAAATGAACCGGATGTTTTATTTTGTTTCTGCGCACGACTTCCTGTCCCGCGCGATCTGCTCTGTGCCGTGTTGCTGCGTTGTGCTTCGGCATCCGGCAGAAATATATAACAGGTTCAACATCCAACATTGAGAAATCAACACTGAATAAACGTTTAATTTTCAATCGAAGACGTCGCTGACATATCAATCGCAAAATGAATGTTGATTCAACCGGTGGAAATTGATTGACGACCGGTACTGACGGAGTTAACCAAAATTAAACTTTGATTCGATGTTTCCTTGCTATCTGAGTAGTACGCTGGCCTGCAATAAAAATATTTCCACATGAAAATGCATTTTTTTCTCACAGTCATCTACCACTTAAACTGCTCTCCACTTACATTTTTAGCTTGATGTGCTCCTCTTCCAGTGACTGGTGTGACTGACTGACTCACTAACGGTAGCGGCAACAACATCAACGTCCGACTTGTGTGTGGTAGTTACCATAGCGACAGTGCGTGTTGTTGATGACGCGCAGCACGTATGCCCAAACTCTCGAGCTACTGTTTTATTAAACAGTCGTGCTACTCTTGGCTCTTCAAGTATAAAATCACCTTACAGTTTTGTGGGAGACCAAGATCATCGTCCTGCAGTCAGTTTCAGGTGTAATTTATTTTGAGATTATATACCACAATTTAAGCAAAAATAAATAAATAAATAAATAAAATAAAAAATACCGAGGACACGACCTCGGTGTCCTCAATGGTAGTTATGGCCTTGTGCAAAATTAGGAGCATGGCCGCTTTGATTGACAGTTGGGTGTGATCACAGGTGGCTAGTTTCACCAACCAGGCTTCATTCATCCCGCGTCAGTTCCACATCTTTCCAAATTTTTGGATTAGCTGGGAGGCGGCATAGGCAAGGAAAGTTGTTGGGGGAGCTATTCGGCCATTTGACGAACACTTCTAAAAAAGCCTATGCAGAGGATGAAGAGGATGGAAATGCAAACCACTGCCAGAGTCTGAGCCAAAGGCTGATTACTGTTCTGGCCATCGAGGGGATGATAACAAAATTCACTTTTTTCATTTTAACTTTGACATTTGCTCTGAATTTCATTAAAGGAATGAATATATGCCATTTTATTACTAAACTTGGAAACCTGAAGCACACACACATAATATGTAGCAGCATAGACACCTCTGCTCTCCATTGTCAACTCAGATCACAGAGCAATCTTAATTTATTTTCTCAACCTTTGTCTCAGTTGCTGCAGAAACCTGAGTCTTTTATGTGGAGGAAGATGTAATAATTTCCCAACACTTCCTCTGAGACGCTGGGCCAAGGCAGCGTTAGTCCACTCTGTTCTGCCAGTCCACGTATTGGGTTGCTAATGGCTTTTACCCACTGATGTACAAGATGGTGGGAACGGTCGTCTATGGATGGCTCAGACATTAATATTTACCAGCCTTTAGGGGGTCACGGCAGAATGGATCAGACCATCTTAAATAAAACATATCACCACCAAAGCAACCACTCCCTCGTGCTCTCTCCGCAGTTCTGTCATCCCCGCAACAAGATTTACTGTCAGAGTGCGTTTTATTAATCTTTGAGCTGGTTTTGTGCATGTCGTTTGTGTAAAACAAGCTTAATGATGATGGCAGTTTAATGGGAATGGGGTAATCCACTTTATCCCAGCGTATAGGGGATAAATCAATACACTATAAAGTTCTGGTTTGGCTACTTTGTGGACTGAAACATGACTGTAAAATATGATCAGTGTGATGTCTGGGTGTGTAAAAGCTTTTAGGCAGAATACTTGCGCAACATATCAAAGTTTTATAATGCAGGCTTTTAGACTTTACATGGAAGGGTTAAAGAGCAGTGGGCTCCTGGATTTGTAGATGTACTTGGCACCAGACAGATAAAAGAGCTCACCATTATCCAACTGTGATGCACAGGGACTTGTGGTAGAGCAGGTCATGGAGATATTATCATTGATTTCTACTGGAGAAGCTGTGGGCAGATCATTTATAATGTAACAGTAAAGTATCCGGGCCAGGGAGAGAGAGAGGTTGACCTCCACAGAGCAGATAAAGGTGGATGTAATATCTGTGATGTCACCTGTACGCTTTCAGAAGGGGTGTTCTGATCATCCTTGTTCGCTGGAGGTCATGGATTTTAATTAAAGAGGACAGAGTCTGGGTCCAGCAATTGGCTGAGTTAGTTAAAGAAAAACTCCATGGATTTTACAGGTCTTGGGCAGTGCTACTACATATGTGATATTAAGCCTTTTGTAGTTTCAGAAGGAGGTTTGCAGCCTGATGAAGTTTGGTACTGCAGACTACAAGTTTGGTGTGGCATTAGAAAGAAATCTCTGTTTGAGGCTAGCGACTCAAGTGCATTAACCTCTAGTAGCATCCCAAATAGCATGGCAACATTGATTCAATGTTGAAATTCCATCAGAGTCATTGTTTTTGTTGAGGTTGAATATTCAAAGTTAGATAACATTGAATCAATGTTTATTCAATGTTGGTCTGCTATCTGGGATACCACACCCAAATCTCCAATGAAATCTCCAAATCACTGATTCTGCTGCACTGAGTCTGACATTGTTATTGTGCAATGCTAAAGCTAAATGCTCAGCTGAACATTAGGTGTGTTCCAACACCTGAAATGTACGGTTTGTGCCAGAGGGGTCTGTCAATATCAATAACACTATCAATAACACAGGAAACTATAGTTTTACTCTCTGTGCCAACACTTGCAAGCTGTCTACACATTAAACTAAAGTTAACTGATAGTTGCATATGATATATACAGACAGCTGTTACTGATTTTTATTGGTATTCAATACAGTATTTCAATATTTAAAAAAAAAGGAAGAAAAAGGATGTAGTGGCCATCAATGATACTGCATCTTTTGACCACAACCCAGTTTCCAAAAAAAAAGTTGGCACACTGTGTAAAAACCGAATGTGTAATCTTAATCCATGATTTCCAAACATGATGACTAATTGTGACTTGTCAGACCACAGGACAGTTTTCCACTTCACCTTCATCTTGAGCACAGGCCCACAGAGAGCAGCAGCATTTAATTTCTAGATCCTGTTTATATATGGTTTCCTCTTTGAGTTTCAGCTGTCATTTGTGGATGCAGACATAAACTGTGTTCACAGACAATGGTTTTAACTGTTCCTCAGCCCATGCAGTGACGTCCACGACAGAATCATTTGATGCAGAGCTGTCTGAGGGTCTGGAGATAACAGCCATCCGATGTTGGTTTCCAGCCTTGTCCCTTTGGTACAGCGATTTCTTGGGACATATCATTCTCCAATCACATTTCTCAGTTTCAACATTTGATAAGTTGTCTTTGGTGAAATATGGGCATTCAGTGTTTTGCACATCGTCACATTTTGTTTCTATTTACATTTTACAAAATTCTGCCAACTTTTTTGAAAACAAGGTTGTCACTGTTCCTGCAGCTAAAGAAACAGCTTCTAGGTGAGCATTGGAGCTTTGAGAGTGTGGGGTAAGGTCATGGGGAACATTGGAACCATGGGATAATACAGTTGAGACCCCTCCATAACCCCATAGCACATGACAAACCCCCAAAAGAATTCCTATGCACATTTGGGTATTTTGTTCATTGGTTGTAACCTGAATTCAAGCTGCTGTCCACTGTAAAGCCAACCAACCTATTTACAGTCACCTGTCAAGTCCCATGAAGATGGGTATAATACAAAACTCTCTGGAGCCTGTTTACCTGTTATTTTCAGGTTCTATATAGGTTCCTCCCAAACACTGGAAAGCTTAAACAGCCCGTAGGTTGGTGTGTTTGTGTCAGCCTTGTAATAGATCTGTCCAGGATGTACTCCGCCTGCTGGGATCCAGGCCCCCACCACCCAGCAAATGATAATCAAGAGATGGATGATATAAATTCAAAGCAATTTTGCAATGGCTTCAGCAATGCTGGTGGCTTGGTACAAATTTTAATATCAAGACAGTGATGGTTAGCTGCTTGCATAATTATTTAGAGCTGATACCTGAAGAATAATTTATAGTCAGATGTATCAGTGATGAACAGTTCTCAGCTGAGAACAGCATAAATTTCATGCCATTGAAAACATGACAAAAGCTCAGAGATGAACAGAGACCAGCCATCAGGAGGTAGAGAAAAGGAGATAGCTTTACTATAAAGAAGGCGTCGCTAGCAGAAGTTGCAACATCTCATCATACACGCATACATGGTGAATATATTTATGCCATTTTCTGTTGAGTATGTACCTTACAAAAGCTGTTATTTTGCGTGTCGAAGCAAGACTTTGATGAGCTGCTCTGTTACACATGGTGAAAACAAGAAGATGCTAATATGAGAATTTATAAAAAAGAAAAAGCCAAACAGCATGTGATCAATCATTAAAAAGAAATCATGTTGCAAATCTTGTATGTGCACCAGTAAAACTCTAGACTTTGCAGCATTTTGAAATGAAGAAAAACACAAAGCTGTCAAACTGCACATTGACATTTTCTTTTCCCTCGTGAAAGGTGAGCTGAGGCAATGCGGACAGTAAAAAGAGACGCTCCGCTCATGGTGCACAAACAAAGGGACAAGGAAAAAAAGCACTGTATCAGCAAATATGCATAATTCTCTTTTCTTCTTTTCTTTGTTTGTTAGGGGGGAGGCATGTGGGAAGAGGGGGTGACGATTCCAGGCAAGATCCTGAAGAAAATGTAACAACTAGTCCAGTGAGAAAGTTCAACCGTATGTTCCAAACCAATTTTGATCTCTCTGTGCTTTTTCTTCCTGTTTTCTTCTTTTTCAGCACTGGGCTCCTGTTTCTGTCAACACATCTGTGCTCGGTGCTCAAACTAACAACCGTCTGTGCTCACACTAAAATTAGAGTGAACAATACTGTAAAATAATGGCATCAAAAAAACACCCAACTGATTGAATCTCTCAGCATACTGCTTTGAGTTTCTGCAGAAAATTCATTAGGGAACGTGAGTTTTTGGAAGAGGGAGTTAATAGCAGAGAGGTCGTGCTTTAGGAGAATCAGACACTCTTTGTTTTGTGAGAAATACCAGGACAGAATTTTTTTCAAAATGGCCGCCTGTCACCGAGACTTGCTGTGTTCCATTTTAGGGGTCTCCTTCTTCAAAGTCTGCAGATTGAGAATGTCATAATGGATCCACAAGGTTAGCCCTAATTCAAAGGCTCCTTGCAAACTTGGTCAATGGATTGTGGGTCACATGTTTAATCCTTGTCAGCTTGTAATTATATCAGATAAAGTTGATGTAAAGCCAATGCAGGGTGTACATAATGACTGCTCCCTGTATATGTGTGGGTTTTACATGGCATTAGAGAGAAATGATGATAGATTTGTCTTTTTTACCTTTCCCCCAACATCACATAATGTAACCAATCAGGGTTCATGAAAACATTGTTGATTGTCCCATAACCAAAAACTGCACTCAGCTACCAAGAGTTGGAAATGATCATAGTTGTCAGTGAAGTGAAAAGGCAGATAACCTAGTGCCAAAGCTTTGCAAGGTTCTAAAGGTTCAGGTTACAGGAAGCCACAGAATATAAATTGTTGAGTTCCTCCAATGAAGAAGCTACAGTGTTTCTTTTGAGGGTAACTTCTTGGTGGAAATGTGGAATTTACAATTTGATGATGAGGGTCTGAATGCAGCATTCAGGGTCAAAATGGCCCATAATGGACATGATGGATGTGGACAGCAGAAATGCTCACAGTTGGGTGCCTGCATGGCTGGACATAGGTATGGACGTAGGTGTGTATAGTCTGCATGCAGACTCTGATGTGCAGATGATTTAACTGACACCATGTAGACCCTCAGCAACACACAGACACAGAAAGAATAATATGAACTTTAGTTTGTGTGAGGAGCAGACTTTAAGGTGACCCCTGAAGTGGGAGTAGCTATGAAACAATAGGCATGTTGGGTGAAAGGCATTATGGGAAGAAGAAGTATATGCAGATGACAAACAGTTTACAGGAGGGGAGTTTGTTCCAAAACCTCAGCAAATGCATGTTTTTTAGGCCTACTAGCAGCTTGTGTGCGACGATGCTACAAACGGTATATTGCAGGAGCACTTACATCTTATTTACATCATAAAGAATCTAACGTAATCCTCTTTCACAATATAGAATCCAAACCATCATCAAACAAGTGACTGATCAACTTGCCACAGTCAGTACCATATTTCACAATGTCAAAGCAAAGGGCAACACAGAGTGAAGGATGATTCTTGTTACTTTTTCAGAGTGCAAATGTTAGTCAAAGCTACATTACAAAGGTGCATGACAGACTAAAGATGCACCTGTCGCATTTGCTTGGTGGATACAGATTTGTGACTTTTTGTTTCCTTCTCGGATAAAGCATTTTTCTGGGGAAATCGACTTTTAAATATTTACAAAGATAAGAGATTTTTTTTTCAGGACGTACATGTACAGAATATATGTCAAATAAATAATAAGCAACAATATTCATTTTCTGCGTGGTGGAAAAGTTATGTTACATAAATCTGAATAACAACACAGAGGAACGGTAATACAACATGAGTACGAGAAGAGCAGCACAATGGACAGATAAACGTGACCCTTTTCATGTATGATGACAGGTTTTTTTGTTTTGTTTTGTGTACAACAGAAAAGACAGCTGTTATAAAAAATATCTTGAACATACTGTTGTGTTAAATGCCTCTCATGGTGAGCAATAACAGATTCTGGAGACATCTTTATTTTGGCTATATCTGGTGTGAAACAACAAAATATGTTGGTCAAAAATGTGTATTTAACAATTATTAAATCAATGTCTATTAATGAAATGAATGAATATATTAATACTATCCACATAATGTAATAAATAGAAATATAAAATAAATATTTGAAATACAATGTTAACTCCAGTCACTAACTGCAGTGAAGATCTATTTGATTTAGGGTTTAATAGTGCTGTCGAGTTGCAAGTAACTACAGTATGAGTGCCAAAGGGAGGCGGTGAAACCAGTGAGCATTCCGTGAACATTTAGTATCAAAAAAGAAGCCCAAATAAACTGTCAGTCCGTCCGTCTGCTAACAGAATGACTACATGACAAATATGGTTACAGGACAAGTGAAATACTGAGTGTGTGTTCTTCTAAAAATTAGTTCTGTTACTCAGTTTTCTTTTTTCTTTCATCCTCTGCAAAAACTTAAATGTAAGCTGACGCATTTCATCTCAAAGGTGACGTGGTGTGAATTAAATGTATATATTTTCATGCTGTAAATCGTGTCATTTAATTCAAGTATTCTACGCGGCCCTAACACAGTCTTTTTTTTCATCAGTAATGATTAAGAAATTGATTGAGTTTATAAAAATTAGAGGGAAGGAAAGAGGTGTAGATCGCTCTGTCAGGGCACGTTCAGACTAAACGTGAAGTGTGATGCAAAAAAAAGTCAGCACGAAAACAAAATGAACTGAGCTAAGAAGTGTGTGAGTGAAAATCTTTCCACTTCAGCAATCAATGGCTGTTCTGAGGCTTTGTTTCTTTTCTAAGAAACAAAATAGAGGCCTGGTGGGTGGTGGCATCACCACACAAGGTTTATGCCCATGTTACTAGCTGTATGTACGTCTGCACGTTGGCTGTTTAAGGCGAATAAACACAAATTGCAAACTGCAAAATCAATCCAGTGGTGAAATTTGTGCGAACAACACAAGGCAAGAACATTTAGTCTGAACACACCTTAAGGATTCTACACTCTCATGCTGCATTCATGTCTCACAGGAGAGTACGTAGATGATAGCTCCCAACTTGAACAGCTCAGCTTACAGGAGCTAAAAAATAACTGGAAACTTTGGGGTTTCAAAATTCTGGTGTCACAACTGAGAAAATATCCTGGAGGTCAGCTGTAGAGGAATAAATATATATACATTTTTAAAAAATCCTTTCTCCATCATAACCAAACATTACAACGTCAATCCAACATAGTGATCACATAATGATTTATGTGATCACTATGTTGGATTGACGTAATGTTTGGTTTGGTATAAAACATCACTCACTTTTTCATGTGTGTAACAAATAAGTGGACAGAAAAACAGAATCATGGACGATTCACAGCTCCAAAGTAGGCTACAGCAAAGCTGTTCCCATTTGACATGAATGCAGCATTAGCCTGCATGCTAACAAGGGAATTCACCAGGTCGTGAACTACTGGTGTTTCTCGAGCAAAACTAACTTTTCTCTCTGTTGCCTTCCCATTTCACTTGCACTAAGTTACTACCATGCTATGGTAAATAATATTTATCATCTTTTAAAAAATGAGATTCATTAACAACATACTGTAGCAGAGCTCACTGCTTGTGGCAGAGCTAGCTTTTCTTGTGGCGGCCATTTTGAACATCTGCACTACAACATTGGATTAGAGGTTAGAAAAACATGTCTACCACATCATACAAGGCAGGTGAATAAAAGCATGTGATTTAGCCTGAAAGTGGTAAAAAAAAAAAAAAAGAAAGAAACCCAAAATGTGTACTTTTACTAACCAGATTCAACCCAAAATGGTATGGAGGAGGTGATAGTGCATAGTTTTGCAGGGCACTAAAATGTGTGCCATGACTGTATACAGCACTCATTTAGATTCAATGACTCGTCTACCAGCTGTGGAAAAACTAAAATCTTTCATTGCGTAAATATCAATATGATAAACATATCTGCCGGCATCCTGTTGAGTTTGATGGTTAGAAGCTGATATGTTACAGGATGGGGCCAGTGTGTGTGGGTGTGTGTGTGTGTTTGTGTGTGTGTGGCTGTAGGGGACCTGCTGTGAGTACTGTATTGTGATGCTACACAGAGGTATGAGGGACGTATCAGGAAGGAGAGCACGGACACTGAAAATGTTCGGAGCCAAAACGAACCAAAGAAAAATCTCTAAAGAACGCTTGTTGATGCCTCCAAGTGCTGAAAGCTGCCCCGAAGGCACACTTCAAGTCTGTGTGGGTAAAGGGCAGGCAGAGCGCAGAGGAAAACGAGCACTGTCCACTTTGTCCAAACGTCACCTCCAAGGGGCCAATTTCTTAGAGCTGGAAACATAAAATAAAGGCTTGTGGTTTAATTCCACTCCCATATTCCCCTGTTACTTCATCTGTAGAGGAAAGCCTACACAGTCTCCAGACAGGCCCTGCTGCGTTTGTTCTGTTTTTAACATGTTTCATATATTAATATATTCATGTGTGTGTGTGTGTGTGTGTGTGTGTGTGTTTGTGTCTGGTGTATGGTGTTGTGTTTGTTATAACACCCTCAAATCAGAAGGTGCCACTGAGTCCCCCGTGTGATACAACGCCGCTACGCCAGTGAGTAGATGGCATTGACGGGCGAGGTGGCCTCAGAGCTCTCGTTTCCCTCCGTCTCGTCCTTGTCCTTCTTCACCGTGTACTGTCCGATGAAAGAGCCGTCCTCGTTGAACTGGCCGTCGCCGCCTTCGCCATAGTCCACCAGACTGTCGTCACTTTCCTTCACGTTGCCGTCCAGCGAGGTCTGGCTGCCCTGCAGAGGCTTGTTGTCCTCATCACTGCTGCAAAGGTAAATGACAGGAAGTGTTAGCGGTTCAAAATGGGAGCAGGATGTTGTTACATAGTGACAGCGGGAGCTTGGGACCTGGTCGTCCACATCGGCACAGGTTAAAAAGGGAAAGTGAAAGGTTATGGGTATTGCAGGTAAAGAAATGATGTTAATTCCTTATTTTCAGCTTTTCCATTGACAACTCTTGGTGAGGTGACTGAATGTTCAGGTCACTCAGGCCTTATCAGACTAGAATTTATACTTTTACGATTCATTTCTTTTCCATGTTTTCCTTAAAGGATAGGTTCGAATATTTTCTGTTCTATATTGATACAGTACTCACATGTCATTCGGAAGAGTTTAGATCACTGTATTCATTCCTCCTGACCACACTGGACTTCGTAGAGTGACTACAATGTAAATGATAAGGGTGGGATGTGATAACTTAGGGTACATTTGGTTTCCACAAATGAAAAGTTAAAAAATATTCCAATAAATGGCCTCCTTCTGTTATCTTAGTAGTATGACTGACAATGGCTCATACCTGAGGATAACTAAATGTCATTTCAGGTTATTACAACTAGAGAGAAACGTTTTCCTATTCCAATTATCATATCTGTCATAGCTTTGTGATAAAACTTCTGTTCATATGAGTGAAATTGTTAACATCCGATGCCTAACATTATCTAAAAGATTTTTCTGATGATTAGGCACTGATGCAGACACCTTTAGGAATGTATCTGGTGAGAAATGGATCCTCATATTAGCTTCAGCTGAACTTCAGAAGTCATTTCTCCATGGATCAAGAAGGGATTTTTTCCCACATCAAGCTTAAATGGAATGACATTATGACCAGTACAGACAGAAGACACATGGCATGTGAGTATTGTATGAAATGGACTTGAGAAATTCCAAATCTATCCTTTAAAAACTAGCTGCATGTGTATTTTATACCAGAGATGCTTGCTGTTTACAGTTAAAAGTTAATTCTGCAGAACACTACACAGTATTCGCCTCTGTTTTTTAAAAGCAACCCCGTCTCCTGAAAACGACGATGACTGATTTGCACTGATGTGTTTTGTAGGCAATGTAATTCTGCCTGGAGAATGTTCTAGATCAGCATAACATAGAAAACTGTTCACTGCCAATACAACATGTTTATACTGAATGAATCTGCAAACTGATCACAGTCCTGCACTCTACAGAATTAACTGTGACCATCTCATCCCTCACGTCTGTTCACCATAAGAACATCATACTGAAAAAATACTGCCAATGAAAATATAACAGGCAGCAATTACATTTCCTCCAAAACATATTAGCAAATAAGTATAGATACAATATTTTGTAGCAGACGGGTGATTCAAAAAAGATAAATACTGTCCTCAAATTCAAAGACATTGGCATACACATGCTAAATGGTGGCCATATTCTGACATGAGATCATTTGTGGAGCTGTGCTCGATCTCAGTTCAGAGCATGGCTGCATGTCTCCTAACTCTGACTTTAAAGGGGAAGAGAACCTCATGCACAGGGAGAAAGAGCTACAGGATAGCATTAGCTTTCTTGTCTCAGATCAAGCCAGTAGCATAACAGCAAGAAATGCATTTGATGGATGCAAAAGTTGTAAAAACATTTTTCTGCAGGATTTTTCTTCTCTGCTCATGTCTGTGCATTGCATTTCAATAAACATCATGTATTGAGATTCTCTGAAGAGAGGACAGAATCTACACCACAGCTTCTCTGAGTTATCATGCTACATGCTGAAACACTTTGGGAACCACACACCACGTGATACATTTTAGAAACCATACAACGAAGAGCACAAATGGACCCGGGGCAGACGCAGCACAATAAAAGTCTGACACAATTCAAATCCAGCAAACTCCAAACCAAAATCCAGAATTTAACCAATCCACAAAAAAACTGTAGTATACAGTATAGAGTATAGAGACAGCGAGAGAAGCAGAGACAGTGAAACAATGGCTGACATGTAACAAGGTAAAGAGATGAAAAGATGATACGATGAAGCGAGTGGATAAATGTAATATTTTTGTAATTCATAATATCTGAGAGAGAATCATCAGAGACGTCTGAGACTAGAATGCAGTGTAGAAGTGTGAGGACAGTGACACTTTTTCTGTTGTGTTGGCTCGGGCACACTGGGTTTGAAATGAAATCATGACTATGAGGTTTAGAAAATGACTCAGCTATTACATAACTTTTAATACACAGCAGCTAATTGGACAACTAATGTCTTCCCTATTGATGCTCTGCAAGCCTGTTCCTGTCAGGTCTTCAGCAGAAACACATTTTAACTGAGGTCTTAGTTTTTTAGCCTTTACTAGTTTTGTGATTTTCATCTCTGACATTATTTCTTTGATCCCCAAATCATTGGAGGTGAATGTCAGTTAGTTTGTGGTGCACATGAAAAAAGCTTTCATGGTGTGAAAATGTGTTTTTCGTTGTTATGGTTTGGATGAAACATCATCCTCCTTTAACCATGGCTATCATCTTTTCCCTGACTTTAACAAAGTAGATCTTGTTGTGTAACCTGAACCAAAAAGGTTCTTATTCCGTAAATGCTCTTGTTAAGGTTCCAGATATTTGTTTGTAACCCTGACAAACAATGCTGTCCTGCTGACAGGTTTACAAAATCATAAAATGTTTATGTGAATCATTGAGGTAAAACACCCTCAAATTAAAGCTCATTAAGTTCAAAGTCAGCACGTCAATTTCAAATTTAATATGCTGCTGTACAGAGCCCACACAGCAAGAATGTGTCACTGACCAAATACTTAATAGACTCCAGTGTATATGTAGTTGTAAAGAAAAGTGTTGTTATCAAAAGCGCCCAGAAGGCCTGTAAACTGTCGATTGAGGCGCGGACGTCCTCATTAACTCATCAATACATCAGATGCAGTGTGCAGTAAGGTGAGCACTCCAGCAGCTGGCAGATAGAAGTGGCTTGATGTCCTTTGTGTGTGCCAGGAGTAAATCAGAAGGACATTTCTCTATGCACCAGTGCCACTGAAACGTTTTAAGATTACATCTCTAACAGCTAATTAAATAAATCTGATCAAGAGGCACAGCCTCTTTCAATCCACCTGGCGCTGGTCGCAGTCGACAAGCTTGCTTTCTTTTGTTGACCGTACTGCACCACCAACTTCAGTGAGCCGGGGGGCTTTAAGAGAGAGCCTTTTATTTCAGTGACTTCAAACTGTCTTCAGAATGAAAGAGGGCAGAGTCTGGAATGATTCAATTATCTGATTAGGTGAATTTTTAAGTAGAAGAGCAAAGGTGGGTGACGTAAGTTCAAAATGGGAGTGAATTTCAGATAACCTTCCTTGCATAACAAAATGTAAATTCGCCCATCTGCAACATTCACAACATCTCATGAAAAAGACAGATTAATGTGACTATAGAGTCAGGAAGTCAACTTCAGCTTAACGTGAGAGATTCCTATTGGGGACTTTGTAAGAGTTTGTTATTATCGGATTAAGACAATTCTAAATGCTTTAATTTGATGGATAAAATGTATTAGGATGCAAATAAATCAGAATGGCTCTAATGAACATTAATTGATTAAAATGCACTGCAAATGAGCAATAAAAGGATGAGATTTTCTAAGAGCAGGATTAAGAGGACTCAGGTGGTGATGCAGGAGACTCTTCTTCTTTCATACCTTTGAAGAGACCTTTGGACCAATGAGGAAAATAAATGCCCAAAAGAGACAAAAGAAAATCATAAAGTGGGGTGGGTAGAACAGAAAAACAGTGATGAGACAGACAGATAACCACACATGCTACATAAACAGAGACTGAGAAAGGAAGTCTAACATTGTCTGTGCAATACATTTAAATCATCATAATCCTAATGACATGAAACAAAGTAGAGGTTTTAGCTGTGAATTAAATAAATGATACTTTTGTTATTGTCCATATGAGAAAGGGCAGCATAGCACATGTTGGAGCCATCTAATACCAGCTTGTTAACACTTGGGTCTTGCTTTTGTAGTTTTTGCCATCATTTCTTTTAGTTATAAAAACACTGAATTGACCAATTGCTGCTATACTGGAGCATGAGGACTTAACAGGGTAAAAAACACAGGCAAGAAACACGAGCGTCTGATTGTAACAACCCAGTATGCTAATGACCACGCACTGGATGATTCAATACCTCACACTTTATATCGTCCAATATCAGTGGTCTTGTCTGGCAACAAGGTTGGGTTGTGAACAAGCCAGCAGTGTATCCAGGTGATCTAAACCACTAGGGGTAGTCGATAGTCGGCTAGTAGAGTCATTTTACCGTTCCCCTTTGTTGCCTGTATTTTTTTCCCTTCTGATGTATTTTCAGCTGCTGCATCACAGATCTGAGCAATTCACTTGTTTTTCACAATACTGATGGGCAACTACAAAAATAAAGATCCAGGTTGTAATAAATTGGATTTATGTTTTTAACATCTATTAATCTAAAATCGCATGTGTCTTTCATGCGGGATGGCAAAAACTGTTTTTCTAAGAGCTCATGTTAAGTTCTTGTCCTGTGCACTAAGACTGAAGATCCTCTGACAGAGGACAAAATTCAAAACAAGGTGGAGAAAACAGGAGATGGAAAGTATTTTGTTCTTTTTAAGATTCAAGGCCATCATTTTTTGTGTTTCTATTTTCTAAGTGTTTATTCAGTCTTTTGTCCTCCAAATCTTCTCCAGTTGTTTGTTGCCTAAATCAGTTCCTTAAGGGTGTCAAACTGTGCCAAACATAGATCGCCCTGTCCCTCTTGCCCTCCCTACGACCCAAATTGATTTCCCTCGCCATCCCTCGCCCCATGCACCTGGTGGCGGATGCTTTTTAAATGTCAGCCAGTGGAGGAAAAACAATGCAATTAACCTCTAGAAGGGTGAAAAACATGTTGGTACCCTAGCTGGAAGAAAAAAAGGTGCAAGACCTCCCATACCGTTCACTCTGGCTGCTTTTTTGGATCACTACAATTCCTTGTACTGCTGAAACAGCTGATCCGTGAACAGCCTGATGGAGTTATGGGGACGGATGCTTCTTTGTTCTTTTATTTACAGGGTGAATTTTGAGATAAGGGCTCTGGTAGGCAACACGACACAATATAACATTAAGCCTGGTAATGTGCACTTTCCATGCGGCTTTATAAGAGCCTAGGTCCGAGCCGAGGCTGTGATTAACCACACGCATTTTATATTTAGGTCTGAACCTGAGCACAGCCCTGAACAGTCTCTGCTGTGTTGTGGGAGATAAAGCATCTTACCTAAGAATATAATTTCTCCACTCCTTGACCTCCTGTGAATTACCATGTAATTATGTAATTTTCTTTGTACTGAATATGAAATTTAAAAACAGGACATTTATTACTATTAAGATGGAGGATATTCTGGGATTCATCTGTTACTAAAGCATATATTCAAAGCCTTTCCGAAGGTTTTCATATTTCATTTAGGCTTTATATTGTTATATTCTACATTATACATGATTATATGTATCTGTATTGTCTCTTGGAATGTTGATGTTTCTAGCTACCAGGCCTAGCATAAAGACTGGGAGCAGGATGAAACAGGTAGCTGGCTAATTGAATATAAAGCTGACTGCTTAACCGAGTGTACCTGTGTCTTGATTTTTTTAGTCTGTACAGAAACAGAAACGTCAAATCAACACTATATAGGTTATAGAACATGACGTCAAAACTTGTGCTAACCGATCGTTTCTGGAAACTCATGCTTTAGCTCGAGACACAGAAGTATTGACAGATGGATAAACTGTTGATTACACAGAGGACATCAGCAATCAGTGTGCTTAAGAGGTGTTGCTAAGTGTACAAATATCATGTATATTTTTGTACTAGCTCCAGTCTTCATGCTAAACCAGGCAAAATTATGGTTCCAGAATGCTCTGGAGCCAGGCAGCCCTGGCCTTGTTTTTCAAGTTACCAGATTAGTTTGATGAAATAGTTTCATGTTGAATTTGACACCCCTGAAGGAACCATAGCCACCCTGTCCATCTCTCTGCTAATCATATTTGTTCACTATGATGTCTCCTCTGTCTATCACTTTATTCAAATACTGCTTTAAAACGTAATGCAGGCCAGCTGGGCTGTTAATGCTGATATCATGAATGAAAACTATGCACTCTTTGCAGACTGACCAAAGAGCCAGCAATGCATTCATCAGCACTGTCCTGTTTGGCCTCCCCAAATAAGCTACACCATAACCCCCCCATTCTCCCCAGCTCAGGGGAAACATCTGCTCCCCCCGACATGCACAGGCCAAGAGAGATGCCGTGCCGAATCCAAAGTACCTGTTCTCGTTTTCGTTCCTGTCAGGGACAGATGACCCATTTCAGCATGGGGAAAAGAGAGTGGCAAGATGTGAGGAAACAGGGGAGACAGCAAGAGAGAGGAAGAGTAGAGAAAGGAGAGGAAGGAAGAAGGACAAACTTGCATGCACACAAACACAAACACACACACAGAGCTGAGTGGACTTGAGGTTTAGCACCAGGGATGGAGTCTGGGTCAGAATCAGAGTAAAGCAATGATCTTGACTGCGAAAGAGGGGTTTAGTATTAATGTTATGACTCATTATTGATTAAAAAAGAAAACAGGATCTCACACACTGGATATGGATTATTCACACAGTATTAAGCACAACAGCACAGCACTCAGGTGCTAATAAATGCTAATCACACCTGTAGAGGCATCTTGTGAATTTTAATGCTACCAGATGCACTGCTGTGTCAGTCAAACTGTCATGTCACATTTTAACCAAAGCTACATAATAAGATACAGTATGTATGTACATTCCCTTGTGCTGTATGTGAATATATATATATACATGCATAGATAGTCTGAATACCACAGTATAAAAGACAGGGCCCTTCCTATATTGATGTATGAATGTCATATTCCCATTCTAGAGCACAGTCTACGGTTACATGTTAAAGTTTTAGTGCCACTCTCACACAGCTGAGTTAGAATGTGTACTTAGATATAAAGCTGATTAAATTCAACATGTTTTTAGTCAGAGTGGACAGAAAACGACAGATTCATTCTTCATTAAGAAGAATGAAGCCACAGAGATCAGTGGGACCTGAAAGGAGCAAAGAACACAACACTTACCAACACATACTGCACAGACACATTCTGCAGTGTATACAGTACATCCTCACATAGCAGAAGTATGGCCTATTCTACATGTTGTAAATGTTATTCTTAGTTGACTGCACTGCCTACTTCACATGAGGTGAGGTTTAAGAAGTGGTGTCCAGATTTAGAAAAATGCTGTTGGAATGGCAGTTTGAACCATGGACAGCAGGGCGGCATTGTGCCTCAGCTGCTTGAGCTAGAAAACTGTCATCAGTGTCCACACTAACACAGACTGATATGAAGGTGGCCCACACGGTCTGCACCTCTGTTTTCACATAAATTGTTCTTTCTTCTCTCTTCAGATGTTGCATAAGGTTCACTTGACTATTTTGGCAGACAGGACTGGTCACTATATCTTTCTTTTTTCACTGAACCTTTGTTAAATGTCCACACAGAAAGCAAAACAATTTTTTGCACAATGAGATTACATAAAAAGTCAATTTTGTTGTTCATGTCTCCCAGACAATACTTTTGTTGCAAATATTAAACTTTGAGGACCAGGAAGAATCGACAGGGCTGCTGCTCGCTGACAGAGTGACGGGGAGCTTCTGTAGGAGAGAGACCACCTCCAGCAATAAACACCACAGATTCTACACTGAGCCACAGCTGATTACAGGCAGAAGGCCTTATTAACTTTTAAAAAGTGGATTTAACCTCACTCTTGCTTCTCAAGCTGTCTGCAGCAGTAAGCCATATGTACTTGTAAGCTGTCTGTAGGTGCCCAGAGCTCTGTCATACTGATTCATATTTATGTAGAGACCGGACAAAAAAGGAGACTGCTTGAAGAAAAATAAGCGAGGGAGTTTGACTACCTGATAAGTGTAAATAATAAAATATTTGTCTTGATGAACCAAGTTAGCATTTAGCCCTAAACGATTCAAACTCCATTCAGAAAACCAAGTATTTCAAACAGCATGAATTCAGACTTTTTACAAATCAGTATTATGATGTAATTATTTGAGCATTCTTTTGATCCGTCAAATCACAGAAAAATGTGTTTGTTCTGGGCTGATAACACTAGAGTAAGCCAGATCAAGGCCCAATGTTAGTTCAAATACAAATGATCTCACGACTAAACTCGAGTGAGTAATGCGAGGTGAAAATTGGCTTTGCTTTCTGTGAGAACACGCCATGAGACTGAACAGAAATCCCTGGGCAGCCACGTTAAGACCTTTATGTTTAGTCATCATTTAGCCTTAACTGAATGATGTGCTATTTGGTTGGTTGAGTCTTTTAAAAAAGTTTGGTTCTGGGGTAGACAACAGAAGCTTGCAGAGAAACAGATGTGTTTTCAGATGTAACTGTGTTACCACCATGACTCATTACCAATTGTAAGCACACCTGTAGGGCTAATCGATCAAGGCTGGCACCTCGGCACCTAAATCTCCTGCATAATTGAAGCGTTGTCTCATCTGATCTGAATTTCAAGGATGAAAACCTTCTTCAGCCCTTGCATGACTTGCTGGTGACAATGCTACATCTGGCACCAATAATAGAGGCTTTTCTAAAGAGACAAAGTCTGTGCACAATGACACTGCCACAGTTCAAAAGGTCTTATATCTGTTACAACATCTAGAGGGAGCTGGAACTGATCTGATCTTTCCTATAGTGTAACAAAATTAGTAGGTTGTTGTTGAATATGATGTCTTAAAGTTTTTTTGTGTTCAGTATCAGTCATTCTTGAATGCTTGCATGTTAAAGGTAAGCCAAACTATGTCTGCTTTGATATGTTAAACCCCATACACTCAAATCGTGTGAAATGACTAAAATGTATTTGTTTTTACTTTTTATAATCTGGCAAAAAAACTTTCACCAGCTTAATATGTGCTGTACAACAGTACCCAATACTTAAGTCCTCATATTACTAGTGGGCTAAGGGTGGTGTAGATATAAATCAGACATGTCCACTCTAACACATGTCTGTTATATATACTTACTGGTAATCAAAGGATCCATCCTGGTCTTTCTGATCTACTGGGTCCAAGGGAAGATCTTTTTTGTCACGGACTGAGGAGACAAGAGCAAACGTAATTATTTCAGAATTTTCCTGAGAGCTCTACTGATTTCATGGACAGACCTGATACACAAAACCATCCACACAGTGAGGGATTCCTGGAGTTAGTTTTAACATAAAAACCTGTCAGTCCTCATCTGGTACTTTAGTGACAAAAATGTTTGTCTTCAGCCTTCACTTATTAAACTGTTAACTTACACTGTGTCCCAATTCCATACTTATCTCCTAACCATATATATATATATAAACTCATGCTATAAAGAAAACTGCTTCAGGAGTTACCTTTTTGCACTAACAGGACATGATGCAAGATGATCTTCTTCAAGATGTGCTTCTATTCATGTAATATATGTATCCATAATCCATGTATACTGTAGTACTTACTGTATGCATTTGGAACACAGTACACTTGTTAAGACAAACTGTTTTAGTAGCAGTTGTATAACACTGGGTTGGGTTTGTAAGGTGTGTCAGTGAACTCCTCTCATTAATCCTTCTTTGACTTAGTTCATCAGTGGCTGTTAGTTCTTAAATTTTTACAGCGTCACACTTTGGGCACCCACCTAGATATTTTGCGAAACCAGTCACGCAACCACCACCTAGATATTATAAAAACTGCAAAACATTAACACCACTCAATTTCAAACTATTAAATCATCTCATACTGAAGCTTCACTGTTACGAAGTGAAGACCAGTCAGAACAAGAAAAATACAAATTAAAAATATTTTTAAGTTGTCAGTAGTTTTTTTTTTTCTTTTTTATAGTGATTGTTTAATTAAGAGAAATAAATAGACTGCGCTATTAGATCAAATATTGAATAAAATCCACAAATCATACTCTGGAAACAGCAGCCAGTTACTGTTTTTCTTCAGTGCTGTGTTGACCTGTAGTTTTTATCTTCTTGTCAGCTGAAACAGACGCTGACATTTTTAATATTGGTTTTCCTTCTGAGCAGCCATGCAGGTTTCTGCACTTCCACAGTTAAAAGAACATGTACTGACATTTAAATACAGATGCACATTATGCACATGATGCACATAAACATGAATTTTAACAGCTGCTGTCAGTAACCCAGAACAGAACAGCTTTTTAGCACAGTTTACATATTGAAACATATATTTATATCACAATGAATAACTAAAACCTAGATATCAAAGCAAATATAACAGGTCATATTTATCATAACCAACATCTGAACATTTGGACCTCAATTTAGTACAAACAGAACAAACTATTGAGTTTGGTAAGAAACGTACAATCAGAGAACTTCAAATTATGTTGCTGTGTTAACTTTGGGATTGTGCATGTTCTTGTCACTTCAGTGAATACAGGAGAATATTTTGTTCCTGATTACAGTCACAAAGTGTTCTGACTATGCTAGAACTGCTCCTCTAATGGGTATCAAAGCCTTAGGCCTTACCTGGGTATTTGCCCCCGCGACTCCTCTTGATGAAGCAGACGATGAGAAGGATCAGTATGATGAGGGCGATGGCACACATCAAGCCAATGAACCAGCCTTGAGTGGCTATGTCTACCTCGTCTATGTAGGCTGCAGACACAGAACACACACACACACACACACACACACACACACACACACACACATACACAGGGTGGGACAGGAAAAAAGAGAGAAGAGTGGAAACACAGTGAGTGTTTTTCTGAACCACAGTGAGTCGCAGCTGTCTGTTCTCATCTCAGAACACTGAGCAGAAGTCAACAACTCAGAACCAACATCTCATTATTTTGCCCCCAAGTTCACATCCAGGACAATGTTGTACAAAAGTTCTCATCCGTTACAATAAGGTGTTTTGTGTTCTTTTCCATTACACAGTGTGCGAATTTGAAAGTGAAAGCGTGGGAGACGGAGGTTTGTGGTGTGAAAAACAATTATTCCAACACACCTGGGCATGATTTCAGTACACCGTGAAAGAATGCAAATTCTTTGACAGATGCAAGACATTCCAACTCTGAAATGTGAATAAATATTAGCACTGAATTTAATATTAAGATGCTAATCAAAACTGAAGGTGCCATTATAAGATATGAGGCAGAAAAGTGACATTATTGTGTGACAGAAACAGATGGTAAACCTCCCGTGTCCTAACAACTAGTAACAGCCCTTTTGGACGCCCATAGCTACTGGACAATAATACCTACGTATAAAACATACATGTATTTTTACCAACCTGCCTGTGTGAAAGTAAAAGAAAAGTTGCATTTAGGACGTTCTTTGTGCAGATACTGATACATCCAATTGATTTTGTCGTTTGTTAGTTTATTATTTAAAAGTAAACTATTGAGCATGTCCATACCCAGAGCTAAATGACTTCACCTTAAAGGTTTTATCAGTATTAGAATTCTGGAGAATATAACAGAGATCTTGCTGTTAGAGTCATATCACTTTCACAGTTAAAGTCTTAAATCAGTAAGCTAATTGAGCTCACTCAGTTACCTAGAAGTTACAGGCCAAATCCAGTAATGCTACTGCTTCAAATAATGTCCTCAGTCACTGTTTACACTTGTTCTGTATGTTCATACTTCCACAGCTAATTAGCAAAGTAGCCACACCTGCTCAGATCATTAGCAGCATTTGTTGTAGGAGGTGGGCTGTAGCAGCTAGTATTTGCTTGTTAACATTGGAGGCTTTAATGCACAATAGTTAAAGAAAAACGTAAAAGTTAATTAAGTACTGTAAACTTTGTATTGTACTAATGTGACAGCTTCTGTAAAATTGAGTTCAGCAGGTTAAGTTAGCTTTATACTTCCACCCTTTGTATTTGTTTAACCCTTTCAGGTACATCTTGTACAAGACCCTGCAGAATGATTGTGACCAAGTGCTTGCTCATGGTGGGAAATGGTGGGTGTCTGTAAACAATATTATAAATATACGGTCTAGACCTGCTCTGTTGTTAGATAACTTCTGTTAGAATTTGGTGCTAAATGAATAAAAGCCAAATGAATTGTCCACCATAATCACCAGATTATATGTCTCAAGGTCATAAAGATCTTAAGTGGCACTACAGTATATATAACTTATATATAACATACTTATGGTTATACTTGTGTCTGTGCAAAGAAGTATCTAGATGTACATCGTCTTGTCATGTGTCATCTGTGAGAATTTGCTTGTCAGATCATGTGAAGAGAACATGTGAGTTGTGTAGAGTCGCAAGAAGTCTGAAGAGTTATAAAGACAACCAAGATGATATCAACTGAATATAGACAAACCATCTTAACTCACCCAGCCTTGACTGAGTTACTGTAGATACTACTACTGACAGACTTGCACCCGGAGTAGCCCACCTGGCTGGAACCCCGGTTCCACCTGGCCAGGTGGGGTCTCACCTGCTTTGGTCTTAAAGGTGACAGATTTGCTGCTGACGCTGTTGAGCTCATGGGAGTAAACCCTCAGATGGTACTTGGCGCCTGCGATCAGATCCGCCACTGTAATGGGGGGCTGCTGTTTCACTGGTACAACTTTCACCGTCTTGTCGCCTTGGAGACACAAGAAAGGGGCCAATCACACTCCAGGGGGTGTGGCCTTTATTCCACAGTATACAGGCTGTGCTTACTAGCAAAGGGCATCACAATGCTTTGCAGAGAGACTGTTTTCTCTGAGTGAGAGCAGGGTCACTGAAGTGAATTGAGACTGATAACAATGCAGTGCCCACCGCCATCATAAAGATTCATTCACCTATTTCCATTATAGAAGCAGGCATATGGTGTAGTTTAATACTAGACATTATACCTATTGTATGAGATGCAACTCAGTTCAGCTGACACATTCTGGTTCATTATCCTCTTTTATGGCTTGGACACCACATTTTCTCTCAAGGGCATAATTGTCCAAAGACAACTAAACTATGAATAGAGAATGAAGGAGTAGAGGGGCACAAGGAGCAGGAGTTCCCTCGGGCAAAACCACTGTGGACATCAAAGTCTCACCCAACTAAACTGGTCCATGAATTGGTTGCACATTTGCAAAATGTTTCAATCGGGTAGAATTAAAATAGACCACTACAGAGCTGCCTTTGTTCTTGGGTTACATCAGGATCTAAGGTAGCAAAGCATTGTTTGTCTCAATTATTTACAGGCCCGCACTTATCTCCATGAGGTCAAAACAAAAAGACAGCGACAACAGCCTGCATCTTTCCGGTGGAAAGACGTGTCGGTCATGACGCAGCCGACCTATGAGCATGAACGGAAAGGGCAGCACAGCTTGGTGACATCATGCACCATGCTATCAACCATTTCACAAGGTTGATGTCATCCAACAGAACTCATTCCAAAGCCATGCTATTAATACCAGTACTTAAACAGGATAAACAAAACATCTACTGCACACACAAGAGAAGGCACACCAGTCCTTTTTATACACTTCAATCAATGAAGTACTTTGATAGAGGCCACGGTCAATGTTTAGTGTTACAACTATGGTGATCTTTATGTTTTCAGGTTAATGCAAATAAAGATTCAATATCATCAATAATAAGTACCTTACTGACCTCCTTGTCTTGTCACTTGTCTTTGCAGTGACCATTTTCACAACATTGTGTGAAAAGAGCAGAAATGAAATTGGCATAAATGATCAACATGGCTTCATTCTTCTGTATGTGGACCAAATTTTAAATTCTATCTCAACATACAGTTTATAATTTGTAAAATAATCTGCTTCCTCTGTGGTTTGACCGTTCAACTAAAGAAAAACATTTAGATACAAATCTTGATATAAGCTTTTAACTAATTTGACAGTCCACCTCGAGTCCACTTTATGTTTCAAGAAACATTACCTCACCATTTCCTGGTGAGCAAATGGACTTCTTTTAATGTGTGAACAAGGAGACAAGGCCACGTAAAAACACTGAGAAGGGGTGGAATTACCTGTACAGGATACATTCAGCATGTATATTTCCATTAGTATATGTCTAGAATAATGATATATTCATCACTCTGCTGCTCTTAGTTTCTCTTTTAAAGGACAAATACTGTTTTCACTAATTAAGTCCACTCACCTCTACTCTTTTGATTGACCGTTAAAAATTATTTCTAAAACAATTCGAAATGAATGCCTGTCTGCGAAATTCTGTTTCAAATAACAGCACAATGCAAATCATGCATAACCTCCACAAATATGTGGAGGTTATGTTCCATTATTAAAGGATGAATACGACAGTACTACATAGTGTTCTTATGTATTCATCATGTGAGAAGACTAAGGTACAACTTTGGTTACACTTAGCAGCTCATCCTCTAACTTTTACTGCATAAAGCATGTTATTTGATGACATGAACTCATTACATACTGTAAGAATTGTGTGATAAGTGGAAGTTGGAATACAGATATGTAGCAGCTTTTACATATACGTATTATAGCACTTATGTTTTTGCAAGGTTTCCCATTTACTTTTCAATGTCAAGTATTCCAAAGTTTCTTCTCTTATGGCAGCAAAGCATCATCCTTCACATAAAGTGACTCCTGAGTCAAAGTCAGGAAGACAGGGGGAGGGTAAGGGGCGATTATGGGAGATGGGGGAGTGTCTGGGGCTCCGTGCCACTCTTCCTTTGAATCAAAGCTTTCAGATTTGACCTTGGAGAACAGGGACTGGGTGGGAGGGGTAGAGACCATTAGATCAGTCTCATCATCCCCCTCCCCTCCCTCCTTCTCTTTCTATTCACATTCAGGTGTCATTAAGAATTAAAGCCACTGCCCAAGTACATGAAAAATACATCCTCCCTTCTTTCCATCCTTGGTCAAAGATCACACACTGTTGAGTTGGTAGAAAGCAATAAGAGAGGGCTTATAAGCACCAGACTATCCAATCTCAACCAGCACTGGAACTCCAGAAAAGGAGGGATGATGTGTTTTATAGAAGCAGGCTTCAAAAGTGCTAAATGACCAGTCTAAAGCAAAAGCAAATGATTATGGAAGCATGGATGGCCAAAAAAGTGACACATTCAAACAGCAATGCAAAGAGAGCAAGCCAAACAGCCGTTTCACAGTGGTGGTCCACCAAGAGCCATTCAAAGCCGGGCAGCATGTTGAAAAGAAACCATCGTGATGGTGCACTGCACAGGAACTTAGTGACATGATGATGATCAACATTTTCCAACACATAAAGAGAGATAGAAGTGTGCAAGAGAAAGACAGACAGACAGACAGACAGACTGTAGTATGTTGCATCTTCTGCTTTTTTAACAAAGTTCAAATTGAGATGTCAGCTGTTAGGTGCAAATATCACATTCTTAAAAAAAGAAAAAGCTGCTGCTGCTGCAGTTGAAAGTTATCTCTGCTGAGAGATATTTTTATGTTTTATTTAAAAACTTAAAAAAGATCTTTTTTTTCTTTATTCATGTCCTTGTGTTTCCTTTCCCTTCCTTCATGTCGTTTCCCTTTCATACCATGGTCTCACTTTTTATAAACAGATTCTTTTTTTCATTACTTGCTTGTCTTGTCAGCAAATGGGTTGAAAAAACAAGGACACATTTCAGCAAAACCCTTGAGCAAGGAATTTTGGGGAACAAAAACCTGCCATTGAAGTGTAATTGAAGTCTGTATGAAGAAATAAGACAATAATTATTTAATGAGAAGGCCACTGAATTGTTCTAATCATTAGTATTTTCATTATGGGAAAGCAGCTGTAATTGTAATTTAAGTTCAGCTGCTAACAGGATGTGAACTTCATTCAGAGATGCAGGAAAACAAAAGTAGATTTCTGTTTAAAGAAAATTAACAGTACTCACATAACATTTTAAATTTAGAGTGCTGTTACAGATCAAGGTGTCTTACATTAAGTTGTTTCTCTAATGCCCAGCATGCTAAGTTTTTGTGTCTTTGTAATTTTTTTTTTAAACTAGCTAAATGTGTGATTTTACATTAATCAGACTGTTTTTTTAACATAATATTTGGCAAATTATGGCCTCATAAAGTTGATATGACTAACATGGAGTAAATAATTACCTATTTACACCGAAAACAGCACTGATAGAGCTGGGAGACTGAAGCAAACAGTTAATATGAGGGCCTGAATGTCAAAAGAGTGAGTGAGTCAAAGATGCTAAATGGCTCCATGGATGATGGGAACTCTGTGGGTTCATTGCTACAACTAAAAAGCTACATTATCCATTGTCATTCCAGCCATTGTTCATAAAAAAATACTGATAGTGCAGCTTTAAAATGAGAGCTTGTCAAATCTTAAACTTTAGAGGTCAAGCCAAAATTGGAGAGTCAATTGGATTCTTATATAATCTCAATAATTTGAAATGTTTTAGAGGCCTGCTCTCTGAAATAACACTCTCTGTCTGATCCTATTCTTTGTACTTAGTATTATTATTGCAATGCCATTAATTCATCACCGCTCTAATTAAGTTCAGATGTTGCTATAGCTCAAGCTGGGCTTGGTCTGGTTTCTTACTGTCCAGTGTGAACTCTAGCACAAACTCGCTGCTGCCGGCCGGGAAGTTGTGTCTCCAGCTGACGTTAGCGTAGTTACTGTTAGGCTCCACCGTCAGATTCCAGATCACCCGCCCAGGGGCCACTACACAAGGGGGGTCAGGGGGTAAAGGGTTAAAGGTCAGGGTCAAGGGGCAGAGAGGGCACAGTTACAACAACCACACACAGGGCTTCAATTAGACCTATGCATGGTGCTAGCACTAAGGGAGATGTCCTACAAAAATGATCAGGGTCCGCTCAAAACCAGAAGTAAATATAATATGTTCATGGACAGAAAATTCACCCACAAAAAAATATCCAGAGGATTTTTCAGTTCATGGAACACTTAGTAGCAATTCTTACTTCAGGTTCAGAGTGGACTCCAATGCTAATTGGACCTAAAAAAATGAAGAAAACGATGAACTCTGCCAATATTACAATCCTCATCACTTGAAACAGGCGACCCTCATCACTCTAAAGTGTTGAAGGGTACTCAGAACTTTACAGTTATAAAAACCATTTAATAAAAAAAAACTTTGGATTCTCACTTCCTGACCAGAGGATAGTTGCTGGCTACATCCCAATATTCTGAAGTAATTCCCCACTTTTTGTACAGCAGGTACAGCACAGCTTATCGGAATGCAGCCTTGATGTTGTATCCTATTTTGTCAGGTGGGAGAAGGCAATCGTCTTTTGATATTCATGAAGTGCCATTCATGGTCAACTTAAACACTAGAAAGATAGTTAAAACCACAATGGGACAACAGCATGTACCCAACACGTTCTTATCAATACGTTTGGTGGTGATGAGCACTGGAGGTGTGGTGGTAGTAGTCGCCTCAGTTGTAGTTGTGGTGGTAGTAGTAGTAGTAGTAGTGGTAGTAGTAGAAGTCGTAGTTGTTGGAGTGGTAGAAGTTGTACTAATGGTTGTAGGAGCGATGGTGGTAGGAGGAAGAGGAGCGAGGGGAGGAGGAGTAGGACTGAAAGCTGAAGCCAGGGAGGCGTCGGTAAGCTCAACTACAAGGGAGGAGGTGGGAGAGAGCAAAGAGTTAAAGACAAGGCAGCAGGAACATCAAACAGGTAGACTCTGACACACACAGCAGAAAGTCAATGAAGCTCTGAGCTGAAATACAATGAATTCAACCACAGGCAGCACTCTTCACCGTGCACATCACTCGCCTCACTAAGTCAGCACCAGTCAAGAAATGATCATACTGTTCATTGGCGTGTTTCCTACTTCATCTCTGTTGAGATCCACACATGCTTCATCATCGTCCTGCAGAGACTTACATGCCACTGCCACCAAGAGGACAAATGTAGATATTGCAGCATGACTGTCACACATGACTGAAGAAGATGCAAATGAGTGGATACTGTATTTCGTAAGAGCTAGGTCTTTAAACTAGTAAACTTTTGTTGCATTTATAGCGGCACGCAACTGTTTTTACAAAAAAGGTTTCCCCCATCCTTTTTTCAGAAAGACTCAGCCTCTGTGGATGCTCTTTTTATACCCAATCATGTTACTAACCTGTTGCCTCATTCATTGTGAGATGTTCCACCAGCTGTTTTCTTTTAGGATTTGCCACTGTCCAACTTTTTTTTAAACGTGTTGCTGCTATCAAAATGTTCACATCATTTTCCAAAATTACATCAGCACATTTTGTTTCTAATTACATTTTACACAGCATGCCAACTTTTTTGGAATTGGGTTGTACTACTCAGCCTGTGAAAATAGTTAGAATATAAATAATGTCTGGATAGAGCCGCATGGAATTGAATAACGTTTTGAGATAATAACCTCTGATGATGATGATGTCAGCCTGTGTTACAAACTAGGGCCATCAGGTTTGAAACACATGGGTCAAAGACGCTATTGGTTTCATTATGGGAAATAGAGGATCCAGCATTCTTCTCTTGATGGAACTGTCTATCATGAGTCCCCCAACTTTATGAAAGTGCAGTAAGTGCTGCTCTTCCTCATGTAATACACGTAACATCACATTTCATCCAGAGGCTGTCATTACAGTAGAAACTGCAACATCGGTCCTTGTAACTTCCTGTTAATCATTTTCTTTTTAATAAATACAGTTTTCTCTTTTTATGATACTTAGTCAGCACTTGTGAGGTAAAAGCTGACATTCAATTCTTTTTAAATTATTGTTTGATTAGATAGTACCTGATTTAACTTATAATTTTTAAAATTTTAGACCGTTTTAGACAAGAAGTCTCAAGTCATTTAAATTCTAGAATAGGTTGCTTTTGTTTAGATGAAAGCAAACACAAAGTTTAGCCTTTTTTGTCCCAGTCTTATATACAGTATATTTTTCTCACACTGTGTTGCCCCCTTGTGGGGATCAGGTTGGGAACCAGCACATCATTTCCCTCTGATTTCCACTTGAAATGTTGTTCACTCTTACTGTACCTTGAAGCTGAGGTCATCTCCAGCCAGTAAAGGGTCGCACTACTGATGCCCCCACCCCAAACATTTCCATCAACCCCAAACCCCAGCCAGCATGCTTGTATCGCCAGGCTGGATGCCAAGCATGCCCTGAAACCACTGTGCAAGGGGAAAAAGAAAGTGGGACGAGATAATGGAAACAACAGCATGTTCAGGAGCCATCACAGCCCAGTGGTGGTAAGCCAGTTTAGCCCAAAGCTACAAGCCACCTTACCTGTAATCCCCAGCACTGTATGTACAACTGACCAGGTGAACAGATGCAATGGATAAAGATGGCAGAGTGACATGACTTTTGAAAAAGCTCAGAAGCAAGACGATCAAGCCGGTGAGTAAGAGTGCAAGCGAACTGCCAATCTGTCATCCCCAGCACACTCATCAAGTCACATTATTCATCAAAATGTTTTCTCTGTTTTGACATTCAGATGCAAGGTGTGCATCTCCTCCCAACACACACAGACACACACACACACACACACACACACACGCACACGCACACACGCACGCACGCACGCACGCACGCACGCACGCACGCACACACACACACACACACACACACTCCCAGTAAAGCAGCGTCATCATGACATTGTATTCAGTGACAAAACTTTAGAAACACATAAGTTGCAACACAAGGCTAACTTGTCTCTTGTGGTAGTCAGTGCTTGCATCATACTGGAGCACCATCAGGGATTGGCTCAGAAATCTGAGGTTAAAGATCTACTTGAATACAAACAGCTTAAAGGAGGATCGTACAGCAGCTATCAGGGTGTGAGTGCTGATCATGAAGTCTATCTAATAGAATATGATACTAAAGATTTAGCATGTTTCAAATATGTGATGTGAAGTTACATTTAATATGACAGGGTTGATGTTCCATTCAAGTGTGTGAATTATAGATGCAACTTCTGTATTCAAAGCCAATGATGACCTTAGCATGGGCTTCTTCAGTCCCAGACAGCACATAGCAGCAGACAACAAGCAGCAGCTTTACACACAGATGAGGAACAAGGAGAGGCAGACGGGCAGATGGACAGATGAGAAAAGAAAGACAAAAACAGTGTAGACAGCAGTTCAGTCCAATGAGTAAAACACAGGATGGTCTGTTTTTTCTGTTTCACATCATTCTAAATGTAATGACAGACAGAGTAAATAAACGGGAGAAAATCCATTAATCAATCACAAAAATAATTATTTCTGTCAGTCTTATGTGATTGATCCTCTGTTTGCAACATTACTGATGTAAATAAATCATTTAAGCAGAAACGTTCATTCTTGACTTGGACATAGTTTGATAAATAGACTGAAAAAGTCTTCAGCAGCAGATGGAGTCTGTCTGCTCTGTAACTACTGAGCTTTGTGGGTGAACAGATCCATCTCCATAGCAGCTACTAAAGGTCATATGATTTGGTTGAAAGTGCCAGATAAAGCTAGCCATGGGCCTTAAGTCAGGATCGCTTTTACAGATTTAGAAATCATTCATAGTTTTGTCTTGGTTGCTGTGGCATTAAGCTTTGTTTGAAAAGATCTGCCACTCAGTAAGCAGTACCTGCTTAAGCATGCTGAATATCCAGTCATGGAATAGCTTCCTGCTGTGTACCACACACAGGTCTTGTATATGTAAACATACTGTATGTCTTAACAACCACAAGTAACAAACTCATGTTGTCTTTAATGGAAGAGCTGGAAGCTCTCAGTCTACCGTGCAAAGTAATATCTGAACCCAGTGAGGTTAAAACTAGCACTGCTCTCTACCAGTATGAGCTGCAGGGGGTGGTAGAACTGCACTTCAGTGGACAATACATTGAAGGTGCGCTGCACTGCTGCTTAGTGTTAGGATGAACAGATAAAGAGACAGAAATGGAGAATAGGGGTGTGGAAAGGCAACAGGCAACAGGCAAGCACACTGTGCTTCTCATTCCCCATTACCTAGACCTGTAGCGTCAGTAAAGTTCTCTGCCAACAAAAAGAGAGGGAGGGGAGACAGGAGAGAGAGGAGAGGTGTAATAAACACAGAGGGACAACAACAACGATAGCGGATGAAAGGTCGGTTCAACAGATATTCTTCATTTATGATGTCTAACCATGCAATCCGTCCAGCATGGCAAGAGACCAACAGAACTGTTCTAAATCTGAGTGAACCAACCCTTAAACAACCTGTCGGGCGTACTTTTATTCAAGACAGTTAGATAATAAATAAATATTAAAATATCAGCACACTGCTACACCTTGAATGTATGCAAAAATTGATATCATGAGTGCCTGGAAAGTCACTGGTGGATTCCAATCTTCTGATCTTCTATGATGTCGGTGTGCTCATAATGTCATCCATCAGAGAAATACTAGTTCTTTCTCTGTCTGATACCCTGATAAAGAGGCCTGTGTTTACTATAGGGCCACAGCCTCTCTCACTTTCTTTTTCTATGTCTCACTGTCTCTCACTCACACAGGTTCCAGTGATTCACAAAACCAGACTCTCACAGTCAAACCAACCTAGTTCCCATACAGCTAAAAAGGCTAAAATGGTGTCATTACACAGTAAAAGACACAATGCAGCAGAGTGAAGGTTCAGTTTCTTATGGGGTGCTCTATAGGGAAACAGAATGATGGACACACTGTGTGTGTATGGAAATTTTCATACACACACCATTCCAGTAACTCTTGGATTTTCTATTTTAGAAAAGTTTCAAGTCTCTGCAAGTTGATTAGTGCAATGAAATGTGGACAGTCTTATTCTGTATTTATTCTGGTCTCTTTATATGGTCTCTCGGTGCTTTCCAACTTCCTTCCTCTTTATACTGAAGATGTAAACCTTTAACAACAGCTCAAAAATAGGTTCCATTTTTACAAAACATCAAGAAATATTGATGTAGCTCTTTGACACAGAGGAAGGCAGCATACACACTTCGGATACATTCACACAAGCATCAATTGCTCAGGCAATTCAAAACATCACTCTGGTGAACTGGTTGCATTGTAAATGTTGGTTTTGATGGAGAGTTTTAGCATTTCAGATAAACTTAACCCTCAACTAGAATCACATATTTATGAAAGCACTGAATGTGAGATTTTTTTTGCCAAACAAATGGTCGACTGTAGAAATGCTCACCTTCATTGGCGAAGTGTGGAGACTCCTCAGCAAAGACCTCCCCTGCTCCCACCTGGGTGAGTGCTGACAAGTAGAACTTGTAGCGAGTAGATCTGTCCGGCAGGCGTAGGGTGAACTCTGTCACATTAGGAAGCAAAGTCTCCAACTGGGGACGACCCATCCTGGAGCCATTGACTACAGACACACACATTCACAGAAGAATGACATAAAGGACAGAATCATTCACTAATCATCTAGAGCTGAGCCTCCTCCTTTTTATTCCTCAATTATTTCTTTTTACTGCAGTTGTGCACATATGAATAGTACTTACAACATAACTTATTATCATGGGCATTTGAGTGCATTTACCTTCACTGTCACCTCCTTATAAGTGGTTGAGATAACAGGGTTAAACTGGTTTGGTTCAAGCCTGTCTGATTATGTGTCTATTCATGTCTCTATTGTTAAGCTGTGCAGTCCAAAAAGAATTCGCTCAAATAAAACTATAATACAAAGCAAATACCAGCTCATGTAGTTTAGCAAATCACCACCAAGTAAAAATTGCTTTCTGTCCGAAAGTTTGAAAGTTTGTATAAACTGCATATGTGAATTTTGGCAAATCAACGCAGCTCACCTATTTGGTACTTTAACTGGTATCCAATCAGAATACCGTTGGGCTCCAGCGGTTTGTCCCATTCGAGATAGATGGTGTCAAAACTTCTACGGTTTATCCTGAAGAACCTTGGAGCATCTGGCACTACAAAGACACACATCAACAAGTATGTAGACAGAAGAAACAAGAGAGAGAGGTCCGGAACAGAAGAAAAAAGTAACTTCTTTTGCTTTCATCAAGGCTGAAAGCTGGGGCATTATAATGTGCCACTAATGGCCGCTACATGCTAGCTTCAAACACATCACACATCCATTCCAATAGTGCCGAAGTAAAGTATAAAAAATGCAGTCAGTGTTTTTTCTTACAAGACATTAGGGTCCCAAATATTACTACCTGTGTCCAGGTGACCATTAAAAAGATAGTTTTGTTTAAAATATAGTAAGTGTTAAAGAGAAGGTCAAATGTTTGCTTGACAGGGTCTCAGCCTGTTTTTCTACTATGTTGATTTTAACTAATTTATCTCATTCCACTCCACAAAGACGGGCAAATATTGGAATCAAAAAATCCATTTAGAAACCTATGTTTGCTGTCATGGATACTTACTGCAATCTGTGGTTCTGCATTATAAAAAAGTCTGTTTGTCAGAATTCCACATGATGAATATGCTACCTTTGGCTCAGTACACCTTTGTGAAACTACATGAGATGTTGGCCTTTCCTGTTCTTGTTGTCAGGGCTGTATCCTCACCTCCCTCCTTGGTGGTGAACTCCACTGTGTTGCTTGGTGGACTCTCAAAGCGATTGTTGGCCACAACCATGAATATCTTGTATTTAGAGTAGGGCACCAGGTCGCTGAGGATCGCAGATGGCTCATCCACAGTGCTGTAGAAACCTTTGGTCTTCTTCTCCTTACTGACCACCAGACCAGGAACCAGACTGGATTCACGCCAGTAGTACAGCTGGGAGGTACAAGGGAAAGGTTAATGGGTAAGATTTGTAGAGGAGGGTGTGGAGGAGATTGAACAAAATAAATGGTTGGAAACTATCTTCAGACCAACTTTGCAGTTGGTTCTCTTAACAAAAATACAGCCACTCACTCTGTACTCCTTGAACTCTCCATGGACAGAGTTCAGGTCAACGGGTTTCCAGTGTATGTTCGCCTTGGTGCTGTCGACCTTTGACACTCGCAGGTCAGTGGGAGAATCGGCGGGCTCTGAACACATGAAAAGGAACACATTACGTGTAAATAGTTGGAAAGGTCCTGTTCTGTTTGTGCAGGAATAATACAATTCTTAAAGTCAGTTTCTTAAAGTGAGACAAAGTGAAATAACACTGTGAGGGTCTGAGTTTTCATCAGCCTGAAAAGCATCAAACATATCATCTATTTTGATGATATATTCAGCCTTAGTCCAAAAGTCAATATTAGCATTGGCTTTCAAAAACTGATATCCGCTGTATCTACTTACTGTCCTCTCCAGAGTATCCAGTGACCACATTGGACTCAGGTCCTGGTCCAAACTCATTCCTGGCCTGGATTTTGATCTCATAAGGCACATAGGTTTCTGTGTTGTGGACAACATGTTTGGACCCCACGGTGGTCACATTATTCCACTCCTCCAAATCCTTCCGTCGCCACCACACATTGTAGTGCAGGTTTGGGCCATTTCTCTCCAGATCAAGCAGAGGCTGGAAAAGAGACACACTTCATTTGGTTTGGGGGAGTGTCTTACATGTCAGAAATAAAATGTGAAATCTTTTTAAAGGTTTTCTTTTTTCTTGTCCAGCTGTATAATTTCTGTTAGTGCTATTGAATCATTCATTTCTGCAATTCACATTGCAGTTAGTAGGATGTACTTGTGCTAATAATAAGTATTGGGCCCTTCCAATCAGTAAAGATAAATACGTTTTTTGGGTCTTGTTTACACTGATTTTAATCTCCTATTGTGTCCATTCATTGTCTTCCCATACTCATTTCCTCCAACAGGATTCATGGGACGTCAGCCACAAAACACATGTAAATGCTCAAACTCCTACAACCCAGTCTGCACCAGACTCTGCAAAGGTAAAGAGCCAAGCCCTGCTTTCCCTTGAGGTAGAGCGGGTCGTCCATTAATCAGATGATTGGCGGTTCGATCCCCGGCTCCTCCAGTCTGCATGTCGAAGTGTCCTTGGGCAAGATACTGAAGGCTGTGCCATGTGTGTGAATGTGTATAATTGGTTAGCTCCAAAAACTGATGAGCAGCTAATGGCATCAATGTATGAATGTGTGTGAATGGGTGAATGAGATATGTAGTATAAAAGCTCCTTGAGTGGTTGGAAGACTAGAAAGGAGTTATATATATATAAGTACAGTCCATTTAGCATTTAACTTCCTGAGTCATTGAACAGTTTCCCAGAACTTCCTTGAGGCCACCCAAAATGCCTTCTCAATGGCCTCCTTGAATTCCTTCCACACCTGGGTTTTTGCTCCGGCAACTGCTGAAGAAGCTACAACCTGTCTGGTTTACCATGCTGCTGCTTCAAGAATCCCCTGGGCCAACCAAGCCCAACAGGCTTGTGTAAGTAAGTGTAAAAAAAAGTGTAATGTGTTGCCTTTAACATGTCTTACCTCCCAAGTGATCTCCATATTATCCTTCTTAGACCCCCATCCTCGAAGACCTTTGGGAATGGCATCTGGGGCTTGTTTTAACAGAAAAAAGGCACTTATATTAAACAACATGAAACTCCATGTCCACAGGTACAGATTTATGATGTGAGGCTTATTGGCTTGGCGCTTCTGGAATATGTTCTCCTCCTTATTCTGAAAGACCGGCACAGTTTTATTCCAAAATCAAACATCCACAGATTAGATATATTCATACAAACCGTTTAACAACATATCATTTTTAAATAAAGTCTTTGTTAAGGTAGTTTGGAGCTTGATGAGCAAACTTGATGAACAAAATTAGATTTTTCATGTAGGTTGAAGCTAAAAAATAGAAGATGGAAAAATATTAGCTTCAATCCAAACACATTAGTATGTGTTTGAACACACGTATGATTTTAGTTGAGTGTGTGTGGTGCTCCTCACCAGCTCCACTGGTCTTGTATCGTAGTGAGGGGAGGCTGGGCTGACTCTGCCCCACTGAGTTGATGGCAATAACCCTGAACTGGTAGTTGACAAAGGGGGCAAGCTGCAGGACAACTGAGTTCAGGTCTCCAGGGTAAGTGGACAAGTCCTGCCACCTGCCCGGCTCATAGCGGTTCTCCTCGAACTGGACCAGGAACTCTGCAAAGTCACACAGCTGGGTTGAGAACAGGTGGACCACTTTTTGTTGAAGCTGTGGAAATGTGTGAGGGGTTCAAACCTGCAGTTGTGTCTTCATGTATTCTGGTATGATGGCATTTCATCCCCTCATCTCCTCTTATCTTTGTTTAATGACCCTAACGCATGAATTTTACAAACCTTCCTCTAAATACAGATTATAATGATCATTTTATGAGGAATAGGCCCCCAAATTACATTTCTCTGACAGATTATAATTGTGCCCTTATTACTGAAGAAATGAGGTATGTTTTAATGAGTATCTCTATTTCAGCATCCCTACATTATCATTTCTTTCCTGAGCTTGGTGACCTGAGACAAACTCACACAATCTCCCTTCAGGATACACTTAACTGCTATGTTAGGAGACTAAGAGATGAATGAAAGCTGAACCTGTTCCACACAAATATAGTTCAAAGTATCCCTGTAACACAAGATGCATTTTTGAGAAATGCGACAAAAGAATGCAATTTAATCCTTCCAAGATGTTCAGGAAAGGTGAGAGAGGATATACTGACGTGTGATTGGGCTTCTATGGTCATTTCCTGGGATCCAGGTGAGGCGAATACTGCGGGCAGCTGGATCAGAGAGATCCAGATCTATGGGAGGGTCTGGACGGTCTGCAGAGAAACAGGACATAATCTTATCTGAGACATGGAAGACTCATAATGTACTCTACAAGCAGACAAATTCAAGAAAAGGCATGCTGTGAAACACATCACTCATACTGTACAATGCCGTTTATTCTCATAATCAGACGCTCAAGCTAATGTATTTATCAACCTTATAATCTCCTCCCAATCCACTGTTGATGTTTTGAAACACAGTTTGAGTTCCAAATCAAGTTTGACTTGGAAATTGTAAATATATCAACAAGGAGAAAATGAGGAGAAATTAAAATATAAATAAAATATTTTTCTATCATCAAACAACCTGGAACCTTTTATTCTAACAAACTGAGACAAATTTTCAGACTTAATATGAGAATAAATGACTGGACAGGACAGATTGTGGTGCATGCATATAAAAATCCATTCTGTAATAAAAGACTATCTCCTCTCAAACAGACATTGAGACATGTGGTAGATTATAAATCATAATAATATAAATTATAAGCATGTTTTAATATATAAATATAATGATATATCAGAGGGACAGAGAACAAAAATAAAAACAATAAGAACAAAAAATCAACATGAAAGAAAACCAGGTCAGGAAGGAAAAGAAAAAGAAAGATTTCCACCCAAGCCGTGTGTTACCTGGAGGCAAGGCACTAGAGACTGAGGGGTTGAGGGAGGCTTCCTCTGTGGGACGGGGTCAAGGACCAGGAAGTGGGTATAAAGGTTAGAATTTGCAGGTTAGTCTACCAGCCAATCAACAGCGAGGGAGCACAATGTTTAACATGTCATTTAGTACACATTGTATTAATGTAAGTCAGCTTCACTAACTCTTTGAGACAATCATGTGATCATCAGGTTTACATTTGAGACTTTTGCACTGATGATTACATTTGAGAAAAATAATTCATAAAAGTCTCAAAAATGGTGAGTTCTGTTTTTTATTCCTAACAAATAACAGAAGTGTATTCCTGTGACTCTGTCAATAACGCAAACGTCTCAAATGTGACACACACAGGATTCTCAAACTGAGTCTACAGTATAGCTCCACTACAGTACAGCACTTCTACACAGCACTACAGTACTGATCCTGATACACTGCATGCAAACTGGTGAATCAATGAGAGTGAGTAGAGTTAAAGCTAGGTAAGTAGTTTAGTAAACAATAAAACATGCACGATTTCCATGTGAAGGCATAGAGCTGAAAAATAGTACAGTGTCAAGGAAACTGAAGACATTTACAGTAAATATAGAGAGAAGATCTAAATGAGAACATACGAAGCACCAACAACAAAAAAACAAAAAAGGCATTTTGACAAAAGATATTTGAGTCAATTTTGAGTCTTCCTATGTTTCTTACTTCACTACATTTAACTGGTGATGTTGAATGTGGAAATGTAAAGATGTCTTGTAAATAAAACATGAGCTGATACTGTGTAATGGATTATTTGGAGTTAAATCAAGATACTGTGACATTTGGGTTCAGATATATATTTTTTCTTCCAGTTGTTCTGTATGCGAGTGTACCTAACACAGTGAGGCGAGCTGAGGCTGAGTCCTGGTCTATCTCAGACTGAGCAGTGCAGGTGTATGTTCCCTCATCGCCTTCATTCACATTAGAGATGGTCAGCGAATCCTCGTCTTTCTTCAGCCTGAGAGACAAAGGGAGACAGAGGTTTGGTTGTTATACAGCAATGTTTCAACTTGACTTTGTCTCTCTTGGAGATGCACACTCAAGTCTACAGTTAAATGCTATAACCCTGACAGTAGATTTTTTGCAACATATTTGACCCGTATTTACTATGCAATATAATGTCTGCCCCACCATGTATACAACAACATATGTTTCTATTCCATGCTGTTAAGCAATCTTCCTTGACTATAAATATATTAATTTCTCAAAAATTTAATGAAGAGCAAAGCTGACATTCTTAAATGCTATGCGGTTAATTACCACTATGTGAGAATTATTTAAAGACAAGACAGATTTGTCAGTGTAGTGAATAAATAACACAATAAAAAAGAAGAAGTCCCAGCTGGTGAGGTGTTTCTCTGGAAAAAGTCTTTTTTGGATGGGGGGGACTGTGACATGCAGAATAAGTGTATGAGAGATGAGTGTAGGTGCTGTTACCTCCATCCCATATAGAGAGGCTTGTCATCCTTGGTCCAGGCCACCGTGATGGGCAGGCTGGGATCAGACACCACCTTACAGTCGAAGCGAGCTGCAGAGCCCCTGATGGCTGACTGGTGCTCCGGAGCTCGAACTATACGAGTCGGTTCTGAGTTGGAGTGAAGTCAAAGAGGACCACACATACACACATATTATATGAACGTGCATATTTAAATGCATCCAGGACAATCAGTAAAAGGTGAAACTGTCTGATGACTGAGACCATAAAGTAACACACTCCTTCACTCACACCAGTACACTTTAGAATGTAAGGCTAATTCAGTTTATCTCACAACTCCTAAAATCTTTCTTTATCTATTAAAGCAACCTTAACCCTAACAATAACTTCACTTTCATAAATAACGTATTTGCATTAGCAATTCCCTTTTGTAGAGTCCTGTACCTCCAACCATACAACCCAACCTCTTCTGTACAACTGTGCAATAAAAGAACATCCCACTTCATGGACTAGAAAAGGTGAGCTTAATCTTGCAAAATATATTTAGCTTAGCAAATATGAACGTAGTATGAACATATTTTGAAGGGGACGGCTATGAAATAACACATTAAGACAGTGTGTTTCTGTTCATTCAGTTTCAGTCTGAATACAAATGTAATTGTTAGTCAACAGAAGATGAGAGAATTTAATCAAAGGCACGACAGATTTAAACAGAATCCATTATCGCAGACTGTTTGGCACAAGAAAAGGAAATCATTTCATATTTCATTCACAATTCTGACCTGCAGGGGGAAACCACGTACAAGGTCAGTTGGAGATGATTGTTGTAGGTTGCATGTGATGCCATGTTACATGCTTAGAGTGAGAGTGATGTCATATCAACGTCTCATGGTGAAAAGGCAAGATGACTACTGAAGTTTACAGGTTGATTGTGAGTTTGGATGCTGAGTCATGCCAGGATGCCACATGTGAGTCTGCGAGTGCTTTGATGTAATGTCTGACCTTTGACCTCCAGGCGGACCTGGTTCTCAGCTGTACCCAGGATGCTGTTGGCCACACAGGTGTAGGTCCCCTCGTCCTCTGCTCGGGCCCGTCTGATCTCCAGGGTCCCATTGATGTAAACACGGTACTGACCACCATCCAGCCCACTGCCCTGTCCGTTCTTAAACCTACACACATGGAAAACATATTTTAGGGTTAGTAAATTTAAAGTAAAGGATATGAATACACTCTTGCTCACGGACACACAGATGAGGGATTTTAGAGGATGATGTCAGAAGCAGTATTTTTGGACTGGATTAAATAAAAAGCATGAGACGCTCACCATCGTAGCTCTGGCAGAGGAGAACCAAAGAATGGACAATCCAGGAAGGTGCGATTGTTCTCAATGACTTTAATCAGCTGGTTTTTGGGGCCCAGCATCCTCGGAGGCATGTCTATGAAGAGACAAAATGCATGTGTGGATGAGATTCAAAGCAACCAGTGTCAGCTTTAGTTGATGGAAAAAATCAGAGGTCAGAGGTCACAATGCTGATGCTGGGGAATTATTTTGACCTAAAAACGCAGCCCACATATTCATATTTTAACAAGGCTACGCAAACTGGTACAGAGCGATCCAGCCAGTATTAGTCACTGGTCTGTTTACATTTTAAAAATCAACCTCCCACGTCTGTGTCTCACCAAGGACATTGACAAAGGCATTGGCCAGCAGGTAGCCATGCTGGTTGGAGGCATTGCACTGGTAGACAGCACTGCTACCCATCTGCACGGAGCGAAAGATGATGGTGTCACCCAGCACCTGTCTGCTGAGGTTTGGGGGAGAGCCTGTGGTCAAGAAGAGGGGAGAGAATTGGGAAAGTTGACAAAAATAATATTTAATATAGAGTTCAACTTCTTATATTTTTATTATATATATGTTTATACTGGATATACATAATTAATTGTATAGAGATGTATAGTGAAGACAATATGACCTTTAAGTCCTGTTGCTTAGCAGAATAAGTCATTATAGAGAAACACTTTGTTAGATATTAAAAAATATGAGTAGCACAGCTTACAGTGAACAGTCCTGAGATAAAGATAGAAAGAGGCTGCATGAAATCTTCCACACGGTTTAGCTACATAAATGTACTACTACACTGTCAGGTGTTATAACAGAGGATGAAACTGGACAGATAGTTACACCACGAGCCTGAGACAGCTGTCACAGTGAGAGAATGAAACAAATGCTGAACTGAGCAAGTTCCTGTGCCAAAATATGATTGTGAGAAACCTCTCAGCGGCAACAACTGTCTCAACTGGACAATGTTCATTTTAATATCATATTATCTCAAAAGAAAGGTTTAACAATATCAGCTGTACATACTGTCTACAGGTTGTCCGTTGATCAGCCACTGGATGTTAGGTTTAGGGTTGCCATTGGCCCGACACACCAGCCGCCCATTCTCATCTGGGGCTAGCACCAGATTTGTGGGTTTGTCTAGCCAATAAGGAGCCGCTGTGGAACACAGGAAGTCAGGTAAGCACGATGGACTCACATACAAAGACAGGCTCATACATTTGTACAGACACACATACACTGTAAGCACCTCACCTTTGACCTGAACAAAGATGGAGTGACGTATGCTGCCTAACTGATTGTTGGCCATGCAAACATATTCCCCAGCATCCTCCTCTGACACGTTGATGATCTTCAGTGTCTTGTTGTAGTTCTCAAACTTTACTTTCCCAGCTGGCAGGTCTCCACCCTTCTTAAACCACTTGATGGTTGGTGTTGGACTGTAGAGGACAGCGAGAGGAGAGTTTAAAGGAAAACTGCAGGTTCATTAACAAATGTTTTCATTTCATTTGTGTTGTTTTCAAATGTTTTATATTTTTGCTCTTTTTCAGTGTTTAAGTTTTTAAAGACAGTAAAATAAAAAGCTGATTTTCTAAATTTGTCTTATCCTGTGTGTATGTCTTAACTGTTCTAATATCTCAAAGTATCTCTCAAATAGTAAATCCATTTTTATTAAGTATTTATATATCTAAATACCTACACTCATTTATCCACAATTTATGTGTGTGTGTGTGTGTGAGCTCACAGTCCAGCAGCAATACATTCCAGCAGCAGTTTCTCATCTCGTAGCACCAATTTGGAACTCTCGCTCCCTGAAGGTGAAAGGAAGGTCGGCGTGGACTCTGCTACTTTACGACCTGCAGACGAGGAATGAGGAGGGGTTAATACACACACACACACACACATTCAGAATTAAATCCAGGAGCACTACAGTTTATCTTTGTACCATGACTCACTTCCTACAAGGAGCTAAACATCCTCTTTGTGGGCACTGCCACATAAATCTAACACTATTATTCTGATTATTTCCTTGTGGCTGTGTTCCATCTTCACCAGGCTTTGGCCCTCTGCAGTCTGTTGTGAGGCCAAAGCAGCCTGTAAATGGATTTAACACCCTCTGGCTTGTCTCACAGGAAGACATTAAAAGATGCAGAAACAACAACAGGGTCATTGGTCTTGCTTTATGTCTGCCAAGTGCACAGAGATGGCAAAGATTGCCATTAAAAGCTTTAATAAAGCAGCTGATAAAACCTGCCCAGTTTTTCTGCTGTAATGAGATTAGTTTAACATCAGACTGAAGAATTTAAGTAAGTATTTAAGGTCATGGAGTTCATGGCTTTAGTTTTGTTCAAGCTTCCTGTAGGGCTTGGCTAAAGCAATAAGCCACAACAGTATTGTAACTGGTTGCCTGGCCAAAATTAGAGCCTTTAGAACAGCCTTGGAGTTCTTTGGAGTCAGCTTTAAGGCTTTTATAATCCACACATGTAGTACAATGACTGGGAGTAGGGAGGGATACAATAATTGAGGGGTAGTTTGGAGTCAATATTGTGTTGGTTAGAAAGAACGTTTCGACTCAAACTGAACAAAACTTTTGAATTTAAATGAACCAAACAGTCAGTTCAGCTAAGCAGTCTGGGATGTGAGCAAACTGCCAAGCGCTGTCTTTGTTTGGATACTACAACTCCAACAACCGTACATGGCATTTTAATCAGCGTGAAATCACTCTCTGTTTTATGTACAAAGAAAGAGTCAAACACCTTTTCTTACTTTCACCTACACTTCTGTTCTCTTTTGTGTTCTTACTCTTTACCTGTTAGTTCATCTACTTTCACTGTTACAGAGACACAAACAAAACTATAAAATCAACTGCACTGAGCTTTTACACTCATTGTAATACAAAAAGAGATGTGCATTAGTTTGGTATCTGTTGGTTCATTTTCAATTTCTAAAAGCTTATCAGGCCAGGCGCAGACCAAATTGTCTCCAGACACGACTGGATGGAACAATAACTCAATCAGAGCAATGAAACACACGTAGTGCCTTTGGTGAATTAAACTTACCAAATCCTGTCAGAAAACATGAGCTTGTATAGTCATCTGTGCCCAGGCTACTTTTACACTTGAAGCCCTTTCAGTGTTTCAAAATGACTCTTCAACGGCTTCAAGTGCCTCCACTTAAGCTGCAGGCCGCGTACAATATCTCACATGAAAACAGTCAACATGTTAACTCTGTAACCTATAAACCAAGTGCAACTTTCAATGAAAGCAAGCACACTTCAGAGTGAAGAGTTTGAACAAATTTGTGAGTGAGAGTGAGTTGACATTCTGCTTAGTGCTCCAAAATGGCTTGAGCTGACCTTTAGTATTACATCCAATTGTATGCAGCATTGCTAATGATAATTGATAATTGTTTGCAATCACACCACAGACTGAACCAAAAAAAAAAAAAAAATTTTGCTTTTTACTGACTCCTGGATCTTTACTGACACTTCTCCACTGTGCATTTCTAGTCTGATCCAATCTCACAAATGCTGTTAACACAGTCAACATAAAATCCAGTCAGCATTGAGCAGCAGCCTGCTGAGAAGTGTGTGGGATTAAATTAGCGTCTTCTTTGTGATGCAGATCTGTATGGGATTAAAGCATCTGTTAGCGGTTAGCTTCTCCAGTGACTGATAAAAAGACAGGAGTGGGTGAGGAGGTGAGGAGGATCTGTTAGTGACACCGTGAGGAGAAAAAAAATGACAAGAGGAGTAAACACACAGAAAAAGAAGGCATCGAGGGTTAGTGCTTATGTACAAAGTCACTTAAGATGGCGATGCAGTGTGTGTCCTGGAAACATGGCAAACATCCTGCTGATGATGCTACCAGGGCTTCCCATGATGCACTGCATCTTCAGACCGCTTCCCAACCACAAAAAAGACAGAATTGTGTTTTTCTTTTGTGTGTTCACAACAGATTAGTAATGAAGGAGCTAGCATGTGTGTATGAGTGTGCGTGTTTGAGTGGTTGCACATAAGCATCTCAAGCCCCCATCACTCCCCCGTACTCACAGAGACGTGTAGTAAGTAGGAGGCGGCTAACCATATTTCCATACATACATAAATGACTACTAATAACCACAGCATGGATCCAGACTGAATATTCATCATGTGACTTAATCCTCCCCTGTGCTGGAGCCTCGTTGCTGTCTTCAGTCCCACTGGGCCTCAGATCTGCCAGTCTGGTCTGTCACAGGGAGCATCTCCTCCCTTAGGGACACAGCCCATCCACCCCTGGGTTTCACTGCCCCCCCCCCCCCTCAGCAAACGACACATATGCTGCCACTTTGGCTGATCTGTTACCTCTAGCTATCGGCTCATTCAATAGGTGTACTAACATACAGATTCAATCTCTTTGTGCAATATACTTGAATTAAGGGTAATTTGTGTGTTAATTACTGTATGTTTATTCATTACATGTGATCATTTAACACTGATTGAAGGGTGGAATAAATAGATTATGGACTAAATGAGGTGAGTACTTATTTTCTACTGTGTGAGTGTGTGTTAGGGTCACAGAGATGTCGGTTTGTCTTTTACTGGAAGTCACATTACAGTCAGTCATTCTCCTACACTGGGTATGATGTCATTTCATTTGATTTTATAGTTATAAAGCTCACTGACACGCCACTGACTGATTAGGACAAATTCATTCTAATGTAACATTATTAAATTGTTTCTGTAGTTATTTTAGGAGTTTCAACTTTTGATGTTGGAGGACATTTGACTGAGGAATTGCTGCATGTAGACACAAACATTCCAGCATCTACATAACACACGTAATATAAATAAACAGTGCCTTACAAGACTATACCTCACTAGTGTGTGAGATTTCAATCTGAAAAATATCAACTGCTGCAAGATTCAATCAAACTATGGCCAATGTTTAGATGATAAAGTGAGTCCTGAAACTCACATCTTCAGACACTGATTTTAGAACATGCTATATGTAGTTTAAGGACAGGAAGGAAATTCAACAATGTTTTCAGAATGGACATTATGTTTTTCCTAGTTTGAAAAATGGAAAACGAAGGCCCGATAATTTGTAATATCATGTGTCAGAATGTAAAACAGTACTTCAAGGAGCAGTTGCAGGTCTACACGTATGATGTCAACTTTAAATCAGCCAACAGGGCTGCCCAAAAGAAACACCATATCTCTATATGTAGTCAGCGAAACTCTCCAGAAGTACTTGTATCAATCCTGAGTCTCCAGAGTGACCTGAGAACATTTGATTTGTAGAAGCAACAAATTCAAACATGTAATATCATCCTGTCTATGTTATATGATCTTTAATAAATAATATGTGATAAATAGTTTTTCATTATTTTTTGAATGATCTAAATGCAGTAGACATGATGAATACGTGTATATTTTGTGATTTTTCTCCTTTGAAAGGGGTCAAATTTAAAAAAATATATATTATTGAAAGCCAACATATCAAATAAAAGAACATAACCCATACTCACTCTCCACAGTAAAGCACACAGTGAATTTACACCTGCAGAGCACAGTTAAGAGATTAAATGCGTGTCTAAGGTCAGTCTGAGCTGGCAGGTTAGTGTGCTGGCCATGTTACTGTGAGACATGACTAAAAAGGCGGACAGGAAGCGGAGCTGTCCTGACAGGAAGTGACTCACCACCGTAGGGGTCAGTGGCATTGTAAGATGTGTCATTATACGGCTCCTCTGAAAACACAGGCACACACACACAAACACACTCAGAGAACCTGGTGACACACAGTTGTGTTGAATGTTGAACAAAGCTGAAAGAAAAAGATTTCACGTCATTTTAAGATCATCCGACATTTCATTGTCTTCTCTACTCTGCAGCAGCCTGAGGGAGTATCACAAAAGGTTATGATTTCATGCATCTCCTGTCATGTCAAGTCATCACCTCTAGATGGGGATATGTCATATTCCATTTGGGTTGGATTGGTGCGTGATCAAAACATGCACAGCAGACATGAAGAGAGAACAGGAGCGTTACCACAGTCACTCCTGTTGAATACAGACTACAGCAACTTGAAGTAAGTGTGTGTGTGTGTGTGTGTGTGTGTGTGTGTTGTGTGTCTACTCACTGGTCAGAACTTTGAGTGTGAATGGGTTCTTCTGTTGGATGGTGTGTGTGAAGAGAAAGCGTGCGTTGCAGCTGTAGTCAGTGTGAGCATCTTTGGCCAAAACATTGGAGAAGTACAGGTCTCCATTCAAACCCATGGACACTCTCTTATCCTGAGGGATCGGAATCATAGCTGGAGGAAAGATGGGAGGACAGAAGAGAGGACAGAGGGGAGGATACAGGGGGAGGACAAAGGGCAGGATAGAGAAAAATAGAGAAGAAAGAGATAGGGGCAATGAAACAACATTAACACATTTAAACACAGTGTACTGCTTTTCATTTTTCAAAAGTGCTGAGTCCAGAGTGTCTTCCTGGGATCTTATTAGAAAATGATTCATAAATTTTGGACCCGTTGTTGGAAGTGTTAACATCACACCTGGTCCTCATTTTGAACAAGGACAGTTTCATAGATCTCACAGCGTTATTTTGCATGTTATATCACTTATCTTACTACTTCATATTCATATCTTACTACAGCTTTTATTTTTGAAATGTATGTGTTTGTAAAACAATTTTTTTTAAAAATCAGTAAATGTGTGTGTGTAATGAGAATTTTAGCATCGAGCATTTTTGGCGATGATCCATCGGGACTAAAACTCCCAGAGCTAAGCATCTACTACTTCCATTATGTCCACTGATGTTTTTTATGTCTTACAGATCCCATGAGTAGATGGAAGTGCTATATCAAACTGCTTCAGTAAACAGTGACTAATGAATATGTTTAGAAAAGTTTCACAGTTCTTGAGGGGGAAACATAAACTTTTGATTTCACAGGTTTATCAGGCCTGGTAGACAAACAACAAAAATAAGATTGATGTTCATTCAACATGTTAAATATCTGGGTCAGTGTAAATACCACACACACACTCTGCAATGATAGTGTGACCTGACTTTAGTTCTGGTCTCAGGCTATTTAAATGTAGAAGCAAACATACCTCTAAGACCAACCACTAGATTTGTACTTCCACTTGTAGACTGTTGGGTGTGTTTATATTTTCACAGGTACAACTCAGTTTGTTCATGTTCATGTTAGCGTGGCTGATGTGTCACCCTACAGTCGCTACAGGCGAGCGTTAACTTGCAGCACACCCACACAGACGTCCAGACAGACATCATCCACACTCTGTAACTGCACCAACTGATGTGAGCCGTATGGTCATCAAGACAGTGCCCGAGGACCAATCAGCAGCCGGGCCAGCGGTCCTAATCACTCGCTGGCATGTAACAGTGTCTGACGTGGTGATATGATCTACTGTGGTTGATTATATAATTATATATGTTCATGTCTGTGTGTGTGTGTGTGTGTGTGTGTGTGTGTGTGTGTGTCATATAAGGTTCACATAAGGTGAAAAAGAGCTATATATCCTATTTACATTTTTAACAGGGAAGAAAATCTTTGTTGTCATGGAAATAGTTTAAATGTTTTAAGTACTCTTTACTACACAATATTCAAATAAATTACATATTTGTATGTACACATTCATATGGCTGTAAAATGGTCTCTGATTGGATATGTGTTCCACACACACACACACACACACATACCCCCACCCACACGCACTGTAGCCTAACCAGACTGGGTGAAGGACAGTACAGTGTAAAGGTGAGAGAGGTTCAAACCAGAGTGGTTGGAGACTGAAAAGTCGAGACGAGAGATAAAAGAGTGAATGAAAGCATTATGCTTAGAGGTCACTGGAGACAAACAGCTATAAAAGAGAGAAAGAAAGCCGGTCTTTAGGTGACCTAAAAGACCTTTAGCCAAAGAACACCCGTGCTCACATGTCTCTGTCCACCTTAAGATGATGAGACTGTAGCAGATAATGAATGATAGTGTGTGGACGCACAGATAAAACACACCTCATATAGAGAAAGAGAAACAGTGTACTGTGTGTGTGTGTGTGTGTGTGTGTGTGTGTGTGTGTGTGTGTGTGTGTGTTTGTGTGTGTGTGTGTGTGTGCTCACCGCTGTTCATCCAGAATGTATATGGAGGAGGCAGGCCTGGTGGGGGGTTGCAGAGCAGAACCAGTGGGGAGCCTTCAGTCACCACCACTGGCTCCAGCACCTCTTTAGGCCACAGAGGAGCCTCTGAAGGGTGGGGACAGGGAGCGGGGTCGCAGAGGGGGGAGAAAAAAGAGAGAGAGATGAGAAATATTGGAATGACAAGACTTTAGCACTCTGATTGAAACTAATTTCTTCATATTGTGTGATGATTCACTGTGTGCATTATTGTGTGATGACGTGTGTGTTTATGTGTGTTCTTACTGGAGACCCGCAGCAGGATTTTGTTGGATAGAGCCACTCCAAATTCATTGCTGGCAAAACACTGGTACTCTCCTTCGTAGTCCTCAGGTCGTCCTCCGCTACGGAAACCGATCTCCAGAGTTCCCGAGCGTTTTCGCATCGTTACCCTGGGATCTTTCCCAATGTTGAAAAACTTCCCGTTCCTTCGCCATGAGAACCTGAGCCAGACAACAACAAATCAAAGAGTTAGTAATAGAACAGTGTTGATCCCTGGAATTCAAGTTCATTCTACTGTTGTCCTCTTCATGTGCTGCTCATTTGGACTTGGTGGATCGAAATAAGTGTACTCAAGCAAAGAAAGGTTCTAAAAATATTCCCCGATACTATATTAATTCTGGACTTTTTCAAATAAACCATTGCTAAAGTCACGCCTGAATGGGGACCAAGGTTCGAGTTTGGAATTGTATTCAGGTCCAGGTTCTGAACAAAGACCAAATTCATAGATTTCATAGCTATTTTTTTGTACATGAGTTTTTTTTTTGTTATTGTTGTTTTGTACATTTTGGATTTAATAATTTACATGTGTGTAATTATAGTTGGATATTTGTATTTTGCACTTATCTTACTTTTATTTCAGAAATTGGAAAAATGAACTAAACAGACAGATTGTTTCTATTGCTAAGTTCTCATCAGCAGATAGAACTAAGTCTTTATTTCATGTACCTTGTTTTACATATTTTATATTTATGTATTTATTTTTAAGTCTATAAGTTTCCTGGTCTGATTCTGTTTAAACTGCTGTGCATACTGTGTGCTGTGTTAACACAAACTCAAAACTTCTCCATGACATGTTAGCCTGATAAATTCAGTAGTTCCACAGCTCTAATTCTATCAGAATAACAGCAGAGTCATGGCACACTCACCACTGTGCTCGGCTTATCTCTCCTCCCCAGAAACAGTTTTCATTCACTAATTATTTCCATTTGCTTTTTCGAGTGATGCTAAGCTACTGCCAGTGTAACTTCCTGTACAGCTCTTTCACAATAAAACCCTCACATCATCTTAACCTCTTCCTGGTAGGATTTTAATTTAAAATGTTTGAACAAACGTAACAGAAACATTAACAAGTGAAGTGAATAAAAACAGTCAAACCTGGTGAGTATGATTTGACTTTATTTTATGTTTCTGGTCTCACACATTTAAAAAAAAAAACAGCACTTCTGTTTAAAGAGGACGATGAAGACAGGAGAAGCATGACAAAAGTTGCCCACTGGGTTGTCATCATGTTAACATGCACTCTTTTAATTGTTCCAACATCCATAAAATGTGAAAGTCTTCAGCTTGTCATGTGGTTGCCATCTTACATTACTGGCACATGACAGCGCAAAAACTTACCACACGCTCTGTGTGCATGTAATAGCACTGTAGCTTAATCCTGTTCCATGTGGTGTCTCCAGAGGGCTCCCTGATTAGTGAAGAACACTAAACATGCTTCCATAATACCGCCTCAAATTTTAGTGACAAGCAGGGATTTAAAAAGACGCTTCCTGTCATTTTTAGTTGAGCTACAATTGAGCTGGGCCTGTTTGAGGTGCAGCACAGCACTGAACAATGGGCCACTATTGAATCACTGGAGACCAGAACTGTGTGTGTGTGTGTGTGTGTGCATTGTGTGGTGTGTGTTGCGTAGTGAGAGACTGATTGCGAGTGAATAAGTGAACGATCCCTTTCGCTGAATGTTTCATGAGCATGAATAGTCAACCAAGTGCATTATTGGAGCACAATGCCTGTCCTGGGGAGGGGAGAGCCAGTATGTGTGCATGGGAGAGTGGTCGTGAGTGCCTTATTGTCAGGTTGTGTAAGTGTGTGTGTGTGTGTGTGTGTGTGTGTGTGTGTGTGTGTGTGTGTGTGTGTGTGTGTTTTTGTGTGTGTGTGTGTGTATACACAATGATCTGGGTTCATGTGTATGTATGTGTGTGTGTCTTACGTAAAGCCAATCTGTCTCCAAATAAACAATGTACTACTGTCCTGAGCTGGTCATACCCCCAGTGATGTAACCACTGGAGACCCAGTGTGTGTGTGTGTGTGTGTGTGTGTAGGTCTGCTTCTGAGTGTGAATTGTGTGCACATTTCGATGCATGTGAGGTGTATGTGTGTGCAAGGTTGGGTGTACATCACAGCAGGTTTTTAACTGTGCCTTTGTCTGTGAGAATACATGTTTGTTTGTGCGTGTGTGTGTGTGAAGCCATAGAAAGAAAGGAGGAAGAGGAGAGAGAGAAAAAATGTGGATGAGAGCAAGAGAGGGAGAGAAAAGAGACACAAAGAGATCTATCGACTAATCCACTCGCTGATTTATGGTCTGGTGATAATGGCAAACAGAGTTTCACAATTTGAAAATGTGGACGGATGAATGGACTGATCTCTGATCACACTCTTCAGTCAGTATACCATTAATGTCACCACATAGTCTGACCACCAGAGTGAAAGCACTTAAGTGCTTGCTGGCTATCCTCTCCATAATTTGCTAGTTTATTATTCGACAGTAAATGAACGGCGCTGTAATCTATGATTTCTTGCTTTTAGTCACAAATGGTGACAAACACCATTTATTAATAATGATAATAATTTTTCTGAACATCAGGAATCCCATAGATGACTCTTAACTATCAGAATTTGATCCACTCATCCAGTCCGGATATTGCACATACAAAAGGGGGACAAGTGTTTGTTGCTTCACTGCGAGCCTCGTTTCAAAAGTCTCTGGAGTTCAACATCATTTAACATCATTTAATCAAAACAGATCATTTGTTGTTTTGCTGCTGGTGGTCAGGTTCAACACACATCGGCAGCGTCACAGAGTTTTTGACACTTGTCTAATGACGACGCACTGTGCCAATCACAAAAGGGATTAAACTGCCTCCTGAGCATATCCACAAGTGACATCTTGCAGGTATGTGAATCAGGACACCACCAGTGGGCCAGCCTACAAAGCCTGTTTTGACACGTGTCACACACCTCCCACAGTAAAGTCATGTTTTTCCTTAAGTTGTCACCTATCTGTAGACGTCAGATGTAAATGTAGTTTTTAAGACACTGACTGGCTTTTAACTCAGTTTGGATGACTCTATTCTACATTTAGTGGCTTTTACAGGAGCTCCTGGACATATTATGTGTATATATTTATATTGTTTATACCTTTAATACTTCATTTTCTTTATCTTTCTTATATTTCTAGAGAATGTTTGTCATGCACCAATGACACCAAAACAAATTCCTTGAAAATCGTACTTGGCAATCAACCTTTTTCTGAAAGCTGTACAAAAGCCGTCAAAATGTCAAATCTTTTAGACATTCTTTACTACAGCTTTGCGCCTGTTTTTCAGCAGTAACCGCGCTTGCCATTGTCAACACTCAGATTAGTCTTTAGAAAGCGTGAAGAGAAACAAAGCACAGGACATACAGCTTTTTACAGGCACATTGTTTTCCAGAAAACGACAGAGTTCAAAGAAATTATGGGAAGACAGGGAGGACTGATTGTGTCTACAGCAGCTGGGGCAGACATCAGACTGAGTGATGGAGGTAATCGAAGGACAATGTGTGTGGGAGTGGGAGGGGGGTTGCAGAGAGAGGAGAGCGCGGCAAAAAGCACAGCAAAAAGCACAGCAGACCACTTGTCAGGTTAAGGCTGTAGAGGGCAGGCAGACAGGTGTCACGCTGACTTTACAGGGTTGTTAGAGGGCAGGGAGGGAGTGAAAAAGGAAGAGTGGGCTGGGGTGAAAATGTGTTATTTGGTGTGGGAGACAGTCAGACAGACAGACAGGCCGAAGAGCTGAGAGCTGAGTGGCACTGTCACTCCTTATGAGTCTCACTGCCAGAGACAGAGGAGGGCAAGGACACACCAAAGACAGACAGACAGACAGACAGACAGACAGGCACGATGACAAAAGGCAGCAGACAGAGGAGAGAAAAGAAAGATTAAACCAAGAAAGACAATGAGCCTGAGTGAGAAGAATGAATGATAGACAGTGGGAAGGAGAAGAAGAAGAGGAGGGTAGAAAAATGTGTCACCCCCCCCCCCTGCTTTGTCCTCAGCTGTGCTGTATTTTCCTGATTACTCTCCAGCTGCGTCTGATTGGTGCACACAGTCTGCAGCCTGTCAGTTTGGAAGCTTGACAAATCAATCTCAGTTTGTCCGAGTTACCTGACAATTTTTTCCAACTTGGTACTTACTTTTACTTTTTTCCAAAGTTATTTTACATTTGTTCTCTTCAGCCATTCATTTCCTCGTTTAACTTTCACTCAAGCTGAGTTTAAAGGACAGGACAAGGTTACCCATCACGCCTGTGAATCTGGAGGAGCCATACAAAATAACCCTGGTGCGTTCCAGACAACTTGAACATTTTGGACCAGAAAAGTACAGCAGACATACTATAGTAATTAGTAATTGTATGTGCTGATGAACAGAACATTTGGATATTTACAAATATAAAAGTGTGATAAAATATAATGTATAATGGTGTCTGTTTTTTCCTCCTCTGTTTTGTTTAAACATTCTGCTAAGAGTTCAGTTGTATGCACACTTGAAGTTAGAATTTTTCAGCTGAGAAATTCCAACCAATAACTTTGACTGGAAAGCAGCATCTCAGTGATAAGAGGAAGATAAGGATATCAGCATCTGTTTTGACATTGAAATGTAGAGAGTTTTGGTTTTAACTGCTCAGGCCTTGTTTACAATTTTTTTTTTTTTTTTTTTTTACAAATCCACTGGACGCAGATTAAAATTCACCACAAATTACATTTGTGTGTGTGTGTGTGTGTGTGTGTGTGTGTGTGTGTGTGTGTGTGTGTGTGTGTGTGTGTGTGTGTGTGTGTGTGTACTTCTTACGTTGGCACTGGGTTGCCCTTGGCTTCACACTCGATAATGATATTATCTCTGGGGTCGACAATGTAGTCCTTCACTGACTGCTTTATGATGGTGGGAGGCTGCTTCACTGTGGGAGGAGGGAGACAAAGAAGGTTACAGGGATAAGGTTATGTACAGATAATGCACACACATGCACGCACACACACACACACACAGATGCACATACACATACACACATTCAAACCTGGTTGTCAACAGTTAGAATACATTTGGTCACCAAGTTGTCAGTTGTTTATATCAAGCCAAATACGCAGCAACTATAACTTTTTCTTTGACTATAGGGTCGTCATGACCCCATATGTCAATTTAAACCTGCTTTACATTCTCATATAGTATATGCTGATATATACAGTAGCTTTCCAGCTGTGACTCTTCACTCTACTGTACATATTTAATGGCTCACTTAAACCAAACCCATCAACAGTACAGACACACCATGCAGCCTGCATTTCTCTGCCCTTTCGCATTTCTAGATCATTGAACCCTGCAGGGCTTTGAATCTAACACTGTGCACAAGTACACACACACACACACACACACTCACACACATACTGCACACACAACATGAGATAACAAGCACTTCAGAGGGCCAGGCGCCTGCTAGATTAAAGCTGAATGCTCTAAAAGAAAGCTCTGTGACTGAACTGTAAGGAGGAATTCTCATCAAATCGAGAGAACTGTTCCTCTGTAATGGAAGCTATTCCAGCTAATCTCCTCCATAACTAAAGAAGGGCATATCACACATATCCTTTATGTTGCTATGGCAACCATAAGAGTATTTTTATAGGATGCTTGGTTGTGGTAAAAGCTAGGCCATGAGAGATAATTGGTATGGAAATTACTCCTCAACATATCAGCTTATATCACATCATCCAAGACTCTTCTTGATTCTTTCAGCTACCTCAGAGTTATGAATGCTGTATACAGTATAATGCTGCTAAATTTTGCATACACATTAATTTCTTACAACCAATGATCCGATTCACAGATTGCAAAGTGTGTGTTCCCTAAATGTCCCACATTGTTTTCTGCTCATCAAGAGAATGTTTCCGAAATGTATTGTATGAGTGTATAGACTGTATAGACCAAGAGAAGAAACTCACTGTAAATACCATCATTCACTTTGTAAGGTCTGTTATTGCAGCGTTACAAGATACAAGCTATAAAATAAGTTGGTGGGACAGAAAAACATGATCAGTGACATGTTAAAAAGAAACACTTACGGTCTTGCAGGATCTTTGCTGTTAGTCCAACGTAAAGCCAAAGAGAGACAGAGACAAGGATGGACAATTTGTAATGTGATTGTTAATCATATTAGAGACATAACAATATCTATAGTACTATGTTACAACTTTGCATATTCGTTATGTTATGTTATGTTATGTTATGTTATGTTATGTTATGTTATGTTATGTTACGTTATGGTTTATTGGGTATTAAAAATGGTCTACAGTATGTGTGCACCATGAACTGATGTTATTTGAAACCCCCGAGGCTGGACCATTTGAGAGCCACTGTAAACAGTTATGCTGTATAGAGTTTGTACAATACATTTTTTGAATTAGTTATTATATAAATGAGAGAGAGAGAGCTGTGTGAAATGTTGACTGAGGACTTACCTATAAGGAGTTCCCGTATCAGCGAATGATGAGCAGTAAGGAGGAGAAAGATAGCACACGTGTTATGTTTTAAATTGCACATCAGAGACTGTAACACAAAAACATATGAAACTAAAGATGTCATGTTTTTGAATTTGTCTTTCTCTGGATGGATTCCCGCTTACTGCTGGCAGTTCCTTCAACCGTGAAGAGCATATAAATCCTTGTTCTGATTCACCAGGCTTCATTTCATTTCATCTCATTACTGTTCACACTACACAACCTTTGGTCCTGTATTCAGGTATCTTGAACTTGTTGTGGTTTGTACACTACATGACTGATCAGTGACAGGGTCACACATTACTAACACTTTATCTTTCACAAGGAGGAACCCCTGACCAGACTACACTTAGTCATGAAAACACACCTGAGAAGTGACGCATGAAATGTGCTGTTTGCAGCAAAAAAGGATGAAAAAGAAAAGATTGTGGCTGAGAGGATGGATAGAGATGTGCGGACAGCAAGGACTGTCTGCACATATTGTGGTGTTGTGATGCATCAAGGACAACAGGGTTACAAATACTGAAAGGCTTGTGTGTCAATGCCAATAAAACTATATTATTGTGCTTCAATAGGTTCAGCAGCCCTGCTGTCATTGGCTGTGGCTCGTTCCCTGAACCACCCCAGACAACCAGACATTTAGCCTGCTTTATAGCTTTCAGACATTGGCAAGCTCTTGTATCGTGTCTTTGAACAGTTCACACTAGCGAGCAAATGCCAGTTTACCTCTGATCTGCGGGCTTTGGAGTGAAAAATCAGGGTTCCAGTCCTGCAGTGTGAACTTAGAATAAGTAGGAACTCTTTTCTTTGGCAGCCAGATTCTGTATGTGGTTCAGATGTCTTTCTGCGGTGCAGTGTGGTGAAGAGCATACACTGAGGTGGTTACTGTGGTTTAGTGATGCATTAAATGTGTGTCAGGAAAGACTTTTAGTCATGGGGTGTCATTTTGTTCCATTTGGTATACACATGATGGGAGTATAAATACTTCACATTTGTCCAGACTGACTGTATATAATTAGATGCTGCCTGACAAAAAGAAAGTAAAGTGACACATCTTTTTGGGTGACTGACTGTGAGTATGATGTAATGCAGCAGTAATAGTAAATTATTCAACTGGAGTACAAGTTAATCAGATTTTCAAAGCACATGTTCAGTATGATGGATTGTCTGGTTCGATTCGAGCTGCTTTCATTCACAAAAAGAAGAAAAACAAAAATACACTGTAATACATACAACATAAATACACTGAATACGTGTGTGTGTAGATATTTAGCAGTAATACGGACTGTGTGTGATGGAAGCACCATCCCCACTGACACAAGGGAACACACAGATGCACACACAGTGATGAAGCGACCCTGTGTCAGGAGCTTGACCTTGTGTTTGTGTGGCAGTTACAGATGGGCCTTGATATACAGTAAGATGTGTGTTTGATGTGTGTGTGCATGCTAACATCCATGCTGCTATACCAGTTGATCCAGTTAATTATGATGACCATGTTTTGTCACTCCACACTCATTTTTACTGAATTTTGACAGTATTCATCCTGTGCCCTTTACATATTATTATGTGGAGATAGAGAGTGTGTGTGTGTGTGTGTGTGTGTGTGTGTGTGTGTGTGTGTGTGTGTGTGTGTGTGTGTGTGTGTGTGTGTGTCCTGTAGGGATGTGTGGAAAGCACTCATCAATAAAGGTCAAGAGTGCAGTTTGCTGTGAAGCAGATAAGGAGCCATAAGGGAAAGAGGGGGATGGGGCTTCTCATTGTGTCTACTGAATGAACCATCAGCACACTGTGGTGCATTCGTTAGCTCTAATAATTAGAGCTGAACATGCCATAAAGCACAAGTTTGTGATTTAAAATTGTAATGACGAGCATTTGCAAACCTGAAAAATTAATTGAAATCGACTAAATGTGGTCTGTACACCTACCAAAAGGACATTTTCAGGATGTAAAATGATTGTCCAATGGGACAAACATTAATATTGTTCTTCAAACTGTGTGCAGGCACACTGAGAGCTATGGGCTGCAAAATATGAAGTCAAATGTCCTTTTTATGAACATGCTCGGTCTGTTTCTGATTCTGATGTTTGAAAATGTTGACAAAATGTAAAAAGTTGCTGTAAAAAGCTTTATTTACAACAGATCCAAAGATTTGTTCTTTGTGTTAATGAAGATGTTCTATGTTTATTCTCAGTCTGATGTTTTCATTAAAGAGCTTCTGTAATTTACATTTTGCTCCAAATGAGAAAAACTTAAATTGGTCAGCTTCAGTGTCTTTGCACAGTTGGCTGGCGTTTCTAAGTTTGTTCTAAGGTTTGTATTTATTCAAACTCTTGCACACACCATGTATCACACTGAAGCATGAGTTGAATCTATCTGTGACCAACTGATTATATTTTTGTCAGGAATAAATAAAACCCCTGCCTGTCATTTTATCACAGCGTGGCGAATACGTTAAAGAGAGGTCACTGGGTTATAAGAGTATTACCCAAATGGTTTCTGTTCTGCACGTTGTGTGCTTGTGTGTGTGTGTGTGTGTATCAGATCAATAGAGCATCATAAGTCCAGGGTTGAAAGGTCAGGCTTGTAAAAAAAACAGAGAGAGAGATGGCGCCATGGGGGGGCAGAGAAATAGAAGACAGAACAGTTGACAGCTGACTGCTGCGGGTCTGTGCCTGTGTGTGTGTGTGTGTGTGTATATCAAACATATAAGCCAGGTGTCCTTGGGGCTCTCTCAGTATCAAATCATTTTTCATTGTACAATTGTGAAACATTCATCTTAGCTGTGAAAAAGCAGTGTGTGTGTGTGTGTGTGTGTGTGTGTGTGTGTGTGTGTGTGTGTGTGTGTGTGCGCGCGTGCGTGCGTGCGTGCGTCTGTGCGTGTGTGTGTGTTCTAAATAAAAAAGGAGAGTGTGTAGTGAGGGCACGAGGAGAGAAAGAAAAGAAAAGGCTTTTGTTCCCAATTCCCTCAGGAATCCATTTAACTGCAGAATGCAGTCAGACTGTTATACTCATCATATTGGACAGGTATGAGGATGTGTGTGACTGCGTGTGTGCACGCGTTGGGAGTATATGAATATAACATATTAATGTGTGCGGTTTAGAATCAATGAAGACCTGTCACCTTTGAATTTGCAGTGAGGGAGCTACCCACAGTGTCACCCTATTACCCTGGGATATGAAGCGGTCTATTCTCATGGTAATCAAATGTTAATGTGTTCACTGCTACATCTCCAGCAATACACGTATGCTTTCATATTTTAAAAATGAATGAAAACTGTGTATCAGCCTCACTGTTGAAGTTATTCAATCATGTCCACACATGCTTTTTATCGTGTGATAAGAAGTTTGAAACTGTTTCAAAAATTGTATTCATTTTTGTTGACTTTAAACTGAGCTCACTCAGAGCAAATACTTCATTACCACAGATTCATTTTCAAAGGGCTCATAAACCTAGCAGTGCTTAATAGGCAATATGTTAATGATGATAACATTATGATTCTATATGGTTAAAGGAACATTTAACCACAATTTGTATGTATAAACTTAGTAGTAGTACTAGTACTGTGCTTCCATAGAGTTGGGTGATGTATAAGAGGCATGTAAAAAAGAATGCGATGAAGCAGATTTGAACAAATTTGTGCACAAAACTGAAGAGAAACAAGCTTTCTGTCTGCACAGAGGAGTCTTAGATCTTCAAGTTATGAAAAATGGAAGTGACCAAGCTCGCTCAAGCATTTTGCTCAGAAACTTTTAGCTGTGCACAGTCATTAGTATGTGCTGAGGTTAGCACAACAAGTAGTTGCCTCATTCAGTTCAGGTTCTGGATCGGTTACAAAAGCAACAGTTAGTTGTTGATAAGACAAGGACGGTGACGAGGACAGTGTGTCAGTGTTGGCTCACTGTTGTGGGGTCCTGAATGAAAACACATGGAACATGCTAAAGTGTGATACATAACTGTGTGGGTGCTTTAAATGTTTAAATATCACCAAGGTGGGACAAACTGAAACATACCTCCTGTAGTAGTTGCTGTTAGGGAAAGTATTCAGTGTTCAGTAGACTTTTGTCTTTGACACGTTCACAACTGTCTGTCAAAATGATTCAAAAGAAATGCATCCTTATGCTTTGGTTTCCTGCTGCATCAAACAGTGACTTTTCTGGACTGCTCGAGTCCAGCCGAGAACCTTTGTTTGGATGTCTACCACATCTTGGTGTTTCCTGTCTGTATCTTCACTGTAAAACATCTAATGGATCTAATGGACTTACAATGTGTTCACTTGCAATTGGTTCCAGTATGAACTGTCCTTTATTAGAAGTAATGACTTTTAATTTGACAAGACAAACTGGAACAACATCCTAATTCTGTGTCAGCAGTATACCGAGCTAAAATCTAACACCACATGGAATATATATAATAATTACCATATACTACCATCATTGTTTGTTCAAAGTGCTGTTTTCCAGGCAGCATGTCAATGGGGCTGCAATAATCTCAGCAGCACTTGTGTGACCCCAATTACAAACCTATCTGAGCCATCTATCTCAGCCAACTCCCTTTTAACCACATTAATTCTTATAGTTTTTTATGGCATTTGTGTCATCTTTGCTGTAACATATCAGAGTGGATCAGAAGATTTCTGAGTGACTTACGGTCTTGTGGGACTTCGATGGGTGCTGCTTGGTGCCACAGTAGCAGCAGAAATGACATTAAAGCCAGGACCGCATGCCCACCCTGCGCCAACATCTCTCCCCCTCCGATTGGCCGGCCTCGCCCCTCACCTCTCCTGATTGGCTAAATGGTTCTCCTGAGCGGCGTGCTGAGGATCTGTGTGTACAGACACGGAGACAGATGGTTGAGATGAAGACAGCATAATAGACCGTACAGTATATGTACAGTATAAACTGTTTGCGTGTGTGGGTGAGTGTGTAGCTGTGTATGCATTCTGGCACGAGAATGTGTTCCAACTCTGGCCTACATTCACAGCTGAGTCCCCGTGCGGCTCCCCGGAGAGAGCAGCCTAGAAACAAAGCCAAAGAGAAGCTCTGTGACACTGATTCTTAAAGTGGGATCAGGATCACAGGCTGCTTCAGAGCAGCAAAGTGTAGAATGGTTTAAATGATGATGAACGGAGAACAGATTATTGGGATCATTTCATCATTTGAATGTCGCTGCTATGGCTGAAGTTACAAAAGGGTGTTTGTAGACTTAACTGGGAAATTACCAATTTGAACTGACTTATTTAAAATGTTCAATTCCTGGAGTGCATGTTCTACAAGAACAAATATCATTTGGGCAAATGTAATAAACATTAACATGATGCCATCATTCAGTGTTGAATACTGAATATAGTCACACACATGTACCCACACCTTTTTAAATATCATGTCAAAGATTTTTCCAGGACTTTCCAGGCCTGATTACCACATATTCCATTTCTGCAACACTGATAATCTTTATTAGAACTAACATAGCCTGAACATTAAGATGAAAAAAAAACTAAATAACTTAAATTTCTATTCAAAATATATAATATACAAATTTGAGCACTTGACACAAGTCTGTTTATGTCTGTTTCAAAACCTTTTTTTTCTCCTCTATTTTACAAACATTCAAGGTTTTAAGGAGCTTTGGAAGCATTGCATTTGGATGCATATGCTAATATCAGCACGATGTTGTGATATTTAATGTAACATTAACTTATGCTGCCGGTGAAAAAGCAGGACACTTTTGAGGGCCAAACACTCCATATTTTTCACCACTCAGTGATCTGAGCATTATTCAGCAGGTCCACAGGACAGAGATTTCTAATTTATTCCTCACCACCTCCACATGACAGCCAGGTCTGTGCACTGGCAACCATACCAGGACCACCTGCCCACTGTTAATCCCTGTCCCCCATGCTGCCATCCCCCACCAAGATCAATCCTTCACTCTGCCTCAAATCACACCAGAGCTCAAAGCTATGACGAGAGGATAAATTTAACAAAAAAAAAAAAAAAAAAATCAGGTGGGAGTGTGCATGTGTGTGTGTGTGTGTGTGTGTGTGTGTAGGAGGGGGGTGTTCACCATAATGCTGCCATTTCGAATACCCAGGAAGGGTGGAGAATGTAACATGACACAAAGGACTGTTGAGGTGCTGGGCAGGACTGCTTCAATTGCATTACAAATTAAATAAAGTAATTCTCAGCATGAAGCTTGTCATTGCTGTTTCCTGATGTTTGTCCAAAATACTCCAAATACTGGATCCAAAATGATCCAAGTGGTCAAAAACACAAATTTATTATCAGCCTTTAACTCTTTATAACAGACTGATTTCACAGCAGAGGGGAGACAACATCTTTTTGGCCTGAGGGCAGTAGTAAGAGCTCCCCCAAAACCTGCAAACACCTACCACACACACACACACACACACACACACACACAAACACACACACATTATGCATAAACCATCTGGTGGTATGTCAATTCAACACTATTCAACTAAATAGCTAATCTGCCCCTGGGGAGCTAATACCGCACACTGGCTGGCATGAGGTGCCAATCACACACACACACACACACACACACACACACACAACATGCATGGATGCAGATGCACAGGGACCTACTGTACATATGGTCACACATGGATGAAGACACACCCTCATTCCACTAGTACACATACATTCACAAAAGCACACATATCTCTGCAGCCCAGTTGTTGTTAAACCTGACCCGTTACCACCCCATCTCTGTTAATTACTATAACTCTTTTCAGCACACACACGCCCACAAGAGAGTGAGAGTAGTAGAGTGAAAGGATTAGGGGAAAAAAAGCATGCCACACTATCCAATATGGGCCTTGATACAGAGGCTCATGCTTTGAACTGCAGATTTATTCCCAGTATTAAAATCATGGAGAGAGAGAGAGAAAAAGAGGGATAAAGAAGAAAGAGAGAGAGAGAGAGAGAGAGAGAGGAGAAAGAGTTTGGCAGTGAAAGCACTGAAATGGGTCAGTGTTTCTCTCCACATGTGGAACCCTCTCTTCACTGCAGTGCATTATATATGATAACAGCACACAGTGATATGCAAGTGTACATGCAGGCAAGAAAAAGGGTCAGTGAACGTCACATACTACATACTACACATTACCTCACATTGCAGTGGAAAATAACAGCAAAAACCTGCAGACCATTTTTACTATTTTACTGTCTGATTACAAATGTTGACGGTCATGTTCTATGAATGTCTACGCCTTTAACATTTAGAACTATGCCTTTGATTAAAGGCATGTTCAAATGTTAAAGTTGAACATTTTGGGAAAATCTGAATCAGAATTAGGAATCAGGTTTATAGTAGCTTATCCCATGAAAGGAATTTGCCTTGGTGTTTTGATGCATATCAAACATTAACTAAAAAGAAATTATAAGGAAGATAAAACTTAAATAGAATAAGATATGAACCTATGATCAATATGTCTTAAATGAAAACAGTTGTGCAGTTTTGTGCAGGAATGTGCAAAGAATTGGGAATGCTTTATTCACTTTGGGGACCAGCAGAGACTCAGGGAGGTTGACTAGCCAACAAACAGTCCCCCACATAAGATAGATGAAGGATATGATACAACATAATAAAAACATAATGCTAATGTTAGGCTTAATATTAAATACTGTATTGCAGCTGTAGTGTCTCATCTTGTCACCAAAGGTTTCACAGCACAGCTTTGTGAATAAATCAGATAAATCTAGCAGGGAACATTGAGGTGAAACGTGGGTGGGTCAAGCTTTTTGGATTTATTGATTATGACAGAAGCCCAGATGACTGAGATATATTCATATGAAGACTACTTGTTTAACTATCCAATATTTAGTTAGATTAGATGATTATGGCTCATCCACATCTATAGGACCAGTCTGCAATGCCAGGAATCAGCACACCTTGGTCCCCACCTTTGCCTGCTGCCAGGCTTACCAAGTACTTGACCCTGATGCCTATCCCTTCCAGTGGTGGGCTCACAGGGCATGTAGTTCTTTCGGGCTCTGCCCAGCTAAGCTCCATGTGTCAAGGTGCCACCAGACCCTCTCTCGTGAGCTCCCAAGGAGGGCACCCTGGTTTTCTTTTTCCCGGCAAGGTGCTGCAGCTCCTTCTCAGCCGATTCATAAGGGTCTGTGAATCGCTCTTAGTCTTAACCCTACTCTAGGACCATTTTGTCTCGGGAGACCCTACCAGGAGCTCTTGCCCTGGACAACACAGCTCCCGGGATCACAGGCACACACAAACCCCATCACCACGTTACAGTAGCGAATCTTTGTGTTGAAAGGAGTCGGTTGAGGTGGTCTGGGCTTCTGATTAGAATGCCTCCTGAGGGCCTTCCTTTGGCGGTGTTCTGGGCACATCCAACAGGCAGGGGACACAGACAACTCGCTGCAGGGACTATAGAGCCCATCTGGCCTGGGAAAGCCTCGGGATCCCCCGGGAGGAGCTGGAATGCATTGTTGGGAGACATCTGGAACTCTCTGCTAAACCTGCTGCCACCATGACCCGACCTCGGAAAATCCTACATTTGAATCCTACTCTTTCCACTGGGGTTTTCAAATGTGTCCTACATGTTTGGGGCATCGGGAATCAGCCACTTCCACCATTCACCTGCGAGCAAGGTCTGACAACTGCATACGGGGGGAGACGCGTGGTTGTCTACAAAAGGACAAAGGACCGTATACCATAGTACACTGGCACTAACTGACATTGTTTCAGGGGCCCAGTCAAGGGCAGAACAGCATTTTGTCCTCGACAGTCACAAGGAACTGGTGCAGCCCTGGTTGTGGTTCTGAAAAATGAAGGGTCAGGGTGTAGGTTATCAGTTTTACAGGGTAGTCCGTGGGACACAAACATGCAAAAGTCCTGCTCCGTGCGGGCAGGTTTGGTTTGGTTTGTTTGATAGTGTGTGCTCGACTGTAAGTTATTTCACATTTCTCGCTGACTTAGCTAATATAGTTGGTTTGCACGTGCTGGAACACACACACACACACAAGGTGACCCAATAAACCAAAACACAACCAGGTCAGAGTTACCTTAGTTTAGTCCGAGGTCCACAACCTCAAGCACAAATTATCATCACACACAAAGTACTTCTCCTCATGTTACATTAACTGGTGCATCATAGAAGGCCTGAAGGCCTGTGTAGACCAGCTACAGCACCTATTCAACCTTAGTCTGATGCAGGAGAAGGTTCCGGTGCTGTGGAAGACATCCTGCCTTGTTCCGCTACCCAAGAAGTCACATCCAGCTGTGCTCAGTGACTACAGACCTTGACGTCCCATGTTATGAAAGTCCTGGAGAGACTGGTTTTGGCCCATCTGAGACCTCAAGTAACCACCTCCCTAGACCCGCTGCAGTTTGCCTACCGCCCCGCAGTGGGTGTTGAGGACGCGATCATCTTCAACGGGCCCTCTCTTACCTGGATAGAGCTGGCAACACTGTGAGGATCATGTTCTTTGATTTCTCCAGTGCCTTCAACACGATCCAGCCTACACTACTGAAGGAGAAGCTCCAGGTGAGTGCACCTGGATAACAGACTGAACTGGAGATGCAACACTAAGGCTGTCTACAGGAAGGGACAGAGCAGACTCTACTTCCTGAGGAAGCTCCGGTCTTTTAATGTGTGCAGCAAGATGTTACAGATGTTTCACCAGTCTGTTGTTGCGAGTGCAGTCTTCTTTGCAGCCATTTATTGGGGCAGCAGCATCAGAGCCAGCGACACAAAAAAACTGAACAATCTGATCAAGAAGGCTGGCTCTGTGCTGGGGACTGCTCTGGAGCCCCTGCAGCTGGTTGTGAAAAAAAGGATGCTCCACAAACTGCTCAGTATTATGGACAACAACTCCCATCCACTACATGACCTCCTGGTAAAACAACAGAGCAGTTTCAGTCAGAGACCCCTGCAGCTCCACTGTAAAAAAGACCGCTACAGGAGGTCATTCCTACCAACTGTTATATCTCTGTACAATGACTCCCTCTGTGCAGAGAGAGTTGAGCAGTTGAGCTGATGGACATAATAAGGGATGCACACATTTGCACAAGTTATTGCACAAGAGTCCATATGTATATTTTTCTTATGTATATTTTTTAGAGGTAGAACCATATGTTCTTCCTCCTTAGAGTTTATTCGATTCTATTTACAACGTGTCACCATTTTTACCTCATGCCTGTATATAGTGTTCTGTGTTACTGTGTTACTTGTAATGCTGCTGCAACAAAAGAATTTCACTTTGGGGATCAATAAAGTAATCTATCTATCTATCTATCTATCTATTAGACAAATGGATGAAATTTTCATGTGGCCTTCCCCTTCTGCCACTCGTGCCACTGGCTCTAACAGAAGCAGACTGACCGACCTGTTGCAGACTATTTCTAAAATTAACATGTTCATTGGCATCATGTGTATACAGTATGCACTGTGTATCACTGTGAGCACTGCTTCGTGACCTTCCATGAGTTTTACCAGAAGCATGCTCCCAGTGGATATAACCTACTTCTAAACTGCAGGGAATACCATAACTTTGTTAAATGAGAGTGTTAAGACAACCGTTCTTTAAATATGATATGAGTTATTCCATTATTTAAGATGATATTGTTAATGCATTGTTAGATGTCATTAATACACACTGAGAATACAGATATTTTTTTTTATCACAGATACCTTGGTATCAATCTGTTGGTGTTTTCTGTTGGTGTAAATGACATTTCCTAGTATTGTCAGAATTTCAACCAGAATAAACTGGGCTGCAGTCTACCAATAAACACTCCAGGTGGTGGGTGATGTACTGCGAGGTGGGCGGTGCTTGGTTTTGGCAACCTGGTTATGCAATTTTTTGTATGCCAGTAGTAAAAGTATATATAATACAGTAAAACAGAATATATATGAAAACATTTGTGGAGAGAAATAAGCAATGCAGTAATAGACTTTTGATTCATATTTGATCAGCACTACCTAGTAAACAGAAGTACAGTCTGTACTGTAGTTCAAACGGCAGCCCTCAGAGCTGGCTAGAGTCTGCAGGTTTCGAGGATCTCTGGGTGCAGGGAACATTCATTTGCATTTACTTGTTCTACCCACATTGTCATAATACAAAGCCAGAGGAAAATCTGCAAAGTTTCCCTTTAAGGCTTGCTTCCTTATCATAGCGCTCACAGATTTTACATTTCTTAAGAGAGACCACTTAAAATGGAAGAGCGTGAAAATTTCTCAACGTCAAATGAACTGTGAAGGCGAGCGTGATTAGCATGATTGAGGCTTGATCATTCCAGCTGCAAACACAAGGCCCAATCAGCCATTGAAGATTTTCATTTGGGCTCATTTTAGGATTATGGTCCTGGTTTCAGAGACTTGCAAGTAATTATCCATTTATAGTGGCTGCTTTTACAGTTGGATTTAGCCAACGAGAGGATCTGCTTACAGTACATCTCATATAGCAGACACTACACTATATACTGAAAATGTACTGTATGGATATATTTTTGACTATTATTGTCATCTTTTCCTTCAACCGTGTGCATTAACACATTAAATTCACTGTTGTGCTTCCTTTTTATCCACGTAAAGAGCATTCATATTGAGTTATGCCAATCCCCAACCCAGTACACATAAACACTCACGCAGTCTTTGTACCAACTGTCACTATTCCTTTGTTCCCAGCACTGGGAGATTCCATTAGAGTCGTTTTGGATGATGTTCAGTGCTAATGGTGCTCTTCTGGGACAAACACGGTGGGGACACGGCTGAGGAGGTGAAATGAAATTTTCGTGCAGATGCTGAGTGTTTATATGTGTGTTTGTGAGTGTGTGTAAACATGTCCCAAAACTGGAAAATCTCTCATTTTACACTTGAATCTTATTTAATGATTTTGTGACTAATGGTGTGTAGAGTACATATGCATGTTAATGCCCATGTCTGAAAACAGAGCAGGTGTGTGTGTGTGTGTGTGTGTGTGTGTGTGTGTGTGTTTGTGTGTGTGTGTGTGTGTGTGTGTGTGTGTGTGTGTGTGTGTGTGTGCTTGTATTTGTGTGTGGATAAACTGTGAACAGCATAAGTTGAAAGCTGTAACTTTGGACAGAAATTCAGTGTTGGTGGAGGGATTCATGATGAACAATTAATCTATTCTGGCAGCATATCTTTTTTGTATGTCGCAGTGTCATGACTGAAACTCAAATATGGCTGAGCTGCTGCTCCACCATTGTTGAACCAGGTGCCGTTAGATCTTGGATGTGCTCGTTACATCTTGAGGCTGAAGACACATCAGCTGGAACTTTTTGTCTCACTAATCTTTTAATCTGTCTCTGTATTTTGTCCTTTGTTGTTTACCGTTGTTGTTGGTGTGTCTCTCTTTATAGTGTGTCAGATTTAGGGGACTCTATTTACATTATATGACAGAAATGGAAGTGGAGGGTGAGGTGAGGGTGTTCATTTGGTTGCAATCTGCAATCTTACCAGTAGATACCACTAAATCCTACACACTCACCCTTTGTACAACACTTTTGTCAGATTAATCTCTGTTTAAATGTGCTCTCTATATAAGCATTATTTATAAGCAGTGGATGTAGGTCACAGGTCTATGCTACTCTGTTGAGAAGGTAGGCAGCCCTTAATTTGAAAGGTTTTCTCTAAAAAATATTTCCAGAAGGCAAACAGTCTGCAAAGAATCAAATGATTTGTTCTTCTAGCTTGTTCTAAATACAAACCCTGTACATTTTTTTCTCTCTCTGAGACAGTTGCAAAGCTGGAGGCATTAACACATTAACTACTTTCTCAATGATTTCTCTGCCCTCCAACACAGCATCACCAATTCTGTTCTACAAACACCCCAAAAATAGCCCTCCACCCATCACACACAATTACCCTCAGCAACAGTACTCTCATGGCTGCTGGGAGTACTGTGCACACATAATAAAATACTGTAGGTCCAAGCAAGCCAGCAGTCAACGTAAACCAGCAATGGCAGGAAATCACAACCATTTGCACTTTTATAAAATATATAGAGTTCATAGATAAAACTTTGATGAGTTAATAAGCTATTAACTCGATCATCACCTACACTTAGTCGCAAAAGATGAGTCTGTGAAGGATCAGATTTCCACATTTTAGAGCAATAGACAATCAAAGCAGCACATCGCATAGTGAGAGAAAATAACAGAAAACCTTTCTCCAGTCTGAAATGTTGAAGGTAAATGTCTTCTTTTTTTTTTTTTTGTAAAGACTCTTTTTTAGTAAATCAGAGGTAAGGAGGGGTACAAACACGATAGCTAGACTGTTTCCCCATCAAATTGGATTCCACCAACAAGAGTACTGTGACTGACAGGAGACTAACACTTAATGATGATTACTGAATGATAAGTAAATTTTTTCCTACTCAATTATTCTGTCTGAATTTTATGATTATTATTTTATCACTTTTATCACATGCATGACATATTCTGTAAAACTGTAAAAATGATATCAAGCGACTTTTACACAGTGTATACATATGAAAATATAAAAATCAGGGAGGTGGAAGAGGATTAGTGTGAATGTACATTGCTAATATAGTAGGCTAGTAGTAGCTTACAGAGTGTGTTCTAGTGAATACTCGTGTCTAACATGCAGAAACACTGACTTGCGTTCACTGATGTGGACACTTCTCTTCTGTCTGTCCACCCACTCTGTCGTGAACACTTAGCAGACCTGATGAGACACAAAGATGAACAAAAAAACAATTACAACCTTACGAAACCTGTTGTGCAAAAAATAACAATGTACAGTTTAGTGAATCTGTTTAAAGAGAAAGCTTACACCAGATTCCACGATTATATCATCAAACATCTGTGATCTTACAATAGTAATAGCTAAACAAGCTCAAGTTTGTTGTGCAAAGAGAGACAATTTGGCAGTCAGTATGCTGACTGCTCATTAATCTTAGTCTCAGGCACAGGAAGAAGTGGAGGATACTGTAGAGCAGACAGCACACACGCACACAGGCACGCACACACACATTCGCCTCAGGACTGTCTGCAGCAGTGCTGCTGTTTCTTCAACTGTGTGTTTGTGCTTTCAAAGAGCTCGTCTGTACGCCAGCCGCTGCCCTCGGGATCACACGATGCTCTTTCCCTCTTGTTTTTTGTCCTTCTTGTCTGTGATGCTGTTGCTGCTGCACACATTTGCACATGCACAGAAACACACAGTCTGCCTGGAGGTCTGTGGAACAGCCTTTATGGGAATATAAAACTCATGCTGTATCTGCAGTACAGTCTGTGCTACAGCGACAAAAATGTTTCAGTCGACACAATAACACCACCCGTTACTATGAAACTACACTTCTCACACACAACTGTCCCCATCCAGTGGCACTCAAGGATCAAGGGTTACATCTGCTCCTCAAACTGGACCCACTACAGTTTGCTTATTGTCCCAACAGATCAACAGAAGACACCATAGTAAACATCCTCCACACCACCCTATCCAAATCTGGCAAGAAAGGGAGCTACAGTTCAGCATTTAGCAACCCTTCTAGGCTGGTCACAAAGTTCAAGGACCTGGCTTAAACACCTCACTGTGCATGTGGACCCCTGACGTCCTGACGAGCAGACCCCAAGTGATGAGGGTGGGGGGACATACCTCATCCACCCTCATCAATAACACTGACACTGCACAGGACTGTGTAGAAACAAAGAAAAAAATGGTAATGCTCAAAGTTAGATGTAGATACTACACTGTTAGACACTACTAAATCCTGCACACAACTCCTTTAATTTTATGATTTTATTCTGTATGATTTCATATTGTATGAATGTCAATGCATCTATCAGTGTAGTAAGCTGAGCTTTCTAAACTATATTTAGAGTGGTAAAACTTTCAAAATATCACTATCTATAAGTGGTTACATCATCTTTAATTGGATCTGATGACTAAAGAGTTCATCGAGTACGTGTTTAAGCAGCAAACCCCCCTCCGACTACTGTATGGCACATATTGAACATCTGGGGGAGAAATGTTTAACTGGGTTAAGTGCATTGCCAAAGGGTGCAGTAGTAGTATGTCCTACTTGAGGAGACTGTGCTTGAATGAGGCTGCAGTGCTGTGTACTACCACTGACGTGCACAGCGAGACTCTCCTCTGCAGCACTGTCTTATCTGTTCTTTGGGAACGCGGCTGAAGTTCTGAACCTGACCCAACTTCACCACAACAACAGCATCTTTGATCCAAAACTAACCTGACCTAGCTATTATCTCCATTTTGTACTTGGTCTACCTGTTTTGTTATCCATTATGTGTTTTAATACTTTTTGATGCTGATTTCATTGAGCAGCCACATGTACAGTAGCTACAACTTCAATCAGCTTGATCAGCAGGACACCCACAGCCTGTAAGATAAATGTGAATACAATTAAATGGAATTAAATACATAGTATAGTACACTCACATGCTAATATACAGTACCTACTATCATGAAACAGTGCATGCTAAAATGTTATCACTCAACAATATACAGTATGTACTTTGATGTTAGCATCAGGGCTGCAACTAGGGATTGTTTTCATTACTGATTAATCTGTCCACCATTTTCTCAATGAATCATTTGGTCGTTTGGTCTTGTTTTGTCCAAAACCCAAACATTCAGTTTACTGTCATAGAATAAAATATTCACATTTAAGAAGCTGAAATTGGAAAACTGGACATTTGTTTCTGACTCATAACGATTAATTGATTATCAAAATAGTTGGTTATTAACTTCATAGTTAATAACTAATTGATTAAACAACTAAACTTTGCAGCATGGAGGAAATGTTGTTCATGTTAAACATAATTAGGCCTAAAAATTCAATTCACTTTTCAATCAGTCAGCTAATGTGATTCACTTCATGAGCTCATTCTCTTCTGTGTCCAGAGGAAGCTTCAGTTCAGTCACCTACAGTGAATCTGGTGTACAGAAGCATAAGGTACTGAGCAGCATCTGGTCTTAATGTGATTACAAATACATTAGTCATACAATCTATCCTGGTATCTCAACAGATGGGACTTCTATCAAATTATCCTGCAGAAATACAGATTGTTTACCTAACAGAGCACAGGAGTTGCTCCACTGATATGTTTTTTTGTCCTACTGTGTGACTTTTAACACGTTAGTTTGGATCTGAACAAACATTACTTGCCTCAGATTGTTGCTGCTATGTCTACTGAGGATAACTACACCATCTTTGTTTGAATGCCGTCAGATAGTTTGTTGTTGCTGATAAGTAGAGGTCAACCCGAAGTGGCTCTTTGTTGAGAGGGCTACAGCGCCACATAGCATAACGGAGTCAGCCACGCTCCGGCCAGTTATCCGATTCTCTGAACGGCATGTATACTCAGACAAGTGATCCGGTCTTATGCATGTCATTATCTGATACAATCAGAAATTCAATTTGCTGCATGTAAACGTACTGACTGACTATGGATGAGTGCCTTATACAACCCCACTTCAATAAATCTGAACTAAACCTTTATTACAAAAATATGAATGCATATATTTTAGCTTAACAATTATTTGACTTCTCATTTCCAGGAGTGTTCCTTTAATATGAAAGAACAGAAGCCAGAGTACTATCTCTGTGTGATGAAAACATGCAGCAGTTAATGGAGTGTGTTTCCACACAGACCATAAATAGTGAAGACTAGACTGAATGTGTGAAGTGAATAAAGAAACAAGTGATCTTGTTGATGCTCTTCATCAAACACAGCCTGCTGTAGCTCTCTCTGACCTGCTTTCAGCAGCCTCATGGGACAATAAGGAGTGTGTGTGTGTGTGTGTGTGTGTGTGTGTGTGTGTGTGTAGGCACTTTGATGTCCAGTCTATCACCTGCTATTCCCTGCTGATCTATAACAGGTCCAGTACCATTTCACTAATGACTGTCCCAGAGGTGTGTATGTGTTCATGTGTGTGTGTGTGTGTGTGTGTGTGTTATGTTCACCTCCATACATGCATATTACCTCCCTCCCACCAGCCTTCTATTCAGCCTCCAGCTATAGCCTTTGAACTCAGTCCATTACTGTGCCCCTTACGTGCACACACACCCATGCACACACACAGAGGTCATGGTAATAAAAGGCACACACACACACAGTAGAGGGTCATGGGTCACATGCTAAATAGGTTGTGGGGGAAATGTCTATGACAATGACATCATTTCCTTGGTATAGATGATCTTTACAGGGGTTGCCATGACAACCACTTTCAGGAGCTTATAGGATAATTAGGAAAAGTGATATGTGCAGTGATAAAAAGTACCAACTGTTAATAAGCTCACAGTCTACAGCCAGAATCAACAGGCAGAAACCTCAAACATGCTCATGCTGGTTAATCAGTCTATCCATCATGGAGATATGTTGTGATAACATCTGTGACAACGTTATCCATGTGTGATGATGGAGGTGAAAGCATGAACTCTGACTTGTGATGCGTTTATGTTCTGAAATCTGAGATAGGAAAGTTAGCTGCTGAACTGAAGTCAACTATCACTGTTTAATACACCTCATGATGATATTAATAAAATAGAAAAATGTATTGTTTGTTTGAGGTCTAAAATGAGCTTTCATGTGCAGCCTGAATGCTGTGGCTGAAGCTTTTCCCTCTCGACACAGATAAAAGTTTGTGTGCAATACTATTCTAAATACTTTTAGTAATTTATTGGCATGATAATGGTAACAATATAGTAAGTTGGCACAAAACATCAATATAAGTCATCAAATCACACCTTGTGAAATTGTTTTGTTCCCGTAGGTTGTTTAGATTAGACTCGGCATTGTAGACCATTTCTTTGTTTTCTTATTTACACATTAAAAAAAGATATTATATATGAAATTAAATTAAATACACATAATTGCAAGGAAATGTAAAGTAGAAATTCCTAATAACCCTCCAGGGGCCCTAAAAGCATTCTCCAGGTAACATATTACAGGAAATAATTACATATATATGAACTGTACTGGTGCTAAACCCTTCCACTGAACATCTATAAACATTATGATGTATGCATGTGTGGTATTAACCCCCCCCCTCAACAAAGCCCTGCTCAATTAACCCCCAGCCCCTCTATAGAAGCAGAGCAGGAGCAAAACAAAGCGGTGTCAGATTGCAAACCCAACCCTCTGCACCGAGCACCTCCTCCTGGGAAGGTAAGATGGAGGAAACTAGGGTGGAGGATGGAGGGGGGTGTGGGGTGAACGCGTGGTTGCCAGGCGATACGTGTGTATATGTGGATGTCATGCTTGGCAGGAGCTGTAGCTCAATGTTGCAGAATGACCTACTTTTAATCGAAAGGGAAAGAAAGAGCGGAGCGAAAGAGTGGGGAAGCAGTGGGAAGACGAGCAGCTCCACTGGTTTTATTTTATAGAATGTCAGAAAAGAAAAGAGCAGAGAGGGGAAGACAGAGATGGACAGGGAGAAAGAGACGTGATAAAGAAGGAGAAATATGTCCCAGAGGGTCAAGCAAGAAGGCTGAGATGAAAAGGAAGACACAGCAGCTGTAAAAAGAAAAAAGGGAAGAATGCTAAGTTGATTGACTGGTCAAATACTGTGCGTGTGTGTGTGTGTGTGTGTGTGTGTGTGTGTGTGTGTGTGTGTGTGTGTGTGTGTGTGTGTGTGTGTGTGTGTGTGTTTTCACCCCTGAGGGAAAGCGCCCTGCAGCTCGATCCCAGATAAGTCAATCCCAGAGTTCCCGTAGTGAGCACACACACTTCCTGTGTCTACACAGTCTCTTTTATGAGGCTTCTTAATAAATGATGACTGCCACCTGCAGCGATGGGAATAGCCATAAGACCTGTCTGGTATGGTATGGCTGGCCTGGGCATAGAAGACACATACATCATATTTTCTGCCTTAAAATATCTTGATGACAGAAATTAAAACATTTCCTACATAAACTTCTACAGTACACTTCAATTGAAATATTAAAATGGCCCGCATAGCGTGCACATGCAGGGTTTAGGGGGAACAACTGCATACAATTACATTATGGCCATGCTCAGTACAGACTATTTATAGACACAAGAGATATGCAGGCACAAATCTAAGCTTTCACGCAGCCAGTTTAAAATGTTATTGTGGTTGTTATAGTCACCCTTCTTTTGACTACCAGCAACTCCTGAAAATATCTGGAACTCCTGATCGCCTCCTGAGCAGTGCCCCAAATGTAGTTACAGGAAACTGAGTACAGAACAGCGGAAGCAGAAGCAGAAGATGTGAAAATGGCTACATGTTATGTTCCAGGTCCTCATGTGGAGAAGAGTTAACGCAGACTTAGTTTACGCAACAACGTTCATTAGAAGTGTACTACAGTCATTAGAATGTGGTGGTCCGACAGAAATCTAAATGTCCCAAGAAAAATTACACAAAACAAGTATCAAAGTCCTTCTTTAACCTGAACCATGTGTTTATTATTGTAACCATGACGACAAAGGTCCCCTACCCTTAACAACTAGTTATTTTAACACCAACTGTAAATCTAACTAGGTTGTTTTTGTGCCTAAACCTGACCTAGTCATAAAACAGATTTATAATGTTGGGTTTATGATTTGTAACAACACAAACAGATGATGTCATTTGACATGTCAAAATGTCCTCCATGAAAATCGTCTATTACATTTTAGAACTGCAGACTACACCACAGTGATATGAGGCAATAAAGGACAGCTTTGACAACATGACTGCAATGATAAATATCTATCGTATCAGATGCCAGTTTTTAATAAAGGACTAATATCGGCCACAAATCCTGGATCAAAAAGAAGCCCTCATCAGGAATATTTATTTCCAAAGATGCTAACCAGGTGACCATATCCCCGATAGCACGATGCATTCATGAGCATATACAGTTCACACAAAGACACCTCACAACAAAAAACCAAGCAGAGCAGACGAGACAAGACCACATCAGGCCATCCAGATCCTCTGCAGCTCTTCCAGAACTGTGAACTTAAATCAGTTCATACTGTCTGAACAGGAAATTCAAGGCGGGGGGACCCCAATCAGTTTGTTACCCCCTGTCAGTTTCTACCCATCACATCCACAAAGACAGGATGGAGGCAGACAGACAGAGAGGGAGGCTGGGGGGAGGAGAGACAAGAGGGATAGAGGTTAAAGATGGAAACAGCAAGAAATCAGCAGGCAACAAACTGGAACAGCAAAACAACAGGGAGACAGAGAGCAGAGAAGGACGAGAAAGAAACACAAAGATGCAGTACTGATCATTTATTGCAGGAGATGAATACCACCGTCTCAACAATTAAACAACATAAAGCACATTTACAGTAGTATGCTATTCTGGTTAGCCTGGTTAGCCTGGTTAGCCTAGCTCCCATAGACAAACAGAAATACGAGCGCAGAGAAGCATCCTCCCAATCTGTTTAGATCATTACGGCATCACGGTTTCCTGGTTAGTTACAGCGAAATGGACAACCATTAATGTCAAACTGAAGTCAGACCTGTCTCTGGAAACCTACGTCAGCACCACCCAAATTTGTCAAGCAGAGGAATTGGACAGAAACACAGACACTTGAATTTAAACAAATTGCCAAATTGCTGCTCACCCTGAGGCGTAAGGCTTGTATGAGCTGCTCATGCATAGTCAGTGTGTGACCTACAGTAGAAAGCAGTCAGCGGGCTTTCAGTTTTGAGAAGCAGACAGAAGTCCTGGCACAGAAGCAGAGCGGAGCACTGCTGTGGACAGGGTCAGCAGAAGAATGTGCTTTAGCCATGTAAAAACAGCTCACCTCCCTTTGAGTGTACGCTATAGTGAGCATGTTCTCGCCATGTTACTTTGCCACCGATCAGTGATCAACTCTGAATAAGAACACATCCGCCTCAGGACATGTTTGATTTCTGTGTTTCTCATTCTACCCTAAACCACATTATTGTGTTCAAATAAAATGCTTTTTTTATTATTATTTTGACCAGTTATTTTCTGTGTGTTTGTGTGTGTGTTTTATAGAAAATCTATTAACCATAACTTATATTCATGTCAGACTTCCTGTTTATTAGCAGCACCAAAGCCATGCAAAACAAAAATCAGCAGGACCTGTTTTGTTGTTTGGTGTATTTCTACATGAATTAACAAAGAACCGCCATCCTCCATACTTCAGCTGAAATATTGAAGACCTCATGCTGACATTCAAATCACACTAAAGACGTCCCGTCTCACCTCTGTCACCACATCACGTATTCATGACAAACAAAGAGGCCATTTAGTGATCCCTCCAGGCACACAGTCCAAAACCACACCCACCCACTGCGCACTGGCAGACACCCAAATACCTTTTTAAAACACGCCATGTACAGTGTACAGTGACATGCAGCATTATTAAAGGTTTTCCAATATTGTGTTAAAAAATGGAAGATCTCCTTCATACTGATTTATGCATGATTTAACCATTTGTTTATATGATATTAAAGTCATATTTCTGTTAGACCATCATCATATTTGTTCCAATATAAATTAATTGTAAAGCATTTAGCCTCAAATCAACATGATCACACCATCAGACAGCACTATTAGAGAATCAGTGAGCGTGCACAGCAGCACATGAGAGGCTGCAGCCAGCTGGAGGTTAAATAAATGTTAGGTCGGCTCTGAGGGCTCAGCCAGAGGCTTATGACAGCACTGCTGCTGCTCTGCTCCACTGGAAATGGCTTATTAAAGCTGAATCCTCACTGCGGCCTGCCTACCTGTGTGTGTGTGTGTGTGTGTGTGTGTGTGTGTAAGAAGTGAATGTCCTTACAACGACACAAAGGATGAAATTTTGTCCAGCCAGGAAAACACAGCACATAGAAAGGGTGATGATGACACTGGCACAGTCTGACAAAATGTTTTGTTTTTTTTTTCAGATCACCGTGAGTCCAGACTGCTCTGTGCTAAATACAGCAGGTCAGCATGAATAAAATGTCATCATGAATGACATCATCTTGTAGTACAGAGGCTAAGGCTTCAAATACTTGGCCAAACATACAGATGTAACTGGGACACATCTGAACATGATCCTGCATGTTTTGTCACCTTACGACTGAAATTTGAGCAGGACTGTCGTAACACAGATGTGAAGTCGATCATCAATCAGCATAAAATATCAGAAAACAGTAAAATACTGAAGACAGTCAAACCCAAAGATAAAAAAGAAGCAAATTGTCACGTTGGAGAAGCTGGAAACAGAAAATCTCTGGAGAGTTTTATTTGACAAATGACTAAAGAGATTGTTAATTGACGCATTTTCTGTCATGTTACCAATTATTTAATACTACTGTGTACTAAAATAAATGGAAACAAATTGCAGAAAAGAGATGAAGGTCTGGCTTTAAGATTAGAATTAGTCTCAGTTTAAGGTTAGGAAATGAGCCATCACCAGCAGGCCCTCACATGTATAGTCATACAAGATTATGTGTGTGTGTGTGTGTGTGTTTGAGCTAATGTTCCTTTGTGCCAGCCAAAATAAATGAAAGGGTACAGTCTGGTCTTCTCTCTCTCTCTCTCTCTCTCTATCTCTCTCTCTTAAAACAAGATGGGGAGTGTGGGTAGCAGGGGGGAGAGAAAAAGATGGAGGGAGCAAGAGAAAGAGAAAGAGAGAGAGGGCAGGCCATCTTTTTTTCTCCCCCTGCTACCCACACTCCCCATCTTGTTTTAAATTACCTCTCCCTCTCTCTTCCTTTATCCTCCTTCTCCTCTACTTTATCTCATCTGTCAGTCTTTTGTTCTTGTTGCCAACATGATCTCATCATATTCGATTGTTTGTCTCCATCTAATGCTGAACCCGCTCCGTCTTCACTCATTTGAACTCATTTCATCATTCCATTTTCTACATCACATCACTTCTATCACTCCTGGTCCATGTCTTTCTCTTCAGCACACACTCCTTCCCCTCTTTCACTCATCCCTCTTCTGTTATCTCTCCTCACTTTTCCATCCATCCTATCAATCTATCCTTCCTATCTTTTCCTCCATGCCTCCATCACCTGCTGTGGTGTCTGCTCACCACGCCACCTCATTAGCACATCTGGATCTCACTTTGTGCTCCACCTCCATCTATCGGCCCCTCCAGCGACCTCCTCCTTTCCTCCACCCCCTCCTCCTTTTTCAACTTCCTTTTTCCTCCTCTCCTCCACCTCCATTCCTCCTCGTCCAATGAGAAAACTCCCCGGTCACCAGGGCTCCTTAGCAACAGCCCCACAAGGAGAAGGAGGGATGGAGGTTGAGGAAAGGAGGAGGCAGATATGATGTGGGGGAGTAAGAAAGGATGAAGATGAGGAGGAGGAGGAGGAGGAGGTGAATGGGGAGACCAACCCCAGCGGGAGTGTGAGGCTGGAGGTGTGTTTGCCATTATCAAAGCTTTGTATCTGAGTGTGTGTGTGTGTGTGTGTGTGTGTGTGTGTGTGTGTGTGTAGGGTAGAGAAAGTGGAAGAGGCCTGAAAGGGATGGAGCAAAAGTGCAATCACTGTGTTTTATCAGTGTGTGCGTGTGTGTGTGTGTGTGTGTGTGTGTGGGTGTGTGTGTGTGTTTTAATGCAACAAAAGCTGGAATCATGAAGGCAAACTGTGTGTATAATCCAGAGGGCATCATTTCAAAGTCTGGCCACTAGCTGCATTGTGTATGTGTGTATGAATGTGTGTGTATGTACCTTTCTAGACCCGACACAGGAACGAGGTGCAACTAGCAATAATACCCCACGGTCATATTTCATGGCATGGCTTACACTCTCTGTCTCCGTCTCTCTCTAAGCGTTTCTATTTCATATTCTAATTAATAATGAAAAACAGCCTAATAACAAAGTCAAAGATGGATATGAAAAACAAGCAGACTGCCTGGTAAGCTCCCAAGTGACTTTTTGAAAAAGTGAATGAATAAACATGAATATGTTGTCTGGATTCTAGACACTCTTAAGGGCCATGTGGTATAAATATGTCCTAGAACAGCAGCCTAAGCACTTACTAACCTCAGCACAAAGAAGTCAAAAGCAAAAAAAATCATATGAGCAAACCACAGTATGTAATATTAAAAAAATTATTTTGTCTGTTGGACGAAAGCTGCTCATAGTTAATGTTTAGTTCTTGATATTATACAGTCACCATCGTGGCATCGAGCAGAAAGCTATAATGTCGACCTATCTTCAACCTCAGTTTGGAGCCTCAAGATCAAAATCTCAATGGGACCTATCATTGTTAAAATGAATGTTAAAAATCAAAACTTCTCTCAAAATGATTAATAATTAATATACAATACAATCATATACTGTCTATAAAAGAAGTCGTTGTTATATATAATAGCACTGATAACAAAGGTCCACTAACTTGGTGACAAGTACATTTCTAATAGCTGTTTCACAATAAAAGCCTACAGCTGGTTCA
>CP136884.1:2563787-2801287 GCA_033000465.1 Sciaenops ocellatus | reverse complement strand
TGCTCCGGGAGCAGAGAATGTTATATAAAAAAGGGGACATGCCTGTGAAAATGAATGAAAAATGAAATGAAAAAGAAGTCAGTAAAAGGAGGTAAAGATGAATCCTCCTGTCCAGCCAGATCTTCACTTGGACTGAAATATTCATTGTTTTTTAAACCAGAAAACTGGAAAAAAAAGAGTGAGCTGGAAGCAAAACCCTCGTAACCACCACACAGTCCTGATGGTGTGTGATCAGGTTTGCATTATAGTTTCCACAGGCACAGTGTTTCCATATTTATTTCCATGTTTAGTCAGATGATTTTTGGGTGTGCAAACCAACAACTTGGGGCGGCGATTAGCTCAGTTGGTAGAGCGTCCGCCCCATGTACGAAAGCTCCGTAGCGGCCCTGGTTCGAATTCGACCCGCGGCCCTTTGCTACATGTCATTCCCCGTCTCTCTCTCTCCTCACATTCCTGTCACTCTTCAGCTGTCTCTATACAATAAAAAGGCCAAAAGAAAAATATTTTTAAAAAAAAAGAAAACCAACAACTTAGTGTGCATAGAAGGCAAAATAAACCCAGATGTGTTTTCAAATTTTATTCACTTAATGTGTCACACTCATGATATAAAAGTTTATTATTTTACATGAAATTGCAGACTGCAGTAAGGGCTTGAAGTTCATCATGTTTCTTTAATTTAGAATGTCAAACGCTACTTTAGACGACATTCAAAATTGCAAACTGGCATTGAACATACTACTGTAAGACGTGGATTTAAACTGTGGAATTGTGTGGGGATGTGTTCACAGAGAACATACAGGTGTCAAGAACTGTCCCCTGGGGTACACCACATGTTTCAGGAGATACCAGGGTCGCCAGAGTTAGCTGTAGCACTACTTTGTTCTCTGAAGCATTTTGCTGTGTAACAAACACAAGAAGAAATGACAATAAATCACTTAGCATGGATGGATAAAGTAAAGCTGGCGCATATATCATCTCTGTCTATATGTCATATCTCAGCAAGTGAGTAAATTCAAATGAGAGAGGATCACACAAAGGCTATCCCAGCAGCGGCATTGGTCACAAATTAAAGGAACCATTTCACGACTGAGTGGAGCAATGGCCAATGGCAAGCTGAGCCCTGAAACCTAACCATTCAAGAGAGTCATTGGGTGGAAAAATACATGAGAACAAGTCATCCCCAAATTGCATTTTAGATTGAGGGCAGCCATCTCCCCATTTACTGAAATGGATTTATGACACATTTTAAAATGAGGTACAGATGAATCTGTAGAACTGATTTACTGATTCATTATTCAACGAAGTGATCTTCAAGTTCCCTTACTGGAATTGTGTGTTCATTCTGTCAGTAAGGCCTAATGCAACTTACAGTTATCTTCATGGTGGTCTTCAACCCACCATGAAAAACCACAATTATTTTATTTAGTATTTCTTCCATATATTTATGTGTGCATCATCATTTCAGTTTTCCTTCAGCTCCAGAGCAGTTTCTTATATCACTGATAGTAATACAGTCGAATATGTACACAAATATTTAAATCTACAACATGCAGCATCATAATTCTTTAATTTCACCTGTGTTCTTTTGGTGCTATTGGTGCTGTTTCTACAGGTAGACAGCCCAGTGGCACATGAAGCCAAAACAAGTTTGATTTCCAGGTATAAAATTATTGGAATCTTCTACATATGTTTCCGCATTGTGTGACCCATACAGCAAGCACACTAGAGACTTCCACCGGTTTAGCCCTCACTAACTTGAAAAGGAATAAAATGACTTATTGTGCAGCTCTTCTTGACTTTCTAGATATTATTGGATCATTTCACGATGGTTGTCAAAAAAAAAGAAGCTTCTTTCAGAATGTAAGCTTATAATAAAAACTCTTTGGGCCAGTGTGCATCACGTGATGGACACTTTGCTGACTTTGTCCACTACATCAAATTGGCTTCAAAGCCCAGTGCTCATGACTGTCTCCCAATAATGATAGGAGGGGCAGAAGTACAGGGTTTATAAAAAATAAAACTTTTCATGTATGCTTACTAGAGCAGCACTGAAAATACATACAATGTTTTTCACTTCAAGAACCCATTTCATTGGATGCACAACTAAACAGAGCAAGTTCTGTTCATTTATATATTTAATCTGCAGAGTTTTTCTGCAGACAGCATGTCTCTCAAGGTAAACTCTTGGGTATGTATTCTTTTGAAATTTCTCAGACAACTTGGTTTTTCTTTGGCCTGTGTGTGTTCTCTCTGTGTTTGGAGCGCTGTGTGTTCACACAACTTGTCTGTCACAAATAATAAAAGAGATGAGAGAACATGGGTAAAATACAGAGAAGAGAGGAAGAAAAACAGTGGACTGCAATGTTACAATGTTCAGGAGTGAACACTCGCCCTGGGAAAACACACACACACACACACACACACACACACACACACACACACACAGTACCACAGTGGTTTTGTAGGTTACTACCTCTTGTTTCAGAGTGTTTATGTATGAGTAATCTTTGATTGTGTGTAATAGTTCAACAGACAGACCTGTCCCCAGGCCTTATATCTCACACACATACACAAGCACACGCACACACACAGATGGATGCCTGTGCAGTAATGTAGGTTAAGTACCCGGCTCATGGGTACAACATCTGTATTCCCACCTGGTATCAGGCACGTCTGTGTCTTGACCTTCTTTAATATCTTTGTCCTTTTTCCACCTCTCTGTCACATATTTTATTCTCTTGTATTTTTATTGTATTCAAATATACCAGACTGCTATGACAACCTAATTTCCCTTCGGGGATGAATAAAGTCATCTATCTATCTATCTATTACTTCCTCTCTCTCTTCTACCTGTTTCTTTCTGTTTCTCTGACTACATTTCCCAGCTTATTAACGTGCACATGTACCTGCTGGGGAAATGCAGATTTGTTAAAACACCTTTCAGAAGACAACCGGTGCAACACAAGAGAAGTGTCACAGAGCCGGATACATTACCATCCTGATATTGAAATCACACAAACACTGTCAGTCAAATTTCTCACTTCTCTTGCCCTGAACTTGTCTATTCTCACAGGCTTTTCTCCTGTTGTCAGTATGTTATGTCCTGATCTTGACATAATAAGCTTTTGATGGTGATCACAGAAGCACAAAGCTTGTTAGATCACAAATTAATTATTATTCACAAAAGTGAAAATATTTCTTCTTAAAACATGCAAGATCTATCGTCAGCACAGAGGATCATCTTCAGCTCTTTGGTTTCTGCTTTTCACACAGAATATTTCATGACAGGAACTTGCTGCATGTTTTTTTTATTTGGATATTCTGCTGATGAGGGCTTATCCCGTGCTATCTGGCTACCCACACTTGCACATGGACAGGATACACACAGACACACACAGACACACACACACACGCAAACAGATACACTTTGAGCCAACAGATTAACAGGGCAAGGCGGAAGTGGAGTCATCTCTAGCTAAATCTCTACGGTTATATAAATATCATAGTCCAAGCAGCAGACTGAAGACCAATGAAAAATATGTTTCTGTAATCCCACTACTGTTTATATTCTGCTTCCTTTGAATTCGATTTGTGGTGAATGAAATGCTGATATCACATCATGTCGGATAATACTGGACAATACACTACAATGAAGTGATAATGTAAGAAAACCTAAAAATCAAGGATTTTCAAGGTTTGTCACATATCTCTATGAAGTTATATTCCAGGTTTAAGTCCTGTATAAAAACAACCATGGCACTTTAACAAGTTGTATCACATTTATTGCATTAACTTGTTTGGATTGTATCTGAAAGAAATTCAGTCAGAGCCCAAACTGAATTACCCACAGAAAATAGAATCATGACTGTGGTAATAATTTAGTCATGTCAGTGTAATCCAACCTCAAATTCAGATTTCTCTGCTTCCAAACAACAACATGACAGGCATCGCATACGTGGCCTTGAGCATTGTTCTTTCTAGAAAAAAAGCCATGTAACATGGGTAGATCACAGAGTGACAATTTGTTCTGATCTTTTCCCTTCGGCCATGGAGAGAGGGGGGAGGAGAGAACGAGGGAGAAAAAGGGGGATGGGGTGGTTAGCATGAGACCTCCCGACCAAATATTTGTAGTGAAAGGCCCGTCCTTGTCCATTAGGGTCTCTCTCTCTCTCTCTCTCTCTCTCTCTCTCTCTCTCTCTCTCTCTCTCTCTCTCTCTCTCTCTCTTCCTCTCTCCGTCTTTCTTTCTGTTTTCTGGGTGCATTAACCTCCTCTTCACAATGCTCCCGAACAAAGACGGACTGTATCTGTGTGTGTGTGTGTGTGTGTGTGTGTGTGTGTGTGTGTGTTTCTCTGTGTGTTTCTGCGTGTGTGCATTTGATTTGGCACTCCCACTACTGTCCACCCTCCTCCTGCATCCCTCAACAAACACTCATCCGCATCACATCACAGCACAGACACACACCTGCACATGAGAAAAAACAAAAAACACTTGTAATATTAACTACAATCCTCCCACTTGCATATAACACACACAAAATACACACAAACACACACACACACACACACACAGACACAATAAACATCTGTGAGAGAGCTGTGTGATAAATGTGTGTTGTGTGTGTTCAGTGTTAAAATCCTCCTACGTGAGGGGCAAACAGCATGTTCAGACAGCCCTGCGTCACTGCAGCCACTTAGGCCTCCCACACACACACACACACACACACACACACACACACACACACACACACCCACACACACACATCTACACACACACACACACACACACACACACACAGGGTTCAGTGTACTAGAAAATTATTAAATTCCCATGGAATAAAACCTTCCTCATTGATCTGCATGTTTGACCTCAGAACAGGTCAAAGGTCAAAGTGATGTGCTCATGGCGCTGCTACTGTTGGAGAAGAGCGAGGTAAAGAGTCTGTCACAGCGACACTGAAGTTTACACTTTCTATCCTCCACATCAGGCACAGACTTGACACTAATTTGTACAAATTACAACAAATTAACCTCCATAAGTCCCCATGTTAAAATGTCCAACTTCACAGCAGAAATAAACATGTTTACAGCCTGGTACAAAAAACAGTTTTGGTCTCTATAGCTAATTTCCCCGTTCATGACAACTGTACTGAGAGTGAATTTTTATACAACTCACCTGTTCAAATTACATTAAGGCTTAAAGTTATGCAGAATTAAGAGCGTGTCCACATGTGTGTGTGAACGGATAAATGAGAAGTCAACTGTTAAGCATGTAACCTTACACACTCCTCCTTTAATCTACAGTGATAAAACCAGCCTGACATAACAACTGCAAGGCCAGTTTTACAGTTCAGTGGGATATTCCAGCAATATTTCCAGGGGTGCATGTTCAGTTGTTATTCAAACATTTTACAACAAGCTAGAAAGGGCGTCAGACCCAAACAAAATCATTCATGTCCATTGAGCCTTGCCAGAAAACACTGTGCCAAATAGAAAGTAGTGCCAGGCTGCGGTCATTCAGGATTGGTACAATAAATTAGATGTGAATACACAGATGACATAACAAACAGTCTGTACTGCAACGTATGTAGCTTGAGAAGCGGTCAGTTGGGTCAATGAGCGAGCTCGCTAGCCAGAAAGCTAATTCAGCAAAGTAACTTTTCACTAGACTCGTTAGCTAATGTCTGAATATTGGACACCGGGACCCAGACACTGGTTAGCTAGCAAATAACTGAAGGGGTGCAATTATTAGATGCAACATCACATACGTGTGAGGCCACCTGCACACTGCAAGCCACAAGATGTTTTCAAAAAGACAACGTGTAGATCAACGTTCCAGGCTATATATAAAAATATACACACACACACCAATAAGCTGACAGACTCTGTGAAGACACTTTGACTAAAACATTAGCAAATAAGACAAAAATGATCTGAATGAATCAGTATGAGACAGCCAACAATGGGTACAAGACAATTAACCATCATCAGCCACTGTGATGAGAGCTGGTTCCTCTAATGTGGCCGACAGTGGCCACTTCCCATCATATCATGTACAACATATCGTATTATATCATATAATATACTATAGGTAACTCTGATCTCACTGTGGTGTCTGAGGATGAGGCGGATAACTAAATACATGTTTAAAAAAAATAGAAAGAGCCAAAAATGTGGACAGACATGCAGCCTTTAGGAGTAATCGTGGTCAGTGAGGTAACATGCACACAAGACATAATCGATATTTTTCCAATCAACTGTGGCAGACAGACTAATCAGTGTGTGTGTGTGTGTGTGTGTGTGTGTGTGTGTGTGTGTGCAGTCTAGCAGTATAGACAGACGCAACCACATTGCATTTCTCTTCATTTTAGCAGCCTGAATAATCACTGAACCAGCCAGTATAAACAATTCAGAAAGAAAAAAGGCCATCCAGTAGATGAAACATACAATAAACATATAAAATTATGGATGTGTGAAATAATTGGGAGCACAGTACACACACACTACACCACAATGAGATTAACTCCAGTAAAGAAGATGCAGTGCAGGAGAAGTACTTCAAGAATCAATTCAAGTTTCACAACTGTTTTCCCTCCCTCTCTCTCTCTCTCTCTCTCTCTCTCACACACACACACACACACACACACACACACACACAGTTTGTGAGTGAATGAGAGGTAAATGTGGACAAAAGCTGCGAGCTGTGAGGGATTCAAACCCATGCTAAAGTACAGTGCACTGCAATCTGTTTGATCCACGTGGACAGTACACTGCTGTCTTTGAAATGCAATTAGAGTTCTCAACAAAGAAGTGTCTTTGTGAGGCTTTGACCAAAAAACAATTCTGCTCATATAAGTTAGTATTTCCCACAGAGAATTTATAACGCTTTGTCCAAATCTTGTAACTGTGAATTTGACATCAGAGTTTTTGTTTTAAAGCTCGTTAAAAAAGAGGAAAGAGAGGAAAACTGACAGGAGATTGGTTTATTCTCCTCTTTACAAACACACACACACAGACTTCAGTACCTCTGTCAGTAGAGCTCTTGCGTCCAGGTGTACAGTAGTGCCGAGTGAATGTGTTGTATGTCCATCCCCATCAATCCTTCAGCATCCAAAGAGGAAACAGCAAACGCAAAGACTGAGAGCCTGTCAGTCAAATCCAGCACAGAGACACAGACACAACAGACGTAACGACTGTAGAACACTACGATCTATCCATCGCTTTCATTCTGTTTTCTTCTTCCTCACTCTCTCCGTCCCTTTCTCTCTCTCTTTGCTCTCGCTGTTTCTCAGTCCGTACACACACACTCTCTCTCTCTCTCTCTCTCTCTGATCACACTGATTCTCCATCTGTCACCGCCCCCTCTCCTTCACCCCTCCCACCTCATACATTATTAATGAGCCTGATACTCACACACATGCTCCACTGCTGTCAAACACACACACACGTTACAAGCTATGCACAACTGTCCCACACACACATTCAATTCAAACATTGTCGAAAACCATTGTGTCTGCATGAGACACAATGAGTGTGTTCCTGCTTGACTTCAGAAGAAATGCACTGAAAGAAATGCATGCAATGAGTTATTTGTTGGACTCACACTTTTTTGATGGTAAATGAAACACAGCCATGACACAGTAACTTCAACCAAAACAACATACAACCAGAAAAATAATATAGCAACAGGTTTACCCCCCCATTCGAAGAGACAGTCGACCAATCAGAGCTCTGTGGGCAGAATAGATCACATCATTTTCCTTCTGTGGCTGCAGACAAACATAGATGAGACTGGCACATCTGTGGACAGAGATGAAAGTAAACGAGAAGCAACAGGATACATCCAAAAAAATTCATGACAACCAGTACAACACTGCGACAATTTAAAGTTTAAAGTGTGTCATTAGGGGGCTCTATTTATAGAATATGGACTGGAACTGGGCACTAGAGCGGGTCGTCCACTAATCAGATGATCGTCGGTTCGATCCCCAGCTCCTCCAGTCTGCATGTCGAAGTGTCCTTGGGCAAGATACTGAACCCCAGATTGCTCCTGAAGGCTGCGCCATCAGTGTATGAATGTGTGTGAATGGGTGAATGAGATATGTAGTGTAAAAGCACTTTGAGTGGTCAGAAGACTAGAAAAGAGATATATAAGTACAGTCCATTTACCATTTAACTGCAATATAATATTCATAACTATATTTTCATGAGTGTATAATCACCTAACATTTTGTATTGTATGACTGATATAATGACACACTTCCTGCATGTATATGCAACCTATAAAAGCTCAAACACACACATCATCCATGCATGAATACATTCACATGAAAAACACACGCAGGTCATGGAGAAGACAGGGCCGATCATGCGTGAATGCAGAGCTCGCATGCACACACAAACACACACACATCAAAATTTCACACGCACAAACATGCAGAGCTGTCCATGCATACAGTGCCAGCAAGGAAGGGAAGTTATGACGACCGAAGAGAAATTAGGTCGTCATAGCAGTCCGGTATATTTGAATACAATAAACATACAATAGAATAAAATACTGAGGTAGAAAAAATAAAAAATAAAAACACATGTAAAATTGCATATTAAATACTAAAGATGACCTGGTCATGTTTTTTTCTGCTGAATCAAGTATTGTCAACTGTTATCAAGTACTGAAATATGTTTAAAACAGACCCTTTCTTTATCTAACTCCTTAAAAAGTAAATTCAGGGTGTCGGTTAGCTCATTTGATAGAGCATCCGCCCCATCTACGAAGCCTTGCCGCAGCGGCCCAGGGTTCAAATCCGACCTGTAGTCCTTTGCTGCATGTCATTCCCCATCTCTCTCTCCCCACATTCCTGTCACTCTTCAGCTGTCTCTGTCAAAAATAAAGCTTGAAAAAGGCAAAAAAAATCTTTAAAAAAAAAAAAGTGAAATTCAAATGAATTAGAATTAAACTGATCAGAATCAGAGATGACTGTTTTTTTCTTTTTTTTTTTTTTTAATCTCACCGTCTCTCTCTCTCTCTCTCTCCCTTCTTCATCGCCTTGATGAGTCTGTTACAAGCAATAAGAACTTTCCAGAACTTTGCCTCTTTACCTTATCTGGTCATCTTCCAGTTAAATGATGTGAAGAGATTGTGAAAGGGTGTTGTGTAACTGAGATATTTATGTTTTGTTTGTAAAAGAAGTAAAGGCCAGTGTCCACAGTGCGCCAAGTCATCTCAAGCTGTGACCATGTAAGGAGGAGAGAGAGAGAGAAATAAAAGGAGGCTGAGGTTAGTCTGCAGGGTTTTTGGTACCTGCAGGTCTAGGACGACACGTCATTTGCATTCTGTAATTGTATTATTCTGAGTTTGTAATAAACTTATATTATATAAGAGTACCTGTCTCCAGTCTAATCGCAGCAACTATATGAATAAACTGGTCTTTATATTGATTGGCTTTTGACTGCTCTGTTTTACATGTTCTTCAGCTCATCATATTAGAAAGGTCAAGATCTGCTGTAAACAAATATCCTGAATTGTGATCTTCTCATGGCATATTTGTATTGAATATCAGTTGTTACAGTTAGTTGTAGTTGGTACTGGTACTGTATATTGTAGGTTTGCTTCCAAGCTTAATGCAAAGCTAGGTTAAACAAACGTTGGAACCAGTTCTTAGAAATGATATTGATATTAGTCATCTTGTCTACTACAAGTACTTTCTGTATAAATATACATATATATACAATAATACTGGTTACTATGCCAACACCTCGGTCAAACATGTGGAAATGAAAACTACAACAGCTACAATGAAATGTACTTAATGGGAGAGAAAAAGCAAAAACAAGACAGAGCAGGAAATCTAGAGAGAGAGAGGAGGTCAGTGGGAGGAGGGGATGGCTGGAAGACTTGGATGTTACAGAGACCCCCCCTTCCGGCAGAGGTTAAGCAGACCTGAGGCCTGGTGAGACGCAGAAAGAGAAAGAGATTTTCAGTTTCATATAGCTGTATAACTGTGTGTGTGTGTGTGTGTGTGTGTGTGTGTGTGTGTGTGTGTGTGTGTGTATCTAGGCTTGACCTGCTGACCTCGGCCAGCATTTTCTGCTCCCTTCTGTCTCCAACCATACCCCCAAACAATCAATAACCCCCCCTACCCGCTGCTGCGAGCTGTGACATGCAAATGACCCTCGCATATCATTAAAACATATGCCCTGACAACAATAGGATAACCTAAACCCCCCCTCTGCTTTTCCTTAAGACATGCGCCAAGACATTCACACACAAACACACACACAGACACACACACACAAGTGCACAAACAAAAGCAAAGACAACATCAACTCGTGCCCAGATGGACTCCAGTCAGTTGACCTCTGCTCAGATCTGCGAGCGAGTGAACAGACAAACAGACATCGAGTCAAGTGCACTTGAGCCTCCATATCTCAACACACACACAAACCTCACCAGTCATCCAATTACTACCTCAAATCCAAAGCTTGCACCTTGTAGTTTTGCTCATGTTAGCATAGTGTTATGTGTCTGATGGCTCTAGTGGATGTTGACGTAGTCGGTTAGGATTGATTAGGTTTCATACTGAGTCTACAGCTTATATGTATCTTTTTATACCTTCACCCCCCCACCCACCCACCCACGACCATGTGACCTACATACTTCATCTCCATGATGTGTCATCTCCATGACAACTGAGAAGATTCTGTCCACTGATGAAGACAGATTCAGTTCAAAGCTCAGAGAAACATCCGAGAAGAAATTTCTGTTCCAATTATGAAGAATGAACTTTCACACCCAAAAACATTGAATCTTAAGTTGTGACCTGGTAAAATCAGTGAACTAATAACTGTCTAATTAACAGGCCTGCATGCTATAATGACAGAGACTGTAATGCAGTAAGGCTGTTCCCAAAAGAACGACACAGAAAGAATCAAATGGAGGAAAGTTCTGTTTAAGTCAAATTAAGGTGATGTTTTACATGTCCACATGGATACATAGAACCAAGAGTTTTGAAAAATCTGCATCTTCTCTCCATTCTCTCCATTTTAGCGACCAAAAACTTGTGTGGACTGTTTCTGCTTTGCCTCTTCCCTCCTCTTTGTGTTTGTCTCGTCTGTCTCTGCCTGTTTGTGTGTGCTGGGTGGCCTCCAGTTTTCCCTCTCACCTGGCTAATGACCACCACACCTGCAACCCATCAACCAAGAAAAGACGGCTCAACCTCCCACACCACACCAGATTGTTGGAAATGCACGTATCTTAGGTTCAAGGCTGAACAGTGACTCACTGAAATAAGAACCCTATTTTGGCAAAGCTGCAACCCAAATAAATGTTCAACAATAGATGTGAAGCAATCTCTTCTGGAAAAACTGATTAAAAACAAGAGGTTACTTTCCAAGGAACACAGACATGAAAACTCCAGCTGCGAAAAACATTTGGAACTTCAGACAGAAGATCTCTTCCAAGAACATTTCCACACTGAAATGTTCTTTCCCAGCCTTTATCACAGGCCTGTGGCCCAGGGTTTTGACTTAGCATGCCATATATTGTGTGTGTGGCCATGAGAAAATATATTTTGGTTTAACCCTTTAACAACAAGATCCTTTCCACATTATAACAACATACTGTGGATAATAGCACACTGTTTGCAGATTGCCGTCTCCATAGTGGTAACCTAAGCTACAGCCAACTATTTTTTTAAAAAAAAACTCTGCCTTTTGTGATCACCCTGTTGCTAACCTTGTTTTTCTGTGCCTCAGTTTCTTTGCCTGCAACATCTGCCACATCGAGCCCTGTACATCCCGAATACAAAGTTATCACAGATCCTCAACCACCCTGTCCTTAAAGATCCTGCAATTCCACCTTTTGCTTAAACTGTTTCACTGATCCCAGTCTCCTGGCTTGTGTTTACTACTTGGCTCAGCAACCGTTGATTCTAACAGTGAACAAAGGACCAAAACATAGAAGAAAATATGTGTTTTCAAAAATATCAGGATACGTGTAGACAAGACCTCAGTGATGTGATGGAGGCAGGTGTCATGAAAGATTAACTTATGTAAAAAAATAACACAGCCTCGAAGGGAAGACAAATGCTGTCTCATTTTAACATTCACCATTCAGAGACTTACAAGACTACAAAGTTTATACTCAGCAAAGTATGGTCTCACTTTGGTGTCACACTGGAAGTCGTGCTGCAATGAAGACAACCTCATAGCTAGACAATAACTGGACTTATTACAGTGAATGCCATCGGGGGTGGGGGGGTGGGGGTGACGTGCTTTAATTAACTCTGCTGTTGGCCCTATACACACACACACACACACACACACACACACACGCACACGCACACACACATAGCCATGTCCTGTGGTTATTGAACCGGCTGTGGGGGTAGATCTCACCCTGGGCACTGGGAGAGTTTGGTGTTCCAACCAAATGACAACAAAATAGAGAGCGCACACTCACACACACACACACACACACACACACACTGACCATAGGACACAGTGCTGTATGACTCAGTAGAATGTAGTGGTTGGAGGGTCACATAAGTCATATGGATGGAAAAACACTCATTAGTCACTAGACTATGTACAATTAATGCATCCACAGACACTCTGTTGGTGTGTATGTGGGTGTGAATGTCAACTTCTTTTCTCTTTTTCCCTCAAATACAGAAAATTCCAGGTCTTCCCATTCTCATGTCAGGATTTCTGTGTGTGTGTGTGTTAGTCCAGAGTTAATCCATGGTAAATAGATACAGTATGTGGGCTACTATCAATAAGGCTTTGTCCGGTGGATGGAGGATTGTAGATTGAGCCAAACAATATGGAGGAGGAACAGACTACAGCTATTGTACAAACAGTGTGCAAACATCATACTGTAGCACAGAGGATGAGACTCACAGGAAGCCCTGCCATGCAGCACAAGAAGGTGTTTTTTACACGACACAGACACACATATCAGAGCGGAGAAAATGTGGTTAGAGCAGACTTGAAAAGCACTGATCTTCAAGTTCAGGCTGAACAGTGGATTTACTGAAATAAGATCCATATTTTGGCAAAGCTGCAACCCAAATAAATGTTCAACAATAGATGTGAAACAATCCAACATCCTTTCCTGGAAAATCGATTAAAAACAGGAGGTTTCTTTCCAAGCAACACAGACATAAATCTCCTGCTGCGAAAAACATCTGGAACTTTAGACAGAAGATCTCTCTGTCAGCATTTCCACACTGAATTTAACACTAACTCTTTAAACCCTAAGATGTTCTTTCTTAGGTTTTGGCTAATAATATGATGCTGTGACAACAAAAGCTTCTTGTTAGAATAATGACTTGGAATGTGCAGTTAAAATAAAGAAAATATGTCATGAGATGAAAAATGTTTCTCATTTCTCATTCACATTTTCTTAGAAGAAGTAGAAACAGTTTGAGCAGTTTTAGTCATGTCATGATGGCAAAAGAAGAAAGGAAATAAGTCTGTGTGTTTGTTTCTGAGTCAGGGAAGAAAAAAAAGACCTGCTTGTTGGGACATTTATTCATTCCATGTAAAACAATCTGATATAACAATACCGCCATATGGGACAGCACCAACATTCCAACCAGAACCACAATACAATATAACACACACACACACACACACTCACAGTCACAGATGAACAGCCCCTTCATCAGTATCAGGTAACTCACTAATTGAGCTGTTTAAAAATTTACAGGGACAGACATAAAGGGAGGGAGGAGGAGACGCAGAGGAGCATGAGATCAAAAATAGTTGGTGGGGAGGTCACTTTAACATTCACATGTTGCCTACAGAGGAGTCGAAAACAGGGTGAATAAGAGAGATAAAAAACCCAGCACAGACAGTTTTGAAACCCCAGGCAGTGCAGTTTCCTGGAAGCACAACAGAATGAGGACACCCTGAACCTTTCCTCTTCCCACAACCCTCTGTTGTTTATTCCACTCTAATCAAGCGGCTTCATTAGAACAAACAAGTTTAGGATGGGAGCCAAAAATGTGTTTTGATGTTTGTGTTTGTGTGCCTGTGTGTGTGTGAGTGAGTGAGTGAGTGTGTGTGCTCGACATGTGAGCGGCTCCAGATCAGGAGATTACTGTTTACTGATTACTTTTTAACACAGCAGACGGCATTACACATGCATTTACTCACATGTGCACAGGCATCTGACGATGGCAAAGCAAATGAAGTTTCACTGTGTGAACGGTGAAGTTCGACTAACCCAAAAACACAGACTACAAAGAGTTTTGTTTGGTTACTGTAATAAGGTGTTTCAACACTCATTTATGTCACAGTTTTATTATTAAGCTGACGTATAACTACAGAGTATCTTAATTACTCAAAAAAAAAGGTGGTGGCAACCATTATTCAGCAACTAAAACCAGATGCTGGTTGCCGACCACTATTATTCTTGTATTGTGAGCCCTGGGAATGACCTGAAGTTACAGATTTCACCAATAAGAACATAACTGTCATTTTAGGATATTGCAATGAAACCAGTTACATGAACCAATGACTGATTTGAAGCAGGGGCTGAAGCACAGTGGAGACTTCATGGCATCAGAAAAGGATTTAAGCCAGATGAATTGCAGAATAACAAACCAACACACAAACTAGCTGAAGTATTGCTGTCTAACCGATGTCCAGTTTAAAGTACCTGGGACTCCTGACCTCCAAGCAATCAAAGGTTTTGGTTTTGGTCAAGAGGCTAAGTCCAGTATGGTGCACTCTGTGTGGGGCTTGCAGAATAAACATCTGGCCTCTCTGCTGGAGGTTGCATGGATGAAGCCATCCATCTACCTCTAGGACCAAGCTAGGTGACATCACACTGAGCACTGGGAGAGCCAGCCAAGGGACATGTGAGTCATCCGAACACGTGCACATACACACATGCACACGCTGATGTGCAGCACCCAACCTAATGTCCAACCTAGTTCCAGTAAAGCAAGATCTTAAGGTAATGTTGTAATTGGGGAAGAAAATCTCTAAAAGGTTGTCCTTACATGATGATTACAAATTAAAATCTCTAAATTTTAAGATTGCTAAAGCAGATTTTCCACTAAGCTAAGAAAAGGAAGCATCAATATGGTAGAGTCTGCTTGTACTTCGGGAACTTTGCCAAAAACCAAGGAACTATTTCAGGAACTCAGTGACACATTTTGACCAGAGGAAACAATTCTCAAGGTCTTCTCCTAACCTTGAGATTTGCTCTGAGAAACAGGGATAAAGAAATATTGAGAAGAGGCAGGCAGTGAAAGGTGGAAGAGTGAGAGACGGGGAGCAGAGAGGGAGCAGCTGTTGCAGACAGTGAGGAAGAGAGAGGCTCACTGTCTGGACATAAACAAGACACACTGGTAATTGAGCAACCGTTGCCATGGCTACATTGATGCTGAATATCCACCCATACCCAACCCCAGACACAATAACACATTAGGTTTAATCCTGTGCTTTGACAGAAGGTGAACACAAGTCAAAACAACAAAAGCCTTCTTTTCATCTAAATCTTCTGAACAGGTACAGTAACTACAGAGCTAGCTGAGCACCTACAGGTAAATCATTAAAAATCATACTATTGCTAATAAACAGAGAGGGGCAGCTTTAAACCTTATATCTGGTGGCTGCAGTCTGAATGCTATTTCTTACTTTTCAGCATACATTTATTATTGAAATGGTTACCATGCTCTGCAGTGTTTTGTATTACTTAATTTTGTAACACTTAATCTTATTGACCAACACATTTACAAGGCTGTAAAGATATTGTATCTAGTTTATTGTATATTGCAGCTACTTTAACATAACACAGCATGGAATGACTGTATGTTATCTTACAGTGTGTTGAATGCACCTGTGAGGACTGTCACATTGTTGATACAGTGAGGACAAGTGTGCAGCATGAACTGATGACCATGAAGTGCAGTTTTGTTCACCAGTCAGAGTGAAGACCAGCCTGTATCAAGACCAAGACTTTGAGGGTTCAAGACCAAGACCAAGACCCAGACCAAGGCAGGGCAGTATATATGCTACAAGTCTTACATGTAGCTAATATCCACCATATCTGTTTGGGTGAGGCGCACAATTTTCAGTCTTCTCAGTAAGCGTGAATTCACACAAGAACAGGCGTTGCAGCAACTCGTAGCAGGGTTCTTCGGTGGTGGGGGGGTGAGGGAAGCTGAGGTGGGTTGCCGTGGGCGAGTCTATACCTGCTAAATGTAACCGCTGTGAAACAATCAGGAAATAACTTTTTATTTCTCTGATTAACAGCTTTATCGAGGCCGGTGCTCGCTCACTGTTATTGTTAGTCTTTGTCTCTCGACCAAAACACTCTCTCTCTCTCTCTCTCTCTCTCTCTCTCTCTCTCTCTCTCTCTCTCTCTTCTACGTGTCATTATTTTGTGCTGTAAATTTCGAGTCAGACTCAGATTTAGAAGCTGGTACATGAAATAAACAAAGTGAGAACACACACACAGGTAGATTATCAGAGTTTAGTCCGTGAATCCACCTGGATAGTCTCTGCTTCAGAGACATTTCAGGCTGTCTGTGGAGGTTTGACCCATCTGAGTGTCTGATTGGCTTGCGGAGCGTGACATCGGGCTCCATTTTCCCAAAAGTTGGATCTGGATCAACTTCTCTTCCGCACGCGCGTTTTTTAGCTGACATCCCTGTGTTGCGGACTGCCAGTGCGGACCACCCTCCACTGAAATGAATGGAGAAACCTCAGTTTTTGCCGGAGCGCCTGATCGTGTGTGAATCCAGCCTAAGCGTGTAGCAGGATTTACAGACTGCTGTGTGTTTTCTCTTGGATGCTGTTTTGCAGATATAATCTTTGACATTTAGGAAGTCAATTTTTTTACTAGAGGTTTTACCTCTGATTACAGTAAAGATGTTAACAAAAAAAGAAGGAACAAAGAAGAAGAAAAAATCAGATAATGTACAGGAACATTCAGTGTTTTCAGGATTTTGTGAGACTGTTGTGGGACGACATCAGACCTTCTAGGGTTGCACATTTTAAAGTTAGAAAATGACCAAGACCGACCTTGAGTACTACAACACAATTAATAAATACCTGATTTACTGCCTTTGCTTTATGGATTACGTTTTCAGTTCTTTTGATGTTTGTTTGTTTGTTATCAGAATATCTAATTTCAATAAGTTGTTAGAAAGTAAGCTCAGTTCAATGTGTGATATGAATCCAGGTATATTTTTTTCAGAGATTTCTTAAAGTGGAGGTATTACAATTTGAAGTCTGGCAATCCATTCTAAACTACACATGAAAAGTAAAGACATTTGTGTTTACACTGCTAAATTTCCAACATGTCTTGTTTCATCAGACTTCAATCATCCAATCCACCAAACAAGAGTCAGCAGCAGAGAAAAACTGTTTGTCAAATTTCTTAATGGGTGCGACACATATACTCAGCTCTGCTGCTCATGCCACAAATGCATGTTTCTTACAAATGTGGCACCATTTAAACGGGAAATAATCAGGCTTCCCAATGATATAAGATTTACTGCCAAGAAGCATTGCTACAACAAAGAAATCATCGACCAATCACATTTGTGTGTGTCAGGTTCCCAGATTTCAGTAGATCCAACATGTAGAAATGATGACCACAACTATAAACATGAAACCTCATTAGTATAAAGCTCACACAACTTTTTTCTCCACTACTGCTCTAACTTGAAAAATGCTCTTGGATGTCTCCAAATGCAGATGTACATAACAAATTTATAAATATTCCACATAATTTAAACAACACGATAGAAAAACCTGTACTTTTGTCATCTTGCTTCTTCAATAAAAAAATAAAGAAATAGTGTTTATCTTTATAAATAAGTGTCAAAAGTGGACTCATCTGGAGTCCAGAAGACACAGGAAGTCATGAAAAGGTTGACATCGACCGAAACTACGAGAGAGCAGGGGGGTCCACAGCAGACACAGTGACAGCAGGATGTGGCAGCAGTGGACTGTGTGTGTGTGTGTGTGTGTGTGTGTGTGTGTGTGTGTGTGTGTGTGTGTGTGTGTGTGTGTACAAGAGACCTTAAACACTTCTTCCCTGATTGTCAAGACAAATAAAGGGTTGTCGCGCGCCAAGCCTATTGTCTAAATCTGACCCCCACCACCCCCAAAAAACCTGCCTAACCACCATGCCTCACCCCACAAACACACATGCACACACACACACACACACACGCACACACACACACACACACACACATACACATGCACAAAGACTTCAGTCCCTCATGTCTTTGTCTTGAGAAACAGGAGGTGTGGACGTTTTTTTACAGTTAATGAGTTGGTGGGGCCAAGCGGAGGCACGGGTCATTCATTCATTTAGCCCTATAAGCCTCCTTAGCCCACCCCCCCCCCGCCCCACACACACACACACACACACACACACATACACATACACACACATACAAAGATTATAAGATTCTTTAATGATGCTGCTGGAGGAGGTAAAAGTATACATTTTACTTCTATTAAGAATACATGTTTCTACTTTCACATACACACACCAGCTGAAACTCTGTTTTAATGTTGCATTCAGACATCCACACACACACACACACACACACACACACACGCTATATAGTCCTGGCGTCTGGTGACACAATAGTTTCTGGTAGCAGCTGGTCAGCAGTAACCATAGGAGTCACATACATACATACACACACTGACACACACACACACATACATGGTGACACACATGCAAACATGCAACATGTACAAGTCCCTGCATGTCTAATGACATGCCAAGACGACATAAGAACAAGAGAGGAAGACTTGACTGGCCATCTGTGGCATGGAGGCCATGTGGAACATCTGCGCCAATCAATAACACACTCACTCTCACACACTTACATACAGAGGCATGCATGAGTGAACATATTAAGCCATGCAGGCATGTGTGTTGACAAAGGAACATAAACTGACTGACTGTATGTGTTGATACAGGATCGTGGAAAATGTGTCCATCCTCATGTCTTTATTCTCAGCTTAATTTAGTTTTGTAAACAAGTTTGAATAAAATATTAAATATAATTTCATCATCCTCCAAACACATAATAAGTGTTTCACTTACTAGTGCCTCATGCACACCCCATCAGCATGTTGAGACTCCATAGTTACAGTTGCTAAGCTATGATTGGACAATAAGTGTTTGGGGAATTGTTTTTGTCAAGTCAGCTAGGCTTGATGAAATATCTGGCCAAGGTGGTAGCAGTTCAGCCGCTGACTGAGCCAGGGATCAGGAAAGACAAGAGAACTGTGTGATGGACTAACATGCTAAAACTTATAAAATGATAGGACTTTACTGTAACAGACCAGAGGTTACAGGTTGTGGTGTCTACACTGGTCATTTAGGGGGAAGCACCCAGAGTGTTAGCAGCAGGCTATCAGCTGTGATTTGGTTTTGAGTTGAGAAAAATAAATATGTTCATTCATATTAATATTATTAGTTTATCAAATTCATTCTGTCTTTGTTCTGTCGACACATTTTTATACAGCATGTCATGAGTTACTCACACAGATTCCACTGTGTAGCCTAAAATACACTGGCTACGTCATGTCATTTGACATGCATAAATTCACACACACTGAACACAGTGACACACAGAGACAGAAGGAGAAGTCATGGTCAGGTAGTCAGGTATAGGCTGATACACCGTTTGAGGATGTGAATGAGATAAAGCAGCTGCTTTTCTGGAGCGTTGACACGTCAGTGGTGTGAAAGTGGACAGCGATGTATCCTGACACGTGAGCATACATTAGCCCACAGTGTGTGGGCCCAGAGACACTGGTGGTGTTACAATGGACCTTTCTCACGATGTTTACCAAGTTGAAAAATAACTCATGTATCTGTCCTGTGAATGGGTTCTTCCTTGGCCCATACTACTTCCCACCAAAAAGTTTGATGAAAATTGGCCCAGTAGTTTTCCCATAATCCTGCTGACAGGCACCAAAAACATAACCTGTGGAAGTACTAACAGTATGCCACATTGACAATGAAAACCTAATCCTCAGTAAAGTGAATGAATAAGACGTTTCTGTCTAAATAATAAAATGATATCATATTTAGGATTTAATGTGGCAGAAGTCTGACTTTATAAAAGACAGATGATGTGAATCATTTTCATTTCCTCACATTGTCTCCATACAAATCGACACACATGGCAGATTACACATCTGAAGAAATAACACACACTTGAAACACTCAGTGGAGAATATCTGTCAGCGAGCTGCTGCTTATAAAGACATCAGTATTTGGTGAAGAGGAATGGGATTACACACACACACACACACACACACACACACACACACACACAGACACACACACCTCCCCCACTTCTGGGAAACACCTGCAGCCATGCTTGTTATTCTGAGGAACAGAACACATGTGCCAGAACACAGTTCACACTTCCCTTAACCAATTAGAGAAGCGACTGCTCACACTCTCTTCTCTCTCTTTCTCTCTCTCTCTCTCTCTCTCTCTCTGTCACACACACACACACACACACACACACACACACACACACAGACACACACACACACTCACACACTCCTCCTGCAACACTGCTTATGTGCTTTAACAAAACAACATGCATAAAGCTTAAGTCTCTCATTCATTAGGAGGCAGCTGAGAGGGACACAAAGACTTTTAAGACACAGCTGGTTTTGGAAAACACTTGTACTGACACTGAGATGCAATTCATGATCATAATCCTGTGATTTATTATGAATGATAATAGTTGTTTTAGCATTGTTCATATGCTCTGTAAATGAACATAACGCATGTTCAGTTTTGTGAGTTGTGGTAAAACAAAAAGAAATCTTCAAGAAACTTGGGTCTAACCAAGGCGGAATGATCGCTCCAAGCTGCCAACAACACAAAAGCATTCACCTCAGAATAATGAATAAGTCTTAGCAGTTGTGTGGCAGAAAATGTAAAGTTTGTCCTGAGAGTGGTCTTTCATGGAAATCAGATGGGTTCATCCACATGTTTAGCCACTTTTATGTTGATCTATGCAGTAGATTATAAAATACAAATAATGAGATGATATTTTTTTCCTAAGGGTTTACTCACTGGGGACCAAAAATGTCCATTAAGTGTCCAGAGACATCCTCTAGGGAGCAAGAAGGTGTTCAGTAAATTTTATGCTGATATTTACAAGAGGGCATTTTAGTCTGATGGTAGGTTCACCATAATCAGGATTAATGATCCTCTGAGGACTTTGAGTATGCACAGTGAACCTCATCACAGATGTCAAGTTAAAGTGTTAGACCAAAATATGCATCATGACTAGGGGCTAGGTTTTTTTGGTTCTGCCAGTCCAGTCCTGTGTACAAGCATAGACTGGCCAGTATTTCTTTAACCCTTTATAGGGCACTCATTGAAATACTTGGAAATTGAGTGTTATTGGTGGATATAAGAAGACATTTTTTTTCTTTTTTGACTTTTTTAAAAAGTGTCAGTTTTAGGCTGCAAATCAAAGTCAAAGAAGTTACCATATATGGTCCCTCATCAGATTAAGGGGTAAACCGACTGAACCAGCCTTTGTCGCTTTTCTGGCAAATTAAATGGACACAAGCGGCAGCTCGACCCTTTAGTGGGCAGATGTTACAATCCTCTCAGCTGGTGCAGAGTTAACACTGTCTTTTACGGTTGCTAACCAGTTAATAAACAATGACTCATCATTTCCCCTTTTCTATAGAACTCTAATATAACCCTGTTCCTGACAAATATCATTTATTTTATCTGCTTGCTGTGTTAGCGAGCTAGCTAGCCAGCTAGTACAGTCAGAAATGTAGCAGAAGTACAAAGCCTTGTTTTGATCTGCATGTTTGCCCTGTTAAAGTTACTGCAATATGCTGTTACTTCACACTTCCTATATCTGTTTCAAACTAAAAGCCATCTTGCATTTTAGCAAACAGAAACCCTTCATTTCTTAACAAGGCTTTTATTGTGGAAGATTTACTGGAACCTGACATGAAAACATACTCTTATTCCTGCTTACATTATGTTCCACAACACCTAGTAAAATTCAATATAACTGGTCTGCTGTGATCTTTGGCTTCATATCAAATCAGTTTGAACATTCTACATCAGCTCAAACCTACCAGGGGCATAAAAACTGTGTTCACATGTTCCTGTAAATTCTTTATACGAGGCCAACACTACTCTGTGACCTGAGTAGAGCTCACTCACTGATGTGGCTTTCACTAAATTCAGAGCAATAAGTGTGAAGTCTTTATGAGTGGTGAGTTCACGTCAGATTAGCAGACACAGACTGAGGAAGACGATGATGTGAGGAAGTAAAAGAAGAGGAAAACTGAAAGAGGGAGTAAAACATGGACACGCATGTGTGTATGAAGGTGGTAAGGTGACCTATATGTGTCAGTGCAGTGGAGAAGACCCCTGGGCTTAGTTTATATTTGGTCATCTACCAGAAAGAAAACACACACACACACTTGTGTGTAAGTGTAAGTGTTCTGGTATATTGAGTTTGAATACACCTGATTAACTTCATCCTCCACTGGTCCAAAATGTTTCTGCACACTGGAATGAACTGTGGTCACCAGAAGACAGCACATATAATCTGACTGAGTGCTGCACAACACAGAATTACATTACACGTGTTACTCTGAATGGCATTAGGTGAAGGATCAGTCTATTAGGGCTGACCTCCATCACTCACACACTGTTAACCTGTCAACACTGGACCATGGTTGTGTGTGTGTGTGTGTGTGTGTGTGTGTGTGTGTGCGTGTGTGCGTGCGTGTGTGCGTGTGTGTGCATGTGTGTGTGTGTGTGCGTGTGTGTGTTGAAGGTCACAAGCTGAAGTGGTTTTATACCCTTGACTCCTCTCTAATCTCTACCTTGGCATTCAATTTTGACCTGCCATGCTCCATTGACTTCAGATTACTGTACTCACACACTCACAGACATGCAATGAGGTTTGAAACAGATTACCTTGTACACACATTAGAGGTGTATTCAAGTGTGAACTGTTTGCATGTATCTGTATACAAAGCGAGCAGAAAGAAACACTGTGGATGTACACAGAGACACAGAACTCAGTTTGTTCAGTAGGTGTTATAAGAGAAGAGTTCTGATTGGTTCATTTCCAGTTGTTACCACAACACCTCCCCATTATTGAGTTATGCTGGAGGGATGAACAGTGTTCTTTCAAAGATATTCCCTCGTTCTGTGTTTTGATGACGGTGGTGGAGAGTGCTGTCTGACATGTCACTGGTGAGTGTGAAGACCATGGAATATGACTTATGTCATATCTACCACATGTTTGGCACTTATATAGGACCTGTAAGTCAGAAACATCAATCTAGGACTGAAAAGTACTTCACTGTACTTCTTTGTTTTTAGCTGTATCGTGTGAGGGAATATTCTGTTCAAGTCAAGCATGTGTCTTGAGATCAATATATAGACAGTGTTAAATCTTGGGCTGTTTCGGGCACACTGACTTCTAACCTTGAGTTACAGAGCAGAGGTCATAAGACATAAGACAACAATGTCAGACCACTTAGTAGACTAATGCAAACTGTAGACTGATTATCAATTGGCAAATACCTTACATTTTCGGTACAGTATGACTGAGTATGACCATTTGTGGACATAGAGTAGCTGTGTCACTGTCCTCAGGGTCTACAGACAAGCTAGAGAGGACAGCTTCTTCAGAACTGAGGCAGCATCACGTCCTGACAAGTGTATTGATAAATCCTCTTTAAGCCTCAATAAACCTTTCAGCAGAAGATATATTGGACTTGACTGAACAACATAAAGAACACAAACTTTGTTTTCTTTCTCTGCAATATTTATCTTTAATTCAGACTCACTGACCTTCAACATTACGACAATGAACTTTAGCAAGGTTTATCACGATACAACCGTCTACCATGCACTTATAAGTAGCTACAATCACACATCAATCAGTGTGTGTGTGTGTCATCTTGTATGCATTCCTGTCTATCTGTGTATTCTAACATCCCAATCATCGTTCAACCACAGACAGTTCTGGGTACCCATTTTCCTCCGGAGTACGACCTTTGAGGTGATTGGCCGTCCACCCTGACTAGGACGGGGTCCTGTCCAATCACATTAGTGGAAGGGCTGGGCTGGCTAAATTAAGCGCGTTGATATAACGAGGTCCAGGGAATAATTGGTGGACGAGGACCACAGGAACAGACGGGTGACCTCTGGACAACTCGTCCGCTTTCATCCCTCATCTCTTTCGACATTCATCTTCCGCTCTGTCTCTTTTCTTTCCTCTCCATTACTTTATTCTGCCAATCATTTGTCACATTACATTTTTCAGCCTGTCTGTATATTGTCAGATTAAACAGTTAGGGATGGGAACATTTCGCATACAGTAGATTTATTTTGCGTAGTACAGGGTGACCAAAAGTTTCTACAAGTTCAGGTTTTCTGAAGTCCACTTAAACCATTTAGAGACTGTTCACAATGTTTATGACATCTCTCTTTTATTCTATAGAAACAGTAGAGAGAGACTAGTGCTAATGGGTGGTGCTCAGCTGATCTCATCTGACCAGCCAGACTCCATTATCGTCAGGTGGCTGGGAAAAGACTGAGATGGGACTGCATCTCAGATGGGACTTAACTCAGTTTACCATGAAGCACTGCCTTCCAAAGGAAGTGTTGCTGAAAACTTGCTTGGAAACCATACAACCCTACAGGGGACTCTCCGCTCAGCCCTGACTCAACCAGTTCGTCCCTAAGAAATCAGCCTGACACAGCATCACATCAGATGGCTGCACTCTTGAAAAGCATCATTTGAAGACCTCTGGAATGCCACATTCAATCCTGCATTCATATTTTTAGCATATTAAGGAATGTAAAAGGAAAGTTCTCGTGGTGCAGGAATCACTGAGAATAATCAGCCCCCAATTCTGCTTCTGAATTGTGATTTTTAGCTTCTTTTATGTCAGTGTTTGGTCTATGGCACATTGACTGTACGGTTCAAACTTAATACTCTGATACATCCACAACATATTACCTGCCCTGCACCGAAAGTTAACGACTGAAGAATGGCTGATGAAGAAAGTCAAGCATAGCAGGTGAGACCAAAACAGAGCTAAAAGCACAGTGAAAATATTAGCCATAACTGGCTTTGCATTTGTCAGCTTGTTTTAACATTTTTACACCCCTTCTGCAGCCAGAAATCAGTCCATAGAGTTGTGGCATAAATTGGTGACAAAATATATGAAATACAAAACAACGAGCCAAGAGAAGAGATAAAATAAAATGAAGAGGGACACAAGGATTTAAACATGTAACCCAGAGTCCATTCACACAGATTACCATGACAGCTCGCTGCCTGAGGCCAGACTGAACGTCTGTCACTCACAGCACTGATGACACTCCCTGTGCACATATGAATATATAATGAAGATTACATGGACACACACATACACAGTGCAGTCCCTTGTGACTGACGACACATCACCACTGATAGACCAGGCTGACAGATTAGTCATCAGATTAGTTGTCGAGTGAATGAACCAACCCCACTCCAACTTAGCTCATTGGCCTCTTAACTGTGTATGAGGGACTTCAGTAATTATGCATAAGGCTTAAACTGGGATTAAGACCTTAATTAATCATAGAATCATTGTTTGGCCTCCGTGTAGTACTTGGTGATTATGGCTATATGGGGAACATTGGGCTCTTGGTTCCGATAAGATGCGGTCAGTAGTGGTAGGCTAATCAAAACAGGAGCCTGGCTCTACAGTTACAATCCATTAAATCCTGTTCTTTCTACCAAGTTCTCCTTATAGGCTCAGACTAAGAGGAGTCACAGTCACAGGATTGAAAAATGCTTTCATTAGCTCTGATTACTTACTGGCTGGGCAAATGGTGTTTTTGGTCATCACAAGGAACAGCCAACTGTCACGCTCCTGATGAAACCAGGTAACCTCTCAACTAAACATCATCATTTTTGTAAGGCACAGAATCGTGAGGGTAATGTTGCCATTGTCTCCCAGTTTTTGTTACTTTTCAGTTGAAGTTAAACACACCTCTGAATCGTCCAGTAGAGTCGGCACATGTCGTAAAGTGACGGTAGGATTTTTGTGCTGATGGTCAGTGATGACTGTTTTCCCCAATCAGAGCTATGCAGGCAGAATTAAGAATGTCATCTTTGTGCGACAGGGACAGAAATATAACTAAAGAATCTACAGCAGAAATAAGAACACAGAAACGACAAAAAGCTTGGATGAGATTGAGGCAGCTTTGGCAACTTTTGATTGCTGTACCACAGCTTCTCTGTCAAGTGATATGACATTGACAAGTTGATGTGATTGGTTTTTATCACAGATATATTACGTGACTCACAGTTGTAGTTTGTACACGGATTGGATCAGCATCATAAATCATCACTCTAAAACATCTACAACTACATGAGTAAATATTAGGTTTTTTGACAACAACTCAAGCTTGTGTACCTACACATTTCGGGGGCTAACTACAACTCCCAAGGTGCATTTTACCAATCACCAAAATTCTGTCACACTTCTCTACAGAAATGGTGGATGGAAGATTAGACTGTAGTGAAAACTGATTTTACTGTTACTACTTTACTGGGGCCACAGCAAACACAAAGCTGAAATAATTGAAACTAATTAATAAAATCCTGCACAAAGAATTATTTTTGCTGTGAGAGCAGCTATAATTTATATCGTTTTCACTGCTGTGGCGCGCACATGCCTTTTTTAATAGATATGATACGACTCTCCACAGCTGAGCACAAAGTAATCTGAGGAGCATTCAAACCCTTTTTCTAAAAAGCAACCTTGAAATGAGTAGTGGAACAGCTGCACGCCAGGCTGACAAACATGCAGAAGACTATTAGACAAATCAATGGATGTCATTTTCTGACCAGAAATGCCATTGACTTTAATAATGGGTAATTTACGCTTCAAATCAAAGCAGACAGACGTGTCATTTGGTTTGGTTAAGTGTTGTATTATGCAGGCGTATGAGGCTAAGACATGGGAAACACACACACACACACACGCACACACACACACACACACACACACACAAGAAAATCAGGCAGGTCTGTCGGGAAAAAAAGCATTCAGCCTCAAAAACACACTGAGAGCTAACAAGGACTGCAGCGATGTGTGTGGTGTGTGTGTGTGTGTGTGCATGCATGCATTTGTTAAAAGACAACAGTGAGCAGCAGGACAGAGTATTAGATCGACAAATCTTTTGTATCCCTAAAATGTCTAAATTGTGTGTGTTTGCTCCACAGATGGAGCTTTGTTAAATTTAATTTTCTTTCTTTAAATGTGAGTGAACTTCCTCTTTGTCCTGGACCAAGCCTGACCTCACTCCCATCCTGAAAACCTGTACTTACACAGTCTAAACAGCAGCCATAGCCTTGGCTTCTGTGGAATCCAGCAGAACATAAGACGGTGAAATTCATAATTTATCCAACAAGCTGACTCCTGACTCATCATTCACTTTCATACATACTGTATGCAATAGGGTACAGAAATGAACAATAACCAGCACAAAACCATCATCCTGCACTGTGTCTTCACATACTTCCATACTTACACTTTCTACCTAAAAACATTGAGTCATATCGGTCAGAAAGTTGAGTGTGGAACGTAGCAGAAAGGGAGGAACCACCAGCACTGTGAAATTAGCACCCAAGGACACTGCTGGAGTTGAAGCATACCACAATATACAAATGTAAGTTGTACGTATGTTATATATATATTTATGTAATATATTTATATATATGTAATATATATTTTGGCGAAGAAGAAGAAGAGGTAAAATGTTGCGACTGTCATTTCTGTTAACTGTACCAAGAAAAGTATCTGAATTGATGTCTGTTACTGCATCATCACCTGCTCCTTTTTTTACTGTTCACCAACTCCCCCCATCTTTCCATTTACCTCCCTCTGGCATCCATATCTCTCCCCCAATCTGTTTCTTTCTTACACATCACCCCTCCCCTCCCCTCCCCCTTCATTTCATCATCTCCCTGTCTTGTATTCATATAATCAGACACCTCCTCCCCTCCATCTTGATTTGGTCACTTTTTTCTTTCTCCCTCCCTCTCGTTCACTCCTGATCACTGCCCCCATCTTTCTCAGCCCTCTGTCCCTTCTGTCCACCGCGGCTGTCTTTCTTAACCCACTTTCAAGGCGAAACAATAGACACAAAAGGGGAGTGAGCCCCCGAGGCGATGGGAGGGGATGTAGATCGCAGGGCCAGTACAAGTATCAAAAGACTGCTCCCCACCGAGAGAGAGAAACAGAGAGACACAGAGACAGAGAGAGAGAGAGGGAGCACTGCTGCCCATCTGCTGAGGTGCTGAAAGGAAAGAGGGGGGGTTATAAGGGATGGTGACAGACTGCAGAGACAGAGTGAGGTGATTAGAGTGTGTAAAGTGTGTGTGTGCGTGTGTGTGTGCGTGGACAGTGACACACTCCATTCTCCCTCTCTGTCTCTTATGGTCCATGTCCACTCTGCAGATGCAGTAACACACACACTAAAGCAATAATGGGAGGGCAATGGGAGGAGCTGCTGGTTCCAGAACTATTTATTACCACTGTTAATGATGATTTCCACAGAGCTTTCTATGAATGAGCTCCTTGATGTTCCTCCACATAGAAACACAAGAGTCTCTCAGATCATTTAACAATACAATGGATTTATGTTGTGACATTTTTCAAGTTCATTTCCATTAGTCCGGTGTGGCAGATGGTTTTATATACTATTATATCCATCAGCCTTCAGCCTAAATACCACCGGGCGTGCCTGCAACACGTTCCGGCTGTGCAACTGGCGTTTCAGGAGCGTCCCAGAGGCGTCTCTCCGCTCTGAATATGCAGCTGTTCTTTTTTGACAGATACCACATCAAGCAGGACAGAGCAGAGCGAGCTGGCCAGAAGTGAGACACTGCATGGACAAACCAGTCAATTTTCAATAAAAACACCCAGACCATCACATGGGGGTGACTACTGGACCACTATCTATGCAGCAGGCCCAGTTTCTAGGTACAAGTCCTTGCCTGTGACATTAAACAATCATGTTTGTTGTGTTGGAAGACATATTTCACTGTTTCACTGCTCTTAGGTTTGGTGTACTGGCTTCCTGTTTTCTGTGTAGTCACACAGCTCCTCATCTGACTGTCAGTCACCTCAGTCAGAACATAATCAAACTGGAGGGGAAACCCAGGTGATGAGAAGTTCCTTCATGCCTTGTTTTCAACAACCCACTGGTCTCTATGTCTGGTTAACTTCTGCACCTCCATTAAACACAGCCAAAATAACTCAATACTGTTAGTTAGCCTTGTTAGCAGGTAGCATCTCTGAGATTCAATCAAATCACTGTTTCATACTTGTGCAGATTGACCTGCAGAGGAAATAACAGCATCACATTACTGATTATCTGTAAACTACATTTTGAGCTTTGCAGTTGCATGGATATGGTCTGAGTTTCTCTTTTCCTTCCATTCAACAATCATATCACGCCACTCTTTGTTAGCTGGACACACACACAGGCATACACACACACATACAATGCATTCACTGCTCACTTTTCTCTACATTATATGCTTCTTTCAAATCGCTGCGTTGCACAGAAAGAAAGGAGCACAGTATGTCTTTGGGTTAAGATGTATTGTGAGTATTGTGCCGTGCGTATCTCTGCATTGTGTGTATGCATGTGTGTGTGTGTGTGTATTGTGAGTGTATTGTATGCGTACTGTGGCGTATCAACACAGTGGAAGCTAGCACAGGCCTGCAGCCTACAGTGGATGTGGTGTTAATGTATGCCACAAGACTTTTATTCAGCGTGGACACTGTCAGTTTGTTGGCATTATAGGAAAGACTGGTTCAGTGTGGAACAGAGATCCTGCTGCAGCATGCCCCCATTATCAAGTCCTTATACTGATATACTGATTTTATATACTAATATAGTATATGTGTGTATAAAAACAGACTGTACTTATATAGCACCTTTCTGATTGGCATTGACTGCCATGCAAGGTGCCAACTGCTCATCAGTTTTAGGAGCTAACCACTCATACGCAAGGCACAGCCTTCAGGAGAAATTTTGGGGTTCAGTGTCTTGCCTAAGGACACTTTAACATGCAGACTGGAGGAGCAGGGGATCGGACTGCCGATCATCAGATTAGTGGCCAACCCGCTCTACCTCCTGAGGATAAGCTGTTACAGATAATGGATGGATGTTTTGTTATTGGTTATATTGGTATAAATGGTGAACAGATAAAAGTTTTATACATTTATATAAATATAAAATATTATACTGATACTTTGGCTTGGCAGAATACATGGTTATTGTTTACTGAGAGATGTACATCTATTTTGTATCACAGTATGTCCAGCTAATCAACATTTTAAATTCAATATTTAATCAGTGACAATCCATTGCTTTGTTTTAAAATGATGTGTCTATGTGGAGTGACATCACGCCCACGTGTGGTCTGGATTGATCCACACAGAATCTGAATCTGAAGTGTGGAGAGGCAATGCGAGACTAGACTGGGAGTGAGAGATGCTTTGCTGAAGCAACAGTGGGGTGGTTATTCATGTAAAATACTGAGTCAGTTAAAACAGAATCCACCTTTATCCCACCGGGTCACACATCAATTTGTGGCCCTGTAACACCAAATTGTTCAGCTTTCTTCCCAGTTCCTGTTATTAAGTCGAGCTGAATTCAGCCAGTGTGTCTTCACAAAGAAGGAATGAAATCATAAGGGAGGACATTGTTGTTTGATCTTAAAGCATTTTTTAATATCTTTTGAGAATAAGAGAAGAAAACATATAAAAACACAGTGTCATTCTACAGTTATATGCATGGATGTTGTGGTTTAGCACAGCTTTGCTTTGCTGCAGCAGCACAATGAGACAGAACTATCAGCAGCACAACATCTGCTAAATGTGTGTGAGTTCTCCAGGCCCTGGTCAGATTAATCACAGAGAATATTTAACTAGTAATGATGGTGTGCCCCTCTATAGGCAGACACACATACACACGCAAACACACACACACACACACACATCTGCTTCAGACTAACACGTGCCTCCATAATGGTGAAGCTGATAACCTCTGACCTCACCCCATCAGTAGCCATTAACACCGCCTGCTAATGGCCTCTCTGTGTGAGGTGGTGATTGTCCTGATCATGGTAATCTATGATGAAGTGTGTAGACCAAGAGAACCAATTAGAACACACACACACTCTCAACAGAGCATTGAAAAAATATATATTTCCATTACACTAGCTCATATTCCTGGAACCTCCACAAACAACTCTCTTCCAGCATCATCTGTGCTGTTCTCTCTTTCTATTCCCACCATTGTGATGCAGAGTGTTTTCTTTAGTCATGGAGCTGTAGCCCAGAAATCTGCAGACTCATCCATCCTGCATCATAAGCAGTTTCATCATTTATTCCATTTCTTGATTCAAACAAAAACAAAATAAAAAAAATAAAATAAAAAAAAAAAGTTTTCTGATGGACAATAAAGCAACTGTAGCTGCTGTTGGCTAATGTTAGCACAGTTTGTTAGCCAGGCTGTCTGGACTGTGAATGTTAGTGTTTGTACCGCAGGTGTGTTGGGCCAACAGGAAGAGGCATCTTAAGGCCTGCTGTGCAGGGGAATGCTAACGGGAAGCAGAGCCAGAACCGGAGCTGGGCGAGTGGGCGATGTAATCCGGGCTCAGCAGCCTCAATGGACATAATGAGAGACTCATAGAGAGCGAAGAGGACATTGACGGAGCAAGCTCAGGACAAAAGTAAATGTGTGACTGACTTTTAGTGGTTGGTGAGAGCTTGGTGAAATAAAAGGCTGAAAGACAGACGCTGGGCTGTTGGACTAGTAAGTAATATTAGCTGGCTGCTATGTCTGCTGTTGTTTTTATAAAGAAAGAAAAAACTGAACTTAATGACCCATAAGAATGTTTTCCATACTGACACCATCATCATCATCTTCATCATCTCTCTCTGTCTTTGTCTTCTCTCTCTTGACCCCTAACAGCCTTCAGGTCACAATCATCAAGTTTCTCCTACTTTAACCCAGAGCTGTTGTCTGTGTGTGCGCATATGTGTGTGTGTGTGTTTGTGTGACAAACCCCACCCTTCCACCACAGCTCTAAGGTGTCAAAGTCAATCATATCAGGTGGCTGGCTGGTAACAGTGTTATTGATCCAGCAATGGGTTAACTGTGACAGCTAGTCAGAGAGCAGTGGGAAAGCCCTGCAGGCCTGCTGCAGCGATCAGGAGACTGTCCTTTGTTAACAGGTTTAGGTGGTTCGGCTTCACAATGAAGAAAGCCTTTTGTTGCAGACACTCCTCACCTGCCTGCCAGACGCAGTCAGTCAGCTGGAGGAAGACACTCAGTGCAGTGACAGATGGGATATATGGTGGGAACAGGCCTTTAGGCATCCAGCTTTAGTAACACTCAGACAGGTTGGATCAGAGCTGAATGATACGATGAACACACACAACTGTGTCCGACATACGGCGTCTTTTCAGCCTAATCACTGGTGAAAAGATGAGCCGCAACCGAGATTCAGGCCTAATTGAACAATCATAATTTACTTACCTCCATATTCCCATGTGACATACATTATTTATTTATTTTTATCTCAGTGTTGGTCTATTGTGTGATTTTTCTACCATAAAATAACACAAACTACATGTGGTATGTAACCTTGTACATAACACCCCCAACCATTTCACTGATTTTGGTGAAACTAAAGTAAACTGCTGCCGTTAGCTAAAGTTAGCTACCTTTTGTTAGCCAAGCTGCCCGGACTGTGAGCTCAGACCACCAGGGAACATAGAAGGAGTGATGTCAGGATGGGCACCAGAACCAGAGCAGGTAACATAACCAGACTTAGCAGAGGCAGAGCATGGCATCTGCAAAGAGACTGAAGAGGATGACCAGGGAATCACAGGAATTTCTGCATAATGTTGCAGCTTGCAGTGTACTATTTATAACTGAATTAACACTAAAGCTGATAAAGAACATCAAACAAATAGAAGATAGTAGAATGTAAAAATATAAATATTCTAGAGGCAATGATCAAAATTAAAACTAACCCCATGATACAGAAGTGTCTGGAACCACAGGAGAAACTATAGTCATTGAATCAAAGCAGTCCATCCACTTGAATGTTCTTCATGAACACAAAAAAACATGTAACATTATTTAGTTCATGCAGGCTACGCAGTCTTATTTGTACTGTGAATCTTGAGCCACAGCACACTGTGACCAAAGAGAACAGGATGATTGATGAGAACAAAGTGGAACAGATTTGTACTCAACTAAAAGTGGTAAAAGTAGATGGACTGAGTTAATGATTAACCATGCAGGCTTTTTAATGGACCTCATTTCCTCTGCACAACACCAGCATCTGCTTTCTCTTCATAGCCAGAAGCCATCTACTGACACACACACACACACACACACACACCGGTGTTACAAGAAAATCTCACATATTAAATTACTTTGTTGGTTTTGTCCATCGGTTCTGAGAACTGTTTACTCAGCATGTCTTTGCCCTCGGCCTCACAACCTCTTCCTAAACCCTGTGTCATTCCACACCTGACCACCAGTTGACCTTTCTGGGGTGGGTCAGTTTTCAGTTTTGCTGACTGACCCAGCCTTTGTCATTATGAGACGGAGCATTTGAACCGGATACTTCTGCTTTAGAGGAAGAGAGGTTAAACTGAACAGCTGTCTCTCAGTTTTAATTGTGGTGCCTTTCATTATGGTGCAGCTGAGTCATGTGTGACACCTAGTGGTGAAATTAGTTTGGTAGGGCATAACTAAGTCCCTCTTGATTTGATCATTTTTTGCTCCTCACTCCTTGAGTTGCACTAAAAATAGTTCCGGTCTTCCATCATGAAGGCCATTCCAATGTTTATTCCTTCTCTGAGGATTGGGGAGGTTCCCCAAGGGAGACATGAGTGAGGATACAAACTTCGTCTTTTACCAGGCCAACACACGCCTTAAGTGTCAGTCTGTAAGTGATGGAACGCTGCAGCACTTTTACATCAAATCAGACAAACGCAAGAGACAGAACCAACTGAAGGTTTCAGATTTGCCATCAAGTTCAAAACGATGGATCTTTGATATGATGAATAAGAAGAATCAAAATAATTTAGCCAGTTAAAACTGTTCATGTGCATTCAGTGTCTGAGCAGTGAAGTATATAAATACTGTGATTTGACTCAGTTCAACACGCATTTTTTAGGTTTTGAATGTGTGTGCAGGTGTTTGTCAAACTGTTTAAAAAAACAGCAATATGTATTTTAATCTGCTCTATTTGCATGTGTCTGCATTTGGCTCTCTTTCCTTTGATGCCTACCTAACTGTGACAGACCAGTGTTATTCCTGAGGTTAGGTACAAACTGTTTTACTAGATTATTTAACCTCTTTGAATGTTATTCCCTATAAACAAGACTCATGAGCAACAAAGTTGCTGTTTAGCATGCGTGTCAAGTTATGTGGAAACTTGGAGGAGAGTTTCTCCTACTTTTTGTCCTTATCACAACTGAAAAGGCCATGTGTCACGTCTGCCTGCTGCATATGCATGGCCTCATGTTGTGCAGTGATGCAAGACACACACATACATACACACATACAGAGAAATAGAGGCATTACTGCAGAGTTCAAAATGGCAACAGTGCCAAAACACTAACAGAATCATTTTGGATTAAATTGGGCCTTCATGAATAACATTTATCACAGTGACACAACACATAAACTGAACCTGTATTCTCATACCGTACATCCATTCACCTCTGGATACAGCATGATCAATGAAGAGGGTACAGAGAGAAAGCAGAGGGATGGAATATATGACAAGCTTTCAAACCATTGCAGCACCATTTCACACAAACAGCCACATTAAAGGACACCCCGTTTACAGAGTCTGCACATGAATCTAAAGACAGACAGAATATTTTAGACAAAATAACAACATAAGAGAAAGCAAGCTTAAGAAATAAATGAAGAGACGGAACAAAATGAGAGTGAGACAAGCTGAGAGAGGAGACAAACAAAGCATCCTGATAACATCTGCCTGAACAGCAGCTTCCACCCAATCAGACGGTTTGTCTCAGAGGATCAGATCTGCTGACTGGATTTGAATCTTAACCATGGAGCAGCTACATTTAGAAAGAAGCCTGTGGCAAAGCTGTTGGAATATTGTCAGTGTGTATTGACTGAGCAGAGCTATGACCTTTGTCTTCCATCAGGCTTTCCTTTCCACTCCTGTCTCCGTCTCCTCCGGCGTTAGACTGATACATGGGCCAATAAAAGACCAGTCAGCATGCTACGCCTCTGATATGAAGCAGTCTGACGGAACCTGTATATAATATCAGATCTAAACTGGCTGCATGGACCTGAATTCAATGATCAAATTTAATATAAATTCAGTCTCCCTCAGATCTGAGTGTAGTTGGTGGGAGAGACGACTACAGTCAGTGATATTAGCCGTCTCATTGACACAGTACCACTACTGTACCTACAGGTTATGTTAGGTTTATTTTCACTGGAAGTAAGCATAATTATCACTTTTCAATTTGTAATGTTCCGACATACAAGTACCAATTACAATTAGTAAACTAAAGATGCAGTATGTGGGACGTGGGGCTCAGCTAAAGGTAAGTGCCTGAAATAACAAACAGACATGATACCTGACATCAGCTAAAGTCCAACATTCAAAGCAATTAAACACCAAACACACACAGATTATGGAGTCAGAGGATAAAATGTATTTGTGTCTGATAAGCCATTAAACTAATGGATCTGTTACTTAAAGTGGACTTCCTGGATCACATTTCATCTCGTCATCAGTTCCTGGAACAGCACAGCGGCACAAACGCCAACCCTTGTGTTTTTTTAACACGGCGCTGTTTTCAGGGATGGCGATGGTGGTAAGGTATGTTACTGAATTATAGTTCAGTCTTTGAAATCTTTCTGAATGTTGGTGGTCGTGTTTTACTATCAGCATGAATCCAACAATATCAGCACCGGAATCAAATCGGTCAGACGCGCTCTCCTCCCTATTCTCTGTTTTCTATTCATCCAGTCAGTGGTCTCAGTGGAGACTGAGGCCTGGAGCAGTACCAGACTCCAGGACGCTTCTGTGCCTCCTTCCCTCTCTCCCTCCCTCCCTCCCTCTGTTCTCTCCATCCTCTATTTATCCTCTCCACCTGGCAGCCTGCCAGACAGTGCTGTGCCATCGGCCTTCACTCCAGACACTTACAATCTTTGTTTTTCTATTTTCATCCTTCCATCTTGGTATGTCCATCTGTCTCCCCTTCCTTCTCTTACTCCTGTCTTTGCCATCCATCTTCTTCTATTTCTCTCTCTCTTTCTCTTTCTGTCTGTCTTCTCATCCCTCCCTGCCCTCTGAAGAAACAGCACCTTCTGTGAGGTGTTTAAAAATAGAAGCTGCTGAAAAGCGGAAAGTGATGGACACTTGGAGGCACAGCTCAGGTAACCTGAGAGGAACCACAGATGGATAAGAGAGAGGGGGGAGGGGGGAGAAGGTTTTCCATTGAAGGACAGCTGTAGGGTGAGATGATGTAGTGCATGCAGCAGAGATAAACCTGTACCTGTCTGACTGTCAAGAAAATGTTAAATGGCAATGATTAAGTTCTGAAACGTCAGAAAAAATGAAACTATCTATCATCAGAAAACTCCATTAGAAACAGATAACAGACATTATGAGAATGGTCTTAGGTCAAGGTGGTTAATCATGAAACTTATGGTTCAGTTTTATTAGGGATGATGGAATGCACTTGTACCCACCAAGTTTGTATGAACTTGCACTCTACCTAAGATGTGCTGGTGAGAATTAATAACCAGTTAGTACTTTGAAAGGTGCATAAAACTGAATGCTGAAATACTGTACATGAAATATACTTACATACACTGTAGATAGAAAATGCTACCACACACTCACTCACCAAATCAAGAAGGTGTTGGAATCATAAAACATACTTATTGGAATAAATAAATCAGATATGAAGTGAGAGCGGTCAACTAAGAAGTACAACTTGTAAGGCACACTGGACAATGTGGTGGCCTGAACTGGGTTAACTGGGCTTTAATTCTTAGTTCAGAATTTTTTTCAGTGCACCAATCATAACAGATGCCATGACTTCCATGTACTCTTTAGAATATTCAGCAACTGTAGATGGAATGGAAAACCATCCAGCTACATACTGCTGTCTGAATGACTCCATAGCAGTCCTCCCTGTGTCCCTCAGGCAGACACAGACTGGATTGTGACCTGCAGTGCAGACTACATCTGATGCCAGGTGAAGAATTAAAGCCCAGCATTCAAACCAGGAGGGCAGTTCTTCTGAATGCCATGCCAGGTGAGCAACACACACATATACCTACACAGACACACCACGCCAGGAAATCACAGCGATGCCAGCAGGCTTCCCTAATGCAGAATTAATTTAACCATCACTGGGCACCACCCCATCTTACCCACAATCCACCTGGCCTGGCTACGTCCCATCTGCACTGGCTGCTCCATTTAACTGAATGGGAGCCAGGAGAGGGGATCACTGGGAAAGCAGCCATACGGCCTGCTGCTGCTGTGTACTACGTACTATGTACTCTATGTTCTGTGCTTTGATTAATACAGCTTTTTAAATGCCAGTGTGACACATTTCTAATTAATCTGTACTGATGTAGTTAGTGTGTGTTCTTGTCAGGTTGGCGCAGCGTCTGAAACAGCATGAACACCATCATGACACACAAAAGCTAATGTAGCAGTTGGGTAATATGGATAGAAATTTCATGCATGGTTGTGGGGAATGAGGCGAAGGCATCTTCACTATGTAAGTGAGCAAACAAGCAAACCTAAAAGGCTGATGGGTAACTGTGTTGTTAGCTCTGTGGCTGACCTTTTTGCTAAACAGAGATTCTTTTTCAGAGATCTGGACTCTGTTATGGCTGTTCTTCATGTACTTCACTAGCACCGCACAGAAAATGGAATGGAATACACTGTGATATGAAACATTTAATAGTGATGAACTGCGCTATAGAATATGAAATGGAATGATGCATGTTTAGGGGAAAGCCGTACACAACAAAACACTTCACAAAGCAGTTTGACTGTAGGACACACATGGACGCACTCACTGAGTAACGTGCATCTGTGAGTGTATGGCCCAAACATGTATTTTATGTTACAACACTGGCATCTGCTGACCAAAAACCTGAACTGCAACATCAAACAACTTTGAGCACGAGCCTGGGGTTTCCAGAAGGACGCTCTCGGGAAATTACTACAGGATTATGGTTACTTCAAAAATTTACATCCACATGGCCTCTGTCCTTTTCTCTGTTCTTAATCAAAAGACATTTGTCCTGGAAGAGACCTTTAAGGAGATATGGTTCAAAGGCCAAACTCAAAAATGCTTGATTTCCATGCCAAGAGAAAACTTGGAATTATTTAATTGCACTTCACTGAGCTAGAAAAATGTTTGATGTGTTGAAACAGCCACAGGCATTACGAGCATGAACTTGTTGAAAATGTATTTTAGTCTGTTACCACAGTAGCTGGCACTGCTCTCTTCTGAGATGAGTAGCTAAAATACAAACGAGTGACTCATTTGAGTGATGTGCCACATCACCCCAACCGTCACATATATTCTAATATATTCTGTTCGCAGTATGTGAACATGTGCTGGAATGTGATTCTGATTCATTAAAGGCCTCAGACTGCTTGAAGGCAAGTGCCTGTCAGAACATCTAACAGTGTGTGAGATCCCCTCTGTGAAGGCAGAACTGTGGACTCTTCAACCAACTTTAGAAGCCTTCCTTAGACATCTCGACGGTCAGACCCACTTTATGCAACAACTGGCCAGGTGGGTGGAGGTGTGAAAATGGGCAATGTTTGAACGTTTAACTACTTTAATCACATTGTCACATCAAGACTACAATGACACACAAACCAAAGTCTTTGGAGAGGAGGAGGGGGCTACGACAGCCTTTTCAAGTTTCAAGTTTATGTTATTTATGTAGCACAAAAGAAAACAAGTAATAAAAGAATGTCCCCTCGAATTTCCCCTCAAGGGATTAATAAAAGTATCTCTAAGGTATGTAATAGAAACAGGTAAATAATAGAAGGTGCGTCTTAAAAGCACCAACAAACTCAGCCTGTCTAAAGGCCTCCAGGAAGTTATTCCAGAGCCAAGGATCCACTTGAGTTACAGGTTCTGAGAGATATGTTTTTCTGAAGCAGTGTGGCCATTCAGACAGGAATTAACACTTTGTCTTAAAACGTATTCAGAATGCACATCCCAGAACATCCTATTGAGGTTTGAAGTGTCTGGCTTTAGGTCATTTAGGAAGCCTGACATATTTGCAAATGTGTGTCCACTGCATTCACAGGCCTCTCTGCTTCCTCTCATGTCATCCAAAAGGAAGTCTGTCAAACTGCTGACACTTGACACCCGAGGGTAGATTTCTCAGTAAAGGACATACAGCACATATCGTCCTACAGCTAGATAGATATGGGTTTGGTGCATTTTAAAGCATGTCGTGTTCATCTTTCGTCATAACCCACCAGACCCATCAGTTTCAATGCAGGACCTACCGACCATGAAACCACTGCTGACTGATGGCACAAGCCTACTGGAGCCCACCAAATAAACAAAGCTTGGCTCCAGGTCACGGTAACATGGAAGATGTTCTGACTGCCATGACATCTTTAATTCATAATGGAAAACACATTCCTTTCAGAAGCAGGGCGTGCTCTGGTAGATCTAGATCTGCAGCTCCCACAGCGCTGTGGCTCATATTCAGTATGGAAGCCAATAGCTGGGCAGAAGGGAATTCATCTCACTCGCCTGTTTTAACACACCACAGTCTATCTGAAACTGTATATCTGCATTATCTTAGCACATAACTTAGACATGAGGTGATTTTATCTTGACAGTGTGTACTTTTGTAATCAGTACATCTTTCTTATCTTCCTGTCTATTTTTTCTTCCAGACATATCACAAATAAACATTATATGACGGTATTTTTAAAAAAACATAAACGTCACTGTAGCATGTATGACTGTGTGTCTAATATACAATTAGCCTACCTGACTGTAGGATAATGAATAGATAGGAAACAAGTCTTCCATAGATTTGTGGTGAAGGACATGACACTGTGCCAACACATGAGCGGGCTGAAGTGAGATGTTGAGCACACAGCTTCGTTCATGTTGGCTGTTTCACTTCATGATGGGAAATAAACCCAAAAGTACTCCAAGAACAGCAGCGTAGCAGAGGAAAAGGTGACCAGTGAAGCTGTCGGTTCAGCTGTAGAATACGATTTGTCAGTAAATAAACGCTTCATCTCAAGACCAAAGTAAAGCTCCTGTCTACGTGTTGTTTCCCAACTACTGGAAGAGTGTTTTTTTTGTGTGTGTGTGTTAAGGCTGTCAAGTTTGGAATTTTCAAGTGGTTATGCTGACCTGTACTGAGGGTGTGCACTTCAATATACCACCTCAAAACAGGATCTGTACCAGTTTAATAAAAAGTCTAATAGAGAGAGCTGCGTCTGTATATACTTTCAAGACTTCTAGATATCCTGACTAACTGTGCAATCAGATAATTCTTGTCAACTTGTTAAGTGCATTTTTTTAAAGCTCAGTGGGTAACTGATGAATTGAGAGATAGGAAGTGCCACAAAAGATTCAGTCAAAATAGTGCTCCATTTCCTGTCCACATGCCTGCTGAGCACATTCCAGGTCAAATGAAGATTTGGTGTTCTGATTCATTTCTTCATTTAATTTCCTGGACCAATAGCAAGAACGTTGTGCAAATCACAAGAGAAAGATTGAAAAAAGAATGCAGCAGAGGTAGAAACATCCGGAGTTTTTAATTCTAGTATGCCCAAAAACCCAATGTATTCACACAACACCCGCTTGTGATTTAGGCAAGTAAATTGTGCTGTACATCCATATTGGGAAACCAGACTATGCAGTTTGACATCTTTGAATACAGTAGTAAAACCTGCTTTTATTCAAAGCCACTAAAGTCAGAGACAAAGCGCTGCCATAGCTCAGAACTATGTAATATATCATATGTTGTTACTAGAATCTGAGAGCAGTCATAGTATCTCAGTGTTTCAGACGCTGCTGCCTAAATAAAAATGGCAACAAACCTCGACCACAGCCGCTAAAATCAAAGGATCAGTATTAAAATTACTCATTAAAAGTGTATATGTTGTTTGTGAATGTGTGTGAGTGTGTGTAGCCCTGCAGCCACACACACAGCTCATGATTCATGACTTGCCCTGTTATGTGAATAACGCTGACCTGCCAACTTCACCTTTACAGTCCTCTACAGCAGCAACCCCAGAGCTAACTCACTGCCAGAACGCTGCTCACATGAGCTCGCGCGCAAACTGTCAACTGAAAAACATATCTTCTTGTTTGACAATGGTTAACAGGCAACTTTGGTATTTCTGCTATTTATTTATGCTTTTGTATCTAAGTGATTAAAGGGAACAACAATGTGTGACACTGGACCGGTACTGAACCATTTTGTTAAATCACCGTGTTCAAATCCACCGAACAACAAAAACAGCTATTTTAGCTTGTAGCATTGTAACACTTTATTCAAACTCAACAGAAACAAAGTAAAGCTTACCAAAAACTTTGGTGTGTCTTTCCACTGTCACGAACTCTGGTTTGCTTGAAGTAAACCCTGAAAGGTCCAGCGTGTCAGATTGAATTCAATTCAATTCAATTTTATTTATATAGCACCAAAACATAACAGACAAATCATAACATATCTCATGACATTTCCATATAGAGCAGCTCTAGACTGCACTCTTTATAATATTCATTACAAAGACCCACAATACCCAACAATAGGGGGCTCTATTTACAGAATATGGAAGAAATGGAATATAATACTCAGAAATAGTGTATAAATAAGAATAGTTCTGGTTTTGTTAACTTAGAATGAGCATTTTATATCTATAGACGCTGCAGGTCCTCTTCCACGTGTCCACCGTGTTTCTACAGTAGCCTAGGACAAACAAACTAAACACTGACTCCTTTTTCACGTGTTTTCAGGTAGTTTCTACTACCTCGTGAAACAAGGGGGTTGCAATCTGCAACTACACAGCTAGGGGCTACTAAATCTTTTTTCTCTTCTCCGCCTCTCTAATGCCCGACCTCTGTCTCACATCTAACTCTGTGGATTAAGAGTTTATTTCAACCAAACCAGAGTTGGTGACTGTGTCACGTAGAGGTAAAGACATAAATACAAATTTCTACTATTAAACTGATTAAACTCTGTCACTATGGCAATAATTAAGACAAAATCAAAGGCTTCTTAATTTGCTGGTTAATTAATGCATTTCACTGAATTTACTGTATGCATTCATTTGATTATTGTGCTGTGCATCACAATGTTTTAGATGTTTTTATATAATATTGCCCATTTTGGACAAACTGATATGACACTCATATGTGATTCAACACACACACACACACACCATGACTCAGTTGTATTTAAGATGAATGAAAAAGTGCTGGATGAGCTGCTGATATTAGAGCACAAACAGAGTCAATTATTATTCTTAAAGTCATAAGCACGCTTTAAAGCAAAGAAATCATTTGCTTTCAGAATCGATGGTTCACTCTGCACTTGAAATGTCCTCTGCTGGGAAAATGAGGGTAAGCTGTTAGAAACTATTTTATTCAGCTGGGATACAAACATACAGACCCTCCTATGCACTTCCCTCTGCCCATGGCTCAGTACATGCATTAAGCTCCCATTACACAAGTCAATAAGCAAACCTTTCAATATAACCACACAGTTACAGCCTCTGTATGAGAAGAAAAGGAGTATGAAAGTAATACTAGAGATGAAGAAACACTGCAAAAATAACGGGTCACAACTGAACACTACAGACAAGTTGTTATCTCATCAACCCATTCAAGGCCAAGCACTAAATTTAGTGTGATGACAGAAAATGTCCCAGAATGTATCAGGATTCACTTTAAATGGTGAAACTGTTTAATCATAAACAAAGTTACACATTGTCAATATCTACATCAAGTTTGAAAGTGCATTAACTCCAGTGCTGTACAATATTTGTACTTCAGGTATTTGACTTGATGTTTCAGTTGACAGCTACTTGATTTTATATTACTGTTATGATTTGATATACAAAATGATGATGAGCTTATAAATGATGATGCATTTTGATAGATTACACTACCCACCAGTACCAGACTCAACTAGCTCGACCAAAAATGCCTTTTACATGTTTATGAATCATTAATGATAATAGTAATATGCATAATAAAAGAAACACTCTGATAGTAGTCATTCTGCATAGTACTCTTAATATAGAGCAGATACTTTAAGTACATATTGCTGATTATACGCCTGTACTTTACATGAAGTAAATAGTACTTGTAATGGAGTATTTGCAGTGTGACACTGAAGGTTCTGGATTCTTGAACCATTTACTGTGATCATTTTTAATAATCCATAATAACAAACAACAAACGAGTAACTAAGTAACTACAATAAGTAAGTACAATATTACAGCAGTCAATACAAATATTAGGTCAGAGAGATGAAACATGCCTGAGGTCACTATGAGCTCACTATTGATGATAATTTTGGGAACATTATGAGTGTAACACAGAGCTGCTGTTGACACACAATGTTTCAGATCCATATTATTATATATACTATTATTCTAACTGCCTACGGAGTGCAGGCAGGCTGCATGGGCCAGTTATAGGACAGACAGAGGAATTATGTAATCACATAAGATATTAAAATACCATAAAGTACAACAAGGTCACCATGGAATGTACTAGTGTAGCACAGAAACACACATGAACACCACAGAAAGAGACTTCCTGTGAGGTGTGTGTGTTGTTTTCAGGTGTGTGTCGTCCATTAGGTGACATGATATAATGGACTATAAATGCTCTGCTCTCTTGTAGTCACCTCCTTCACATTCAGATGTGCTCTGATCCACTTCCAGCACAGAGACAGACCTGACTCACCCTGTGTGCAGCCCAGGCTGCAGCCCCGGGGCCTAACCAAACAAGCCCAACTTGACAGCCCTTTAAATGTCCCGTTCGCTCGTCCTCTGCAATGACACCTCTCCTCACACATCACACACACACACGGGCCTCTGCAGATGCATACGGCGAGGCCAGGCCAGGTCATTCCCCCGGACTTTGGTACCTTTATTTGCGATTTGCGCAGAGCAGCAAAAAAAAAAAAAATCCCACGAAACCGCAGCATCATCCAGAAGATGCGCAGAGAGAGGCGGGGGCCCGTGTGCACCGGGTGCCCGGAAAACACTGCAGAGACACGGGGCATTACCGTTCCGAGCCTCCTTCACGGAACCGGAGCTGCAGCGTTCCGTAACTGCTGTCGTTTTTCACAGAGTCGGTTCTCATCATCAACCCGGTCCGGCCCCGCCAGAACCGGGACACCACCCGATGCGGCAGTGCGATCGGAGCTACAACTACAGAGCATCACAGTAGAAAGTAGAAAGTGTCCGCTTACCTGCGCTGGTCCGCCGCTCCTCTCCCCGCTGCTGCACCGGGCACGTCAACTCTGCAGCGGCATCAGAAAACTATCCACCTCCTCCTCTGTGCTGTCTGTCGGCGTTACCGGAGCTCTGACTCCGTGTTTCCTGTCAATGCGGTGCAGGTCTCTCTCTCTCTCTCTCTCTCTCTCTCTCTCTCGTGGACTCTCTGCACTCTTCCCCTCCTTCAGCTGTTCTCTCTCTCTGGTCCGCAAGCGCGCATCCCCGGTTGTTTCGCCGCGTGCACGCGCCCCACACGTAGCCAGAGGTTGGTGGCAGGTGGAGGGGGTGGAGGGCACGGCACGACCATTCCTGTGGCCAAAATATAAACGTAAACTGTAGAGTTTTAGCTTGTTTCTGCCATTTTCTGATATGACGAGACACTCACAGGACTGCATAATGTGTGTGTTTTGATGTCACATTAAGAACTGTAATCAAATATATAAAAAAATATTTTAAAAAATATTTATATACATATTACAAACACACATATCAACAGAGAGCTATGTCATTAAATCACATGTAAAATAATTTTTAAACATCAAACTCTGTCCACTTGACACAAGTTCTTAGTTGACTATATAAAAAAAGACTTTAACTTTATTTTGTCAAGAGGTTCCACGTAATTGTATTAATTTAAAATCTAAAATGTTATGTAATTGTATCGCTTAACATAACATTTTTGATTTTAAATAACTTAATATAATTACAAAATAAATGTAATTAAAGTTAACATTTATTTTTATTTTTTTAGCTTGAATAGTTGCTGTCATCAGGTGGGGTGTGTTTCCATGGTGGAAAATAGCAGAGTTTTTAAAACATCCTCTCTGTCTACTATATACTAAGTTTTATTTCCAGCAGTTATATATTTCTGCCAAAATATGGCTAAATAATGTTACATATGTTTTAGTTCTATTTATGTCCAACCACCATGAGCTGGGTTCTGCTTGAAGGTTTCTGGAAGTTTTTCCTTACCACTGTCACCAAGCGCTTGCTCATTGTGGGAATTGTTGGATCTGTAAATGATATTATAAAGACTACAGTCTAGATCTGCTCTATATGGAAATATCATGAGATAACTTCTGTTGTTTTGGTGCAATGTAAATAAAACTGAACTTACAACTCAGCTTAATGTTAGCTGATAACATCATTTTCTAGCAATATAGGATGATATAGCTAAAGTTATGTAATAATGTTTTTGCTATAATACATGATGTCACAACACACTGGGTTTGTGCTGAAAGGAGCTTTACCAACTTCACCAGCTAGCTAGCTTTAGCCACCTTGCCATTTGTGGCCAGTAGCTGCTGTGGTGGACCAATGTGGCATCAAGTTAACTTACATGAGAACAAATTCTATATTTTTTTTATTGCTTTGAAAGAAATATAAATATATTTTTGTTTTCTCAAGCTGTTCACATGTATTTTTTTGATATTTTTAGGGAAAATTATTTTATGGATTTTAGTCATATTTTAATGATAAATATTAAGAAAAACAATTTTGTCTACAAGTAATTAAAGCAATCACATTAAAACAAAGGTGATGGTGCAGTATAATATACATCAATAATTCATAATTCATATTTTATGACAATGAAGACGGGCAATACAATGAAAAATGGACAGATGAATTTGCCTTTATAATAACTCGTACAAATCTTGAACCACTGTGTTTAATTTGGCAAATGACAATTGCTGAATGTGTGGTGTCTAATATCAAGTTGCTAATATCTGTAATAACAGTAAAAACACTGTAGCTTTGGTGCCATGTTCCTGCCAGATAGCACCGAAAGAGAGGTGAGATTAAAAGATTCAAACTTTCACGTCAATGATCCATGTGCTTATTTGTACTATCTGATAAATATTATTAATTGGGGCGACATGGTGGTGCAGTGGTTAGCACTGTCACCTGGTTCCTGGTTCGAACCTCAGCTGGGGTCTTTCTGTGTGGAGTTTGCATGTTCTTCCCGTGTTTGCGTGGGTTCTCTCCATAGTCCAAAGACATGACCTTAACAGGTTAATTGGTGACTCTAAAACTCACACTCACATTCGTAGGTGTGAATGTGAATGTGCATCAGCTGGTCTCCAGCCCCACAGTGACCTTGATGAGGATAAGCGGTTACAGATAATGGATGGATGGATGGATGGATATTATTCATTTTGTTTATTAACTGGCCCCTGGTCTATTGTTTTTATGGAATCTTCTATCCTTAGGTTACACAAGGTCACATGTGGGCCTTAAGGTCCTCAGCAGTATTAATTGTTTGGCTTTGGTTGAGAACAGTAGGTGCCAGTCTATCTCAACACTGTGGTGGCCAGGGTCAAAGAGACCTATTGCTGTTCAAAGCTTGCCGTTGATGTTCCAATTGGCATAAACAGACATCTGTGTCTCCAGACTAGAATATGATGACAATAACACCTCCATGGGTGAAGACATTCTCTTTGACTAATTCTGGGTGTATAGTATTTTGTGGTGTTATCTTATGTTAACGCATGTTACTAACTAAACTTCTTCCCCGGAGTTTCTGTGCTCTCTCGTCCAGCAGGTTCTCATGGATCGTGGCTGCTGCTGTGGTCCTGCACGACGTCCACTACTTATATTATTACTGTCATTATTGTTACCATATCTCTGTGTACTCTGTATACTGTAATCATTTTATCATTCATTGTAATTGTACAATATGTCTCTGTTGATTTGTTCTGTACATGTGACATCTATTGCACGTCTGTCCGTCCTGGGAGAGGGATCCCTCCTCTGTGGCTCTTCCTGAGGTTTCTTCCACCTTTTTCCCTGTTAAAAGGGTTTTTTTGTGGGCAGGTTTTTCCTCACTTGAACCGAGGGTCTAAGGACAGAGGGTGTCACTCCCTGTACAGATTGTAAAGCCCTCTGAGGCAAAATGTGTTTTGTGAATTTGGGCTATACAAATAAAATTTGATTTGATTTGATTTGATTTATCTGTAGAGGTCTAAAGTCTGACCACCAGCATGAGTTGGGCAGAATGTGAGACCGACTCAGACACTTCTGATGTACTTTGAGAATGTCTCTAATTCTCCTTGTCCAAGTGTCAATAAATATTACAGCATAAGACATCAGAGGCTCCTGAACACTTTCTTCCCTCCTGACCTCACCATTGACCTTTGACTCCAGCAGTTTCTCCACAACAATTGTCATTTTTCAAAAGTGCCCCCTGGCAAATCAATCAATTGATCATCTCTGGCCTATGTGATGCTTAAAGGTTACCTGAATGTTAATGCTCCAGAGGAAAAATACTGAATTACAGGCCTAGTAAAGTTTGATATTACAAAGTATCTGTGTCAAAAATTCCACAAACCACCAAAATAAAACAGTGATTTTGTGTTTAAAAGGTTTATAATTCTCTATGAAGCTGAGTATGGTGAGAACAGGTGTGTTTACCTATTGCTTCATCTGTAAATGGGTCGACCATGTCACTGAAAACTTTAACACAAGTTACTCACAGTCAGCCCCTCTGACAGAGTCTACCAGCCTCTGACATACATAGTCAGCGAGTTCATAGCAAAATGCAGAGTAAGTCACTTTGACAATCATTTTTAACATAGTGTGAGTGTGATTCTCAAGTTCTGACAGTGATGACTCAGTGTGATAACATATCTACACGAAATGTCCTCGCTCACACGCGGTGATTCAGCCAGAGCGGGTACATGTGAGGGCTGCGTGCGTCACATCGCTCATATGGTCTAACACACAACATTTTGTGGTTAATCACTGCATTAATGCATGCAAACATTTTCACTTTTAAGTGATCATCTGCAGAGATGAAGATAAAAACACATTTTTCTTTGCTTCAGCTTTGGGAGAAAGCGGTCAAATAATAAATTTAGATCAAGCTGTATGAAAGAATTACTTTAACATCAGAACATTTGATGAGCACTGAATTCAACATGTCATGAACGTGATGAATTTGTGTCATGCTGTGTTGAGCTAACACTCTTTGTCAACAGCTATAAGTCTTCAGCTTCAGATTTTATGCATGGGAATCTGACCAACATCACTACATTAGTATGCAGGGCACACATAACCCAAAACAACTGCAAGTGGTTGAGTACAGCTCAGTATCTCTAGGAATAATGTTAATACTAGAAGACTGCAATACACTACATGATTTATGTCTACTGTCAACATTAAGTGCCAACACAGGAAGAAGTGTGTTATTGTGATAACACAGCACAAAGTCAGGGTGCGGATACTACAGTGGCTTCTCGTAGTTAATCTCAGTTTAGGCCTGACCTGGAGGCGACACTTTTTCAGTGGAAATGTGGAGATTTTAGTTTATTTTAGTTTAAATACAATAATTTAAAAAATGTTCTGAGGAGTGTGATTACAACTTAACACATGAAGCAGAACATGTTATGTTTAGTCAGTGCATACTAACTAAAACAAAGATTCACAACTCTAGTTTGCACATGAGGGATATCACTTTTTGGTTGTGTGACAGTTATTTTTTTGGTTATTTTGGTAAGGTTATTGTCATTTCCTTCAGGAAGTTCAGTTTACTGTATACTTAGACTTACAACAACTGCACTGAAAAAACCATCAGGTTTCTCTCCCCTCTTTCACAGATCTACAACACACGCTGCCTGTGCGAGGCCAGAAGCATTGTGGATGATCAAACACACCCCGCCCATGCACTCTTCTCCCTGCTTCCTTCTGGAAGAGAGTTCTGCAAGTTTAAGGACCAACACTGCCAGGATGGGAAAGAGCTTCTTCCCACAGGTAATCAGACTGTTAAACAACCGTAAAATGTGAAAAAAATTTTTTTTAAAAAAATAGCATGCACACTGCTAATATACAGCTGGTAAAATATTGTAAGTATTGAACATGTCACCATTTTTCTCAGTAAACATATTTCTAAAGGTGCTATTGACATGAAATTTTCACCAGGTGTTGGTAATAAACCAAGTAATCCATACATAGAAAGAAACCAAAACAAATAAGTTCAGAAATTAAGTTATGTGTAAAAATGTGAAATGATGATGATTATCTCTGCTGCTACTCAAATTTTATTCATTATACTTTAGTACTATACTTTAGTAGGTATATACACTATAGAGGTACCTCTGTACCTACTAAAGTCATCCATATGTAGCACATGTACATACACACATATATACACACATACATACTCACCCACCCTGGTCTGTTGTCTGAGCGTATCTGCAGTTTATGTAGCCCTTTTGTATTTCGTGTGTTAAAGTGTGTACAGTGTGTGTGTGTTTTATGTTTCATGTAGCATGTTGGTCCTTGGCGAATCACTGTGTACTGTGTATATGGTTGAAATGACATTAAAACCATGACTTGACATGACTTGACTGAATTTTCTAATTGTGGTAGCAGTGAATCTCCAGCAGATGGCAGTGTTGCTACATGACGACATGCACGGATTAGAGAAACAGAAGTTAAAATATCTTTCAGGTGATTGTTAGAATTATATCTTTACTATATCATACACAATATTAAGCATGAGAAACAGCACTAAAGGCCTTTGTAGCAGGAGACATTTTGACTATCAAAGCAAGACAACATATGACACATCTTGGCTCAGTGTGCCCCAGTGAGCCAGAACAACGTACAATAGCCTATCATCATTCAAGACTTAGCTCACCTAAATGGAATGCAGCCATATATTAATTACACCTGTAAAATTGGTATTGGTCCCTGGAACTTGAACACTAAATTGTTTCACTTATTTTGCCTGATTAGCCATTAGCCGTCTGCTGAGGTGTGTGTGTGTACAGACTATGCTTGAAAGACATTCAGGTTTTATTCACTTCAGTACAGCATATGCTTTTGAGTTATGTTCATAAAGTATGCCTTGTCATTCATTTTCATTTAATGATAGTGAAATAACTGAGGGCTTGAGGCCGTAGCCAGAGGGGTGGGGGTGAGGTGGATTGGAGAGGTGTAACATGTAATATGTGGCTTAGGGTCCCACAATGTTCAGAAAACGTCCTACTACAACTGTATTTGACTGTAACTGTGTTGTATCATAAAGCTGAACTTTGAAAGGAAGAATTCTCAAAGAAAGAGCCAACAAATGTCAGAAGTCAGTCAGAAGTGTTCTCAGTCAGCATTTTGATCAAAATTACAAAAGTGTGTGAACCGTGTGTAGCAACCAATAATGTAATAACATCCAATAATGTAATACCTGCCGATAACGTAATCATTTTGGCCATTTTGAATGTAATAAAGCCAATAATGTAATAACTTAGTAATAACTAGACTGATTAAACTTTTTCTTCTAACACTGAGCAAACACATGTAGGTCACATGACCACTGTTCTCTTCCTGAATTCTAGCACATTCCACTAAGTGATCTAACTACCATATACACTTCACAGTAATGAATTAGATGATATTCCTCCATACATGAAATTATGAATTTACATATCTAAATAAACAATATTCTAAATAAAGATTTTGTACAACAAATAATTCTCAAATTGGCTTTTACAGCCATAATTAAGGAGAGAGAGTGCTGCATAGTACGTACCCTTGATGAATGAATACGACGACTATGTCTTCCACTAAATCTATTTTTGCTGAGCAAACTGCACAAAAACTGCAAAATAGTCCTTTATTTCCAAGAAATGCAGTCCTGTTTATGTATTATTACATTTTCAGATAACGATTTTTTAATGCTACGCCAATAACATAATAACCAGCATGTTATTACATTATTGGCTTTATTACATTTAAAATAGCCAAAATTATTACATTATTATCACATATTACATTATTGGACGTTATTACGTTATTGGTTGCTACAACCATGCAACCTCATTTTATCCTCTGAGGTTCAGTCGGTGATGGTCATTAGACAGAGCTATTGATGACTCCAATACATAAATGGTCCAACATGCAACTAACATAATTATGATATGGGAACTTGATAATGGATTCTCAGTGGTATAGTAGGAGACATGTTGTGGTTAAACCATGAAATGAACATGATTATCCTTTTCATAGATTCTGGATGTTTTAATGCAGGAGATAAAATAAATAAAATGACTCCAAGCACAGTGCTGCTCACACGTCATGACTTTAGTCTCAGTCCTGAAGCCTCGTGTTCATCATGATGTACCCAGTTTGACTTTTATTGTATTTCTCCAAGTTAGAAGTTACTTACTTGAACACTGACAGCGGCGCCTCTGGCCTGGACTTTCTTACAGCCATCATTACTGTTACAGTTACTCCTGTGCTGCTTCTCCTGCCATGAGGTGAGGGCCAGAGATGGAAGGTAAAAGTCGAAACAGCACAGTGTACAAACATGGAAAAGTCACAGATTAACATTTTCACTTACATTTACTTTACTTACAACATCAAAATATACTTAAAGTACCAAAGTAAAAGTACTCATTATGCAGAACGACACATTTCAAAATAATGTATATTATAATTATTGATGCATTAATGTGTTCATTACTTTAATGCTGAAGGTGGTTGGGCTGATCCGCCCAGGATCAATTAAACTTTATTTTTATAACATTATATCATATTGTTGATTATATTTTGTGTTATTAAACAAAATCTGCAAAGTAGTTGTGAAATTAACATAGCTGAGTAAAACGTACAACATTTACCTCTGAATTGTAGTCAAGTAGAAGTTCATCCATCCACTATCTGTAACCTCTCGTCCTCATCAGGGTCACAGGTGGCTGGAGCCTATCCCAGCTGACTTTGAGTGAGAGACAGGATACGGCCTGGACGGGTCACCAGTTCATCACAGGGCACATAGAGACAAACAACCATTCACACTCACATTCACACCTACAGACAATTTAGAGTCACCAGTTAACCTGTTAAGGTTCATGTCTTTGGACTGTGGGAGGAAGCCGGAGTACCCGGAGAGAACCCACGCAGACACAGGGAGAACATGCAAACTCCACACAGAAAGGCCCCAGCCGAGGTTTAAAGAGAAAAATGTAGTTATTCTGAATGAATAACTACTTATTATTGTCATGTTATGATTTATTTAGTTGCCTTAAGAATGCACTGTGGGAGCTTACAGACATAGATTTCACTTTGGTTGTTTTTTATGATTATATAAGACAAATACATTGAATTTAGTGCAGTATTCAAGTTAATGTATTTTTCTGTTGAGGACACTGGTTCTAGTTGATCAGGACAAATGCAGTGGGCAATCACAACAGACATTTCAGGAGTGTTTGCTTTGATTTCCAAACCACCTGCAGTCTGTCTGTCTGTCTGTCTGTCTTGTTGAGCTCCTGTAACCACGGTCACCATGACTGCACAGTTTAGATATGAAAAACAAAGGCAGATAAAATGTTGCACAAAATGATCTTTTAATTCCTTTGAGAGTGTTCAACAACACAATCAATGGATCAGAAGTCTTCATGTACCACACTATATTGCACAAGAGAAAAGACGCACAGTCAAACACCATTATTGTACACTGTTTGAACCTTAAAGCAAGTTTACAGACGCTCAGCTGAGTTTCAGTGTCAGTCATTGTTCACTTGGAGTGTGACGCTCGGCTCCAGCTCGCCCTCTCCCTGGTGTGGAGCCTGAAGTGGGTGTTTAGGTGCGCCGACTGGTTGAAGCATTTGCCGCAGACGTGGCAGCGGAAAGGCTTCTCCCCCGTGTGGATGCGGTGGTGCCTCTTCAACATGCTGACTGTGGTGAAGCTCTTTCGGCACACCGCACAGCTGTACGGCTTCTCCTTGGTGTGCCAGCGCATGTGGACCTCAAGCTGGCACGCAAAGCTGAAGCCCTTCCCGCACTCTTTACAGCTGTGCCACCTCTGGATGCTCTGGCTCGGGTGAGAGGAGCGAGGCGGAGGGGGCTTCAGGGATCTCACGTTCTTGATCTGCAGTATGTGCGCGCTCTGTTTTCCGTTCGAGCGGAGTAACCCTTTGACCTGCTGTTCTGATTTCTGTGTCCGGTGACTCTTTGCAGTGTTGCCACTAAAACTGCTCTGAGCTGCTCTGCAGTTTGAATAAACAGTCATAGAGGACGGTAAGCTGTTGGCTGGCTGCTGTTTCCTGCTCTCCTCTCTGTCACTCTCTGCTTTAATCTCCTGAGAGGTCAGCGGAGATGGGGAGACACTCTGTCTGCTGCACACAGACTGGGCTGGTGGAGGATGTGGAGGATGTGGCCTCTGCAGCGGCCCCACATGACTGCAGGTACCTTCCTCCGAGTCTCTTGCTTCTTGTGAACAATCCGTTTCAATGGTTCTGAGTTTGGGTTCTTCTTTAATCTGCGGCAGCAGCTCCACACTGCCTCTCCACTCAGACTCACAGGGCTGAACATCTTCTTGGGGCTGGACAGAGGGAGGTTCTGAAAGGGCACAGACATCACAGTCACGTTTGCTGCATTTACACAAACATTATGAAGTATTATTATTGTGTATTTTGTACGGATGCCGATAGATAAACTAGTTTGTTTGTTCTTTTTCCATTGAAATGAGCTACACTCTCTGTAGTCCTCTGTCTCCTCACCTCTCCCGAGATTTCAGAACAAGACTTCTCCTTGAGGGAGACACACAATAGATCAAGAGAACAGACATCATGTCATTTCACTGTAGGTCTGTATTATTCTAATGACAATCTGACACAGTCAAGTTCTTTTAATGGACATATTCTGACGGTGCACATTAGCCTGCAGGGATTACACTGTAACCTATTTCACGGCTGCAGCTCTGTCGCTCAATACCGGACCAGATCCAAAACTTGTTGTCCCCATTAGTCATCAGTCACTCTGACACAAAAACATGGTTAAGATACAAACGTTTCTGTTTAACTCATCTGTTTAGTCATTCAGTCATTATATTTTGTTTATGTGAGATGAATTAGTGGAGGCAAAGGCAACGATTAGTCTATTGATCGATTAGCTGTCAACTATTTTGATTATCAATTTATTTATTTTCAGTCATTTTTTTAAGAATTGGTGTCTTTGGGAAACACCAATCATCAACAACAACTTCACTGAGAAGCGACAGATGAATTAATAATGAAAATGATCATTAGGTGCAGCATCACTGTTCCTTTGACCTGTCTTGTATAAACACTTGATATGTACTGACGCAGTAAGATCATCATGTGTCACGGGTTTGTAGACAATTTGTTGCAAAGAAATATGGATGCTGTCACACCATTAGATGCAGATTCTTGACAGCATCAGAAAATATTATTCACTTTCCATAATTAAATAACTATGAGGAGCAATTCTATCTTGATTATTTGTTCTTTTTATCAGAAATTACAATCACAGAAGCAGGTTTTCAGAAAATGAGTTCTGTGGGAAACATGAACCAAGTATATATAATAGGTATCGCAGCTGAACGACATCTATACCAAAATATGGTCAGGAGAACGTTTGACGATCCTGACCACCCAGATAACTTCTTTAATATCGGCTTCAATCAGGCAGAAGGTTCCAGAGTCACTAGACCAGAAATGAAGAGCTTCTACCCTCAGACCACCAGGACCCTAAACAAGGACACTGCATAAGACTATTTATTATGCACAAATATTACTTAATAACTATATTTGGTTCCATATAAGAGCTCATGGGAACACATGGCACAATAACTGTTCTTTTATGATTCTGTGTGACAAACAATAAACAGACCTGAGCATTATTGTAATCACTGCTCAGCTCTGAATACTGATGCTCATAGTGTGTGTATGCACAGACAGAGAGCTGACTGCACACATGTTGTTAAGCACACAGTGTAAACACAGCTGGACTCTTTCAAACTCTGTGTTCATCATCACTGCTGTTCTGCTCCGTGTCTCACTGCTTGTTTCAAAATAAAACGCTAACATGTGACACGAGCTGAGCGTCACAGCCCCGTTACAAACAGAGATACCGTCAGTGAGGTGTGACATGACATTGACCACATCAGCATGCAGAACAGACCATACTGCTGGCAGGCAGCCCCGGCAGCAGCTGCTCCTCACCTGGCTGCAGCAGCAGCCGTTGGACCGCCACATTGAGCAGCCGTTTGAGCCGCTCGTTCTCCTCTTTGGAGCGCACGAGCTCGCTCTCGTACTCCACCACCGTGTCTTTAACGGCGCGAAAAATCTCCTCCGCGGCCGCCGTCAGCCTGTCGTTGAGAAACACGTTGAGCAGCTCCAGTTTGGTCATGTTTCCCTGTGCTGTCTCCAGAGGAGGAACACACACACACACACACACACACTCACGGAGGAACGTCCTTCTGTTTACATCCACAGCTCACCCGGAAGTTGAAGCATACCGGCTTCTTCTTCTTCGTTCGGTTTTAGAGGCGCTTTGTAACCAAAATGTCGCATTGCCGCCTTCTGCTGGATTGACAATAAGACACATTTCTTCTGTTTGTTCTAAATTAAATGGAGGGAAAAGAAAGAAGGAATTCTCCACGTCTCACCTGCTTGCTTACTCAGCCTCGGGAGCCTACCAGCTTGTGTGTGCTGTCAGTGTTCAGAGAGACTCTGGTGGTTTATAACGCCCCCTGCTGAACAGGAGAGCACACAGCAACTATGTTAAATTACACGACAAACTATAAAATGTCTAAATAAATGTTGAGTGTGTGGCCCCGTCGCGCCCATACATTATTACTGACACTGCAGCAGCACAGAGACTTCAATAAAGTTAGTCAAAGGCAGGCTTGAGGTGGCCAAGCAATCAGGGTCAGCTGCAGGTCAGAGCAATTACTGCAGCCGTGCTCTGTCTGTGTGTGAGTGACTGCTGAGAGACACAGAAAATCTCTAAATGAACCCTCTCGAACTAGTGGCCATGAATGCCAAACGGTAGTTCGTATCAAAAAGGCGAAATGACCGTGAGCATCCTCATCTTGTCGACCATGTGAATGCCTTATTTCAGTGGCTAAAGTTAGAAAATGTGACCTGGGGAGATAGAGAAAGAACAGGTGCCCCGTGCTCCTTTGGGAACTTTCTCCTCTCCAATTTACATGGGCTGTCGGTGGGTGATCCTGACGCATCAGTGCGTCTCCCGCCAAAACTATAACTGCGTAGCCCACGAATTTTCCTATGTTTCTATCTATAAATTATTTCTATACAGTGACATCTGTGACCACCAGAGCCTTTGCATATTTATTTTTCTCTCCCTCTCCACTCTAGCGATGATGTCACCCACTCTAGCTCTAGAACATTCTACCAATACACCATTCCCGGCCGAGCCGGTCGTTTTGATACCTTTTTTGTGTATGTGCGACCAAAACTGCGGGAGGAGTAGCGTGCTGAAATTCCTGGAATATGTAAGAATAACAAGTATGGGGAATAGTGATAGTGCGAAAAATCAACTGTTATGTGTAAGCAAATGAAATCCCTCTTCAATTCAGCCTCAATTAAGATTTTTATGTGAGGTTTTTTTCTTTTGCTTTTCAAGAACCCAGTAAATGTTCCTTGAAATGGAATGACTACTTTGCTGAATCAGTTCACTCACCAATGCATAAAAAGAACAGAACATGGACCCAGTGTCAGCTTCTTGTCATATTTTTTACTGTACTAACAGGTGGAGCTTTTTACCGCATAGATACACAGAGCAGCTGTGATACTTCAAATTCCCCAATCCAAATCCTCCTTCATGAAGGTTACAATGTTCTTTTAACTGTTTCAGAGATGCTGATTCAGCTGTGGTCATGAGGCTGACATTTGTGCTGCTGTTGAACTGTATTGCATTATTTCAGTGGAGAGGTGTTTATATTTTGTCTGCAGCATTCACATCATTGTCTGTTTATAACCTCATTGTAATTCCATCTCCTGCACATGCTTTTGTACATAATGAAACAGATGACTCAATAGACTGTTGGGACTGTTACAAACTAAACTGATTTCTTTTATGTCTATACACCTGATGTTGGTCCCCAAACCTTGCACAAAGTATTGAGTTCCACTTGAAATCATCAGTCAAACAATGATCCAGCTGGTCATTAAAAGCATTTTTTATTTACACAGTAATCTGTACACGTCACTTTGAACAGTAAGTTTGTGGGAAACGGTCAGGACAGAGCAAACACGCATTAAGACCGAAGAGAAGTCGATCTTTTCTCAGACCACACTGATAAAAGCAATGCTGACACAGAAAGAGAAAAAGACAACTGAAGACAGCATGGCTGAACTGAAGTACAGTGTTTGTCATAGAAAGAACATAGAAACATCAGAAAACAATCCCTGAGGTGTTCATTAATAAAGCCCAGAGAGCATTTATCCCAGACTAGTTGTTTTAAAGTTTGCTCACCGAATAAAAGAACAGGTTAAAAAAATACACACATTTTAAAGATTATAAAAACCGCTAAAGGACAGTCACAGGCAGAAGGTGCACTCCATAAGATCTGAGTGGAAAATCAGCAGTCTTGTTTACTCACATAAAAACACAGATAGTTGGGGGCAGGCTCCTGTAAGTGCAGCAGTATTTATAATTTCTATATTCAGCTTGCTCTTCCCTTTGCATACACAGTATACACACTGACGTGACTCCTCTCTACAACGACACATTCATCATTCCCAACATTTCACTTCCAGGAACTTCTGACCAACAGAGTTCATGTTCTCCACGTCTCCCAGCACCAGAGATTGACTCATTTTCTCTTTTCAGGACCTGAAATGTTTCACAATGATCGTGAAGGATAACGAGAAAACAATCAAAGCCCTGCAGAATAACTCCTGGGCCATCACGTGATCTTCCAGGCAGGAAATGAAAACGAGAAGATGTCTACGATGTAAAGAACAACAAATATGAACCTAAAAGCTAAAAATAAATGGAGCTTTAAAGACAAGGAAAGTCTTTTTGAAACACTTCATGGTAGAGTGATGTGGGTAGTGGGTGATGTTATTTACTTCTTGTAAATATAGAGTCATAAGACAAGGTCGTGGGTGACGAGTTGGTGCGGGGTGTTGATTGTGCTCGATGAAGCCCTCAGCTGTCGATCATTTCTGACAGCTCCTGCAGCAGGTCGTCCTCTCCGATGCCGGGGTCCACATCTTCGTCTTCCAGATGGTCGTCAGTGAATTCATTAATCAACTCTTCGAAGTCATCCACGGCAGAGGTGGAGGCGGCGGCACTGGAGGTGGAGGCGGTGCGTGAAGCAGCTACGCTCGTTCTCCGTGACTTGGGCTGAGTGGGAGTCTTCAGGACTGGGCTGAAATATCCAGAGAGGCTGGTTATTTATGTAGTCACTGAGAATACTGCGTCAATGTCATGCACTACTCACAAAAAAGTAGTGCATGACCAAAGAAGGGATATTTGACTTTCGGGTGAAATTTATAGAACATGTAAAAACTTTACCTTTGGGGGACGGTGCAGGCCTCTCTAGCAGCAGCAACACTGACAGTCGGCTTGGTTTCTTGACTCAGACTCTGTTTGAAGACCGGGACAGTCTGGAGGTCCTCTCTCAGTGGGCTGGAGCTGGAGCCCGAGTCCAACAAGGTGCTGGGACTACGGGGAACGGCAGAGCTCAGCTGAGCCTCTGCACTGGAAGACGGGAACACCTGACAATGGAAGAGACTGGAGGTCATTAACAGCACCTGAATATTTGAATTAGATGATAACTCAATTAGCTGAAGACAGAATACAGAGACAAACTATGTAACCCAAAATGTCTCTGTGTTAGGAGAAATATGGGAGTATATAAATATGAAATGAGCTACATCACATTAACCTACCTGTCTGTCTCTGCATGTTGTCTCCTGCAGTGGCTCCTCCGGCACAGTGGAGGCGCTGTTCAGAGGTTTCACAGCAGCGACAGCTGATCGCTCGGCCCCCCTCCTCTTCTGGCCCGGTTTCACCTGCACCGCAGGCTTCATGATGGACGGCTTCACATTCAGCTTGGGCCTCACTGAAAAGGAAGTCACGTTTGAATGATTTATAATCAAAGAGTTCTTAATTTTCCTTTTCTAGCTTTCCTGTGGGGAGCATTTCTTACACACATGCACTTTAGTCTGAAGCCCAGTTACATGGACAAACAATCAGGTTTCTCTAAATGCCTCAACCCAATAAAATAAAACTGTTTCTCACTCACATGACACTGAGGAAACCAGGAGTGTGCAGGCAGCTGATGATAACACTTAGATAGGTGTAATGAACAGACTGTACTCTTACTCTTAGCTTAAACAGAAACTTGGGCTGTAAGATGAAGTATGAAAGATGAGATAAAGATGCGCTACCTTTGGTGTCTGTAGTGTGTTCTGGGGATTTCTTGTGATTGTTGTTAGCTTGTTTTTCGGCGGTTGGGGATTCCACAGAGGGACCCTGAGGAGCTGCTCTGGTCTGCTTGGCTGGTGGAGCGGTGGAGTTCCTTGTGTTTTTGTCTGGGACCTCCCTCAAACTGCTGGGGCTCTGTGAGCGGGACTCAGGGTCGGCCTCCGGCGGGGAAGAGCTCTGCTTCACAGGGACTGAGGTAACAGCAGCAGCACCTCTTGTACTACGAGTAGTGTTGCTGTTAAGAGGTGGAGCAGCCTTGGATTTGAAAGGGGCCAGTTTACGAACAGGGACCTTTTGGGTGGAGAGGGTAGTGTCGGGAGCCGGCGTGGTGGAGGAAGGTGATGAAGAGCCTGGTGGTGTAAGGCTGACTTTAGCAGGAACTTTCCTCTTCAGGGTTCCTCCAGCTGTCTGTTTGTGACATGATTCTGCTTGAGGCGAGCCTTTGGCCTGCTCCTCCATTTCCTGCTTGCGGAGGCGTTTCTCCCGCATGATCTCCTCAAAGGTTTTGACCTTGACACTGTCACCGTTGGCAACACTGGTCTAGAAAGACACAGGAAAGTTACTACCAGATCCAGCAGAAAACCAAGCAACCAGATGCAACACTGCAGTATGTTAGAGAGCATACCTCAGTCTTCAGAGGCTTCTCTGTCCCTTCAGCAGTCTTCTCTGTTGTGGTGCTGCCTGCTGAGTTCAACAGAAAATTCATGTTAGACATTCAGAGACATTGTATGGAAGATGAGGACTGGCTAGTTCAAAATGTCAAACTATAAAATCTTACTTTGAGCGTCCAGTTTCTTGATGCGCAGCAGGCGAGCTTTCTGAGCACCGTTCTCCTCAGTATCAGAGCTCTTCTTGTTTTCAGCCTCCAGGGCCTGCTGAGCATGAAGCCTCACTGCTTTCTCTCTGCGGATCTCCTCCAGGGTCTTCACTCTAACCCCACCTACGTTTGTAGTCTCAGGACCAGGCCCGGCTGTGTCACACTCTCCCTGGTTCTTACCTGGAGCTTTCTCCACACTCTGCTTCTTCTTTGTACTGTGGTTCTGCTCCTGCTGCTCCTCCTGTCTTCTTTTCTTAGCATGAAGGATCTCGGAGAACGTCTTGATGTGGCCAACAGAGTCATTTTTTATGGTGATGGCTCTCTTGATGCCTTTTTTGATATTGCTATTGTTGATTTCTGGACCCATGACTGAAGGGCCCTCTTTCAACTGAGACTTTGCTGCTTTCTCCTGTTTGATCTCCTCCAGGGTTTTAATGCGGATCTGCTCAGGAGCCCTCTTTGACTCTGTGTTGGTCTCAGCTGTTGGGACTGTTGGAGGAATCAATGTGCATGATTAATCAATCCAAACAAAATAACCAACAATATGAGGTCATAATGTTCTTGTTTTTTCTTACCTGGTTGGATGAGTGCAGAGGAGCCAGCAGACAGGCCCAGTCTTTCCCTAACAGGTTTTAAAGCTGCAGAAAGCAACAAAGGGTTTGAATAGACATATTTCATAGTCTCAACATTGCTCTTTCCAACTTAAGATACATCCATCAGCTAGATTTTGTGGTCCATGGTCCTGATTCTCACCTTTCTGAGGGGGCATTAATGGCTCTTCCTCATCCATAACTCTGCCCAGACGCTCAGCCAGACTCCTTTTCAGCGGGACACCATCTCCACTTGTTACATCTACGACAAGATCAAGTCATGAGCATCTAATCTGTAATCTTGTCATCATCATTATTAGTGCTGGATCTGATGATAAAGTGTAGCTAGAGTGCAAATGTACCATTGTTGGGCATCTTCCTTCCAAGCCTTTCAGCCACGCTGCCTCTTGGTCTCACAGTTTCTTCAAAGACAAGAGGGCCTAGGTTAAGAGAGGGCCCATGCACTGGTTGAGAACACAGTAATAATGATGTGACAGTTTGACAAGAGGACAAGAAGTCATATTCCACAATATCATCAGATATAAATATAAACTCTGAAAGCAGAATGTGAGAAGAATCAGGCAGTTTGGTTTCCAAATGTTCCTGCTCTTTACCATCTCTTGCCTCGAACAGAGGCGGTTGAAAAAGTGACCGGATGTTTTCTTTCTCTCTGTTGGTCGAGCTGTCAGCGCTCTGGATGGGGTAACCAGCTCTCTTCATGCTGGCCTTCAGAGCTTTCCTTAGCCGGATCTCTTCAAGGGTGCTCACTCCAAAGTTCAGGGAGTCACCTGTCAAAACCGCAAACACAGGATCTGGAATTAGTACAGCTTTGGTGACAAATTCTGATCAATTATGTTTCCAAAGTTTAGTCCCACCTCACAGTCTCACCTGATTTGGATAGTTTTCTAGGGGAGGGGCCGACCTTGCCATCCTCTCCCTCCTCGGAGAACTGGTCTGAAAACATAAAGACACATGAATGATGAAGACCACAAGGAATATCCTCTCTAAAAACGAGGACTAAAAGAGACAAAGATTCATTTTTAGGTAAAAGCCAGCTCACCATCTTCATCTTCATCATCATCTGCTGGATTAATCACCACTGGTGGGTGGGTGGGGCTCGGTACTGGCTCCTGAGCTTCTGTCTTGATGACACCTCTGAGCTGGGGATTGGCCGCCGTTGGGAGAGGGGCAGGTGGTGGGGGAGCCGGCTCTTCGTGCAGCTGTTCCTCATTCTTGCTCACACCTGGGAGAATCACACTCATTACCATCACCGTCTTTCACAGCTGGATGTCCAATGGTCTTAAAATTTCTACAGTTCATTTCTGTTCTTAGACAAAGTCCACTCACTTTTATCAGGTGGGACAAACATGCCATCGATGTAGCGGGGCTTTTCATGGAAGAAGGCACAGTGTGGCTTCTGGCAGCCAGCTGCTTGGTTCTCCCAGTAACAACGTATCTCCTTACGGTTTTTCTGTTGATGAAAGACATAAACAACATGTAAGTGCATGAACAGAGGAGATGGCCTGATTGCGTCCCAATCAGATCCATGCGCACAAAATTTGCCTTAATACATGTACGTAATTATTTATGGACTTTTCAGGATCTACATGAGCATGATGAACATATAATTGTTTCTCCTCATTTTCAAGGCAAGCGGTTAGACACACAAGAGAGAGGACCCTACACAACCATCTACACACATCTCAGTCCTTATACTGAGTACTGTTTGTGGAAGTTCATGTTAATGTTTGGACTGATTATTTTACCAGCTGTTCATGATAACACTGAGCTTTTAAAATCAATGTTTCACTTTTGCTTACTGTGATCTCCATGTGGCGAAACTTGCAGACAGAACGGAAGCAGCGTCCCTCCTGCCAGAGGTTGCAGACGGTCTCGTTGCCCATAGCTGCCTCACAGTGTCTGAAGGGGCAGCTGTCTCCCTGCACAATAAATCAAACATAGTTAGACTCCGAGACTCTTCCTTCTGCTCACACTGTGTGAATATGTGAGCATTGTACTCAAGCTTACTTTAGTGCAGGTGGAATAGTAAAAGAAGTAGCAGTCATCTCCATGGTTGGTCATAGTAGTGCTGGTATGCGTCTTGAGTGACGGAGGTGATGAGGTTACGACCTTTAAACCCAGCAGCTGGTTCTCTTCAGGGCCAACAGGACTCTCCCTGACAACACAGACCACAGCAACACATGAGAGAAATCCTCCTCCGTGACATCAAATTATGAGTTTTCTAACACGCCTGCACGTGTACCAAGAATCCTACCCCAACTTTATTTATCATACACAACACGAAGACTTGCTCTGACCTGTACATTTGGGATACTTACTGAAGCAAAGTACAATATCATATCATTTGAGGTTTACACAACTTTTTAAAATTTGTCTTGTAGTTAGCTGATGAAAAATGGACTTTGGATGCAATCATAAATGCAAAACTCTCATGTAAACAAAGATTACATGAGATGTAAAACTGGAGTTAGGGAGAGAGGAAAGTTAGCACTGTCATTCAAAGGCAGCAGTATAGTTCAGATCCAATAGACCAAGAGTAAATTTGAACTCCTGTCAACCACAGTGCTGCAGACAAATGTCCTCAGTGTGAACTCAGCTCTGTTTGACACACAGCAAGATTGAGGAACTGATCTTTATCAGGCGCTGGCCTGTATTACGTGTGGAGGTCCAACAATAATCAAGTTAATAATCAATAATCAATTTTAACAATATTAACTTGATTCTTAAACATGGGACATGATTAATTAGTGATGGTTATTTTCTGGGAATTAAATCAGCTTCTAAGAAATTTCAAATAAGATGTCCAGTACGCCTCCATGCACCTATTTTTAATCTTAAAGTGATCACATCGTCTGTTTTTAGCACTGTGGCACCTTTACCTGAGGTGGCTGAGAAGCTGTCTCCCTCTTGAGTGCACTGCTGGTAGGGTGTCTCCGAGGCGGTATGGAGTCCTGAAGGAACACTTGATCCGTGAGATAAGAGGAAAAGGGGGGTGGGTCGCCCAGAGACACTTGTCTTCCTACGACATCCCTTTTCTCAGACTCTTTATCTCCGCCAGACTGCTAAACATTACTGATGGTGGGTGCAACAAAGTCCTTTTGGGGATTTTTTTTTATTATTTTTTATTAATTGGTATAACCAATGAAGCAAAGAAATAGGGGGACATAAACAGCCAGAAAATAAAAAAATAGATCCAAAAATGCTTATATTGATGTGGCAAAAAAGGGGACAACGTGGGATGGTGGGTGGAAAAAAAATCCTCAGCTTCTTCTTGGGCTTGGAGGCATTCTGCACACTTGGTGGCATTTGAGTGATGCAGTTGGAAAAAAAGGGGGCAGGGTATTCAAGCTTCTAGAGATTTTCAGCTGTTGTTTACCAATGCTGAAGAGGGGAAAAAAAATCTTCTGCCAATGTATTCTCAAGGGGGGCAAGCTATCCATATCCAGGGATTCCCACAAAGGGCCAAGAGGATGGTTTTAAACCTACAAATCAATCAAAAACACTCCCCGGGGAACTGAAAGAGGGTTATTAGGAGACAGACAGTTGTGTACAAATACAAAGGAGACATTTCCACACAGAGGTACAGCATCATGAGACAAATATGATCTCAATAGCGACTCCAGAGCAAACTGAGAATTTGGCTAGTGGACAAACTCACTGTCACTACACTGAATTATCAGCCCATGTTTTTATCTTTCAAGTATCTGATCTAGGAAAAAGAACAACTAAATTTGCAGTCTTTGGCAGTTTATTTAATGTAGACATGGAGGCTGTAGTTCGACACTGACGGTCGGCCTGAACAACAACTCTGGCTTCCATCTTAAGGATCAGGTAAAGTGCACTCTAACGTAACAAACTAGCACTTGTACGGAAATAACGAGATACAAAGACACTAACTCAGAATGCAAGGAGAACTAACTTTTCCTAGAGCCACAGCCTTTACAGTCAGTCAGATTAAATTGCGGGTATAATATCTGAGACTAGAATCGATGTTTCTTGGCAAATAATATGTTACACGTCACCTTCAGTGCTGGCTCAAGATAGGCAACGTTATAGTGAAACTTAAAAACCAAGACAGACAAGAAAACAATCACATACTTACGGTTTAATAAAAAGTAGGCCAAAGCTAGCTGGACCGAACTACGAGCAGCGATAAGAAGACACCAGCGTTACTGTACAGCAATCGGCAAACATTAGAATGACGTTAGCGAAATAGACAGAAGAGTGACCTAGCCTGGCTAACTAGTGTCTGTTATTCCAATACTGTATGCTTATCTTCTATTCTCAGCACGCGACACAGTGTGCTCGTGCAGTGAAGGGTTATTTTAGCTCATATGCTACATAACAGAGGCCTACCTAAACCAACGATTCCTCGCGACCTTATCGTTAGCCTTAGCTAAATGTTGTTAAGACGGCTGTTTATTGTTATTAACGTGGTATTCACCTTGTAATAGTTTAACACTATAATGTAACAGCCAAAATAGAATGTAGTAAAGTATGCAGTGTTAATTACCAGATTTAAAAAGAGTTAAAAAGTGTGTAGTCTAGAAGAGACTTCGTCCAGCTCGATGACTGCCGCAGCGGCGCTAAAGACTAAAGCAAAATGGCCGCGGCAGGATAAAAATACGAGGGCGGGCCGCCCAGTGTGCTGCGTTCACGTACAATGGGAAGATTGTAAATTTGAGTACTGTTGTGCACTTATAGAGAGCCCACTGTAGCGTCTTACTTGATTAGCCCGTACCATCAGGGAGGTAAAGAGAAATATACCTTTAGTTTACATCGACCAACTACAAATTATACGAAAAGATTATTACACACAAACAAATAACAATATGCCACGATCACTGGTGCATTAATACCTTTAATTTTAATGCTGACAAAACGTGATATGTTCACACAAATAAAAGCTTAAAAATACTTCTTCTGCCACTGTTTTTGTTGTGTGTTTCTCGTGTTTATTGGTTCAACTGAATTAACTAATTACGAACTTAAATTAGAGCTAGACCATGGTGCAGTAATCAATATTTCCACAAGGAGACAGCATATTGAGTTTATCTAGATGAAGCAACCTTCTTCTGGCTTCAATGCTTGACCAGTGCTAGACATTATTTGTATCATTTATTATTCATCATTTCATTTCATAATTTTTTAAAGTATTCCCTCGATGCGGACAGGTCAGCTCGGGCCAATTTCACAACACTACTACTCTCACCACTGTGAAAAATCACTGTATTTTCCCATCTCAGAGAGATCTTAATAAAAATTCCAGAAAAGGCGGATTCCAACATTTAGTTTATTTTGTTTTATTAGTTAATTTATTCGTTTTTACAGCACAAGATAACTTAAGTCAAGTTTATCGGAAGGAAGAGCGCACAAACTATTCTTTTGTCATTATTATTATTGCCTTGACATGCAGGTGCTATGTATTACTTCCAGGTGGAGTAGAATTAATATTGTGGCTGAAGACCAACTATATATAAAAATGTTTCGTGTGTCATTTTATTTTGAAAAGCAGTGACCGGAAGTGGTGAATGTTTTATTTTGGTGGGTGTGACAGCGGTTCGTGTGGACGGGTTTGACAGCAGTATTCTTATCAGTTGCTCGCCTGGCTGTTTACTCTGCAGCCCGCTGACAGACAGTAGCCGTTGTGTCGCTCGCCAGTCGCCGCCTTTCGCCTGCAGACGGACTACAACTTTCTTTAAGTTAGTCCAACAACCAAAGTGACCGCTTCAGCAGTGAAACACGGACTGCTCCGTCACTGCAGCTCGGCTCCATGGACGCTGTTCAGGTGAGTTAGCTCAACGCTCAGGCTGATAAGAGTTAGCGTTAGCATGTCGCTAGCAGGGGTTGGCTAACAAGGGCAGGGCCAGATAGCCGCAAGGTGACAAACAGGTAAGGATAGCTGTGTGGGTGCTAATGTCAACGCTGATTCAGTTACACATGGTTAACTAACTTCTTGTGTATCTTTTCAGTGTATTTACATACGTTTTGTTTGATATCCACAGAAAATGATGTCTGGATTTTCTCTGGATCTGGGACCATTGAAAGAACCGTTGGGGTTTATTCGTGTCCTAGAATGGGTGAGTAAAGTAAAACGCGCCAAGTTAAAGTAAACCACGCTACCGTCAGTTACAGGTTAGTCTTGTCTGCGTTCAGCCACCGTGTGTACTCAGAATCCTTCAGAAACGGCTGCAGGTTTCTGTGTCTGTCTCTGCTTTGTTCATTTGTCACTTTGGATTTTGACCTGCTTCACAGACTTAAATGATGTCATAGTTTGTGGATTTACAGTGCATGTAAGCTACTGATTTCCTAAGTAAAATGTTAACCTTCTCCCGTAAACCTTTACACTCTTTTTATAGTCAGCCTGATCATGTATTAGTGGAACAGACTGGAAGCTCAGGAAATTGCCAGATGTTTTGAACTTTTGTACTGAATGCAGCGCAGATAATAGCTGTTGAATAATGTCAAACTGTTAGGCAGAGCCACCCAGGACAGTGTGACTGATGCCATGTGTTGTCAGAGAGGCAAATCCATTCACAGTGAAGCAACTTGTTATGTAACATGGCCAAATCTGGGTGTTTCTATGAACCACCTCTGTATTAGAATCGAGCAGCCTGCATATACCTACATGCTGCTTCTAAGCATAACTTGCTTAAAATATCACTCCAGCCTGCGCCTGTGTGATTGATTTCTTAATGTGTAATCTGAATGGACCGTATACTAAAAAAAGAAAGCGATTCAGGAATGCCCCCTCTTATGTGACTGCTCATCTTCATAGTGCTGTGTATTTCTGGTCGATGCAGACTACTGCGCTAACTGCCCCATTTACAGAAGGCAGTGCTGTGTGTGTTGAAGGCGCGGGCCTGTGGAGCAGCCATGTCCTGTTGGTAATTAACATATAGAGCAGGTGTTATCTGCTGTGGAGTTTAACTCCAGGAAGGTGAGTTAGTTAAATAGTCTGGCTTTTTATTTGCTATTAAAGTGTATTACACAAAGCTTGCTGCTGTGACAGAAGTGTGTTATTTTCTCATTATTAGTTTTGCAGGATGTTTTCTTTGTTTGTGGGCAAGAAACAGGAGAAGTCAGACGATCAGAAAGGTTGTATAAGTCAACAAGTTTAAGTTTAGCTGTGTTATCTAAGCCTATTTTAAGCTTCTATTTCATTTGAAGGTAAAACTGAAACTTTTCCTTTGCAATGATACCAGTAACCATTCCAACAAGTACAGCAGGTATAAACTGCTGCAGTCTGTTTGCGTAATAAATGTACCTTTTAACTTTATTTACTCTTTACTTGGGTGGGTGGGTGGGGGTTTGTTTACATCCTCATGTTTTTCCTGCTGCTGCGTTCAGTTTTCACAGGAGACATTTTGACTTGCCACAGCAGGGAAAGCAGGTGTTAATTAATAACGTTAACGGTGGCTCAGTTCCGTTAAGTGCCCCGGAAAGCTCTTCCAGCGAGGCAGCACACACAATACCAGGACCTACTTCAGGTGTAATGTACCCAGCATCATTATTGTTATGAATTACACCTGTGCTGTTACGTGTCAAGATGTCTGCTGTGAAAAGGTCCACCAACTTGATGAGTACTATGTTATTATTATTGGAAAATTGTAATCTAATAGTTCTAAAATGGGGAAATGAGTGTTTGAACAGAAGCATGTAGGCGGTCCTCAGTCCTCACGTGTGCCTGTTGGATGTGGAGCTGACAAGGCGTCTGTCGCCTCCCAGGAAACCGACTGTAAATCCTGCTGGCTGTTGCAGCTCTGCATTCTCTGAGCATCTCCCCAAGGAATGGGGGGTGTAGTGTGGTATAAGTATAACGCACACATGCCAGTCGGGTTAATCAGCTACACGCACTATATCACACTCCACCTGATTTGAGCAGGTTTGGACTGACCGTGTTTCTACCATTTCCCTCCATTTCTCTTTGCTGTGCCGCCACACTGTCTCCATTCAAATGAAGGAGAGTGCTCTGTGTCTGAACACAGCCGAAAACCTGGGGCTGGTTATGGTTTGGGTTATGAGTCTAGTAGTTTTCAGATAATAGCTCAGTATTGTTACTAATGTGATACCTTGTTGGGAAACCTGATTTTGAGGAATGCCGACATTTTTCTTCTTTTGACAAGAGAAGCAAGACGCAGTCGTACAAGAACTTTGCTGAAGTAAGATACTGTGCAGTCTAAGATTGGCAAAATTGATTTCAGTCAGACTTTTCTAGAACAGCTTTCAGTGCCATGGACACACACAGGCTTGAAATGCCCCTCCAGAGAACAGAAACACAGTCATATATTAACTCTGTGGGCTGTTTGGCCGATACATTTTCTTCTCGTTTCTGTGTGCTTCAGTGTAGGCCTCTGTGTGCTAACAATTGTCAGTGTCTGAATCTTGTGACTGCTGCTGTATTTGTGGAAACACGGCTGTCGGTTTGGTGGCTCTGCTTTCTTAGTTGGAGGATCTTTGTTCTTTTATGATAGCCACTGAGCTTTCACTGCCACCGCACATTTTGTGGTTCTGAGTTTTCAGTCCTTGCTAATTCCACATCCCTAACATGTTTAAGTTGTTGTACTGCTTCAGTCTCAAGGCTGAAATAGACAGAATTCCTCCAGGGTGAGACATGCGCTCAGAGCAACAGTTTGCCTCCCTCCTCTATTGTAATGCTCTTGGAAGATGTTTATAATTGATATTACTGGATGTCAAACTGTCCTTTATGCCTCAGTCTGTAAACATGGACATTAGCCAGTAGCTGCAGTTTTTCACAGTGTCAGGTGCAGGGTGGTGTAGCTGCTGGATCTCTTTTTGGGTCACTATCACTGTATGCCTACATGATGTGCTGGATATACAAATAAAGGTAGTTGTATAAAAGGCTATATTGCTGGTGTCCTAACGGCTGCTGCTGTCTCTTATCTGTCCTGCCACTCCCAGATCAGGAGTGGTAGCGAGGAATTCATGAGTTAATCTGTGGGAGACTGGGTGGGACTTTGGACCCTGGACAGGGAACTCCTGCCCTAACTGCAAGGTTTATTTGGGGGTGCTGTCAGATTGGTCTGGATGGGTCAAACAGGGCTCAGATGAAAGCTGAGAAATGGTCCGGAGATCCAGAGACACCTGAAAGATGAAACCCATTCCTGAAAATCCTCAGTGGGTCTGAAGCTCGCTAAATACTGCACTCCATTTCTCTGTGTGTGTTCCTGCTGTTTATCTTGCTGTTCCTACACGACCGCAGCCTGCAGGCTGTTCACCTCACTGCCTGTGCCTGGGCCCATTGTATACAACTGCTAGTAGCTGAAAAGATCCTGATGATTTGGGAATGTGCATTGGTAGATGTGGGCGTAAGTGAACAAAGGACATTATTCTTGAGAGAAAGTACGGAAGCAAGAATCACATGCTCTAATCGGAAGCTTTGCATTGGAGGAAGGATGTTCTGGGATGGGGGAGAGGTGTGTGGATGGGGGGAGCTGTCATTCAGTACTCCTGGGTACTGTAGTGCTTTTATTCAAGACGGTTACTGCAACACACCACCATTTGGTTTGAGAAAACAAGCATGTTTTTCTGTGACTATATCATCATCATCGTATGAAAACCAGGAATTTTCACTTTGGTTGCTTGTTATCAAATTAAAGGATTATATTCCTTCAGTGGGTTGAGTTCTTTTTCCTTTTGGCTGATCAGAAACTTTGAAAACACTTTGCAGAATGCCAAATATGCACTTTCATCCTGCAGCAGGTTGTTTTTTTTTTTAGGTCACTTATCATAGATGTATTGTATCAACATGGCAGCCAGTAAGTAACAGGAGATCGAGTAGAAGTTATGTTTGAACGATCGATTCCCTCATTGATTCCTGATCAACTTTCTGTGTGGGGCGCTATTTGATTTGGAGCCACTTAGCCTCAGAGCTATGTAGCAGCGATCCGTCTGTCCTCATGTAAAATGAATGAAACGACAGTACAACATTTGTACAACGTTGGTTTTCGTAGTCAAAGAGAAAATCAGTTTGCCTGCGTGTTACTTTCTTTCTTCCTGAAATGTAGCCATGCGATGGACTGTGTCTTCTTCTGCACCATGACTTCTCCTTGTTGCAACTTTCCAGCGTTGTAGACTCACTGCTTCATGAGTTTAAGGTCATTGTTTTTGCAATGGGTAACTGTCAGTAAAACATGTCTCATCAATAAAAAGGAATTGATGAATAAGACGGTTTGGAACTGGTTCCCAGTTCCCATCCCTAGACATGTGATTAAAAATACATAGTCATCAATTTTGACTTTATTTATGGTGTAATGCATGAGTCTTCAACGTTTTTCAGCTGAAGGAACCCTTTGACGAGAGACAAACAGAACAGGGACCCCCACATGTAATTAATATTTTAAAATGTGCTACATTTTAAGCCTGGCCTATAATAGCTTTTATATTTACTTTATTTAACTTTTATTTCACCACATTAACCTATTTATGTACTAGATTATTAGCCTATATGTGTTTATGATTGATACAAAGTTCATGCATAATTATTATTGGTTATTAAATGCCAAGAGCTGTGTGTTTTTGGACATGTCCACTGATTCAGCCGATTGGAGTGTAAAATGCTGATACTTCTTTATGTAACAGTGATTAGGAAGCTGACTTTGTGAGACCATTACAAAAGACCCAAAAAGTATTCAGGGGGGTCCCAGCCTTAATGAAACACCTATGTGTCCTACTTGAAACCTGTTAGTTCCATGTGTGGTGTGTGTCTGTGTACTAGTGTTGTCTGAAGGACACAGAGCTGTGTGAAATCCCACCCTGCTTTGTGTCTAGTTTGTGTCTATTTTCGCACGTAATGTCTTGCCTTTTTAAAAATAGGATCAAACAGCAGCAGACAGGATCTCAGCAGCATTGTAGTGGAGTTGGACTCTGTCTACAGATATAGCACCTGAACAAGGTTTTTCCTGGCTCACTGCTGGGATTGGTTGTATCACTGGGTTTACAAATCATGTTTCGTAGAAGGTGGATTGCACAATTTCTACACAGTGCCCAGTAGAGTACTGCACAAGCCTGAAATCCTGGCCCGAGCCCGAGCGCAACCCCACCCAATTCACTTATGTGTGAGTCCAGTGCAGGTCCTACAGCCAGCTATGCTCAACCCGACCTGGGTGTCAGCTTGGGGCATGCATGCTGCAGACGAAGAGAAGCTAATGGAATTGTGTCCAAACCTTGCTGCTAATTCATGACCCACCTGAGAAATCAGTGGTCAGAAATTCTGAAACGGAGCTGGACGTAACTGACCCCGGACCTGTTTTGCTGGTGAATGGAAACTCCTGACAGCAGTGTGCTGCTCTGTAGTTGACTCTCTGGCGACCCTGGAGTGGCATCACCGTTTTTCTGCACAGTCAGTCCATGTTAAAGGTTAGAGGAAACGCTTTCCATTCTTCCTGCTGGTGTCTGCTCTCTGTCAGCACAGTTGAAGATATCAGCTTGTTTTTCTCCCTTTTTGCTGACATTCATTCTCATCAACATGAAAAACATATTCACAATATTCATACATAATATTCACCAGTAAAAAAAAAAAAAATCTTATTCATCCTTTTATTTTGTTCAAGTCTGGTGTTATCTTCTTCTGCTGCATTCTAACTATGTTACACGCGTGGCAGACACGGAGCAAATCCTTTTTTTGTTACATCTATGTGATGTGAAACACCTTTTTATTAACTTTATTGGGCAAGTTTATTTGTATATTACTTTAAAGCTCCTTTCAAACAGCAGCAACTCCAAATATTTCATGTAAGTGCATGTAATTAGAATAATGATAAACCAAATCAAAGTAGGTAAAATCGGAGGACATCATTTGTTGGACTGAGTCAAAATGAACTACAAAGTGTTCAGTAAAAATTTGGAATCATGATGTCCATCAAATCAGATGTTCACTGGACTCTGCCTGGGAAGATGCTGTAGAAACAATAGCTTTGTTATCTAAGTGTATCTTAGTTGGAGAATCTGACATTTAACTCCATGTAAACAGTGAAAAGACGTCTATTTGTGAGAGCTGGACTGGTTGAAAGTGAACGTGTGGCCTGTCAGCTTCATGTTAACATTTTTGCTTTCAGCTCTCTGAGAAGAAGGGGGGATGGGAGAGGGAGGGAGGGTCAGGGGGAGTTTCCTGTGTGGAAAAAGAATGTAACAACTGCAGGGAGGAGAACGATAGTGAAGTACGGAAGTCAGCTCAGAAAGTGGTGCAAAATGTCATGTGTTAATAATGGAAAGGGAAAAGGCATCGTGGTATCACTTTTATATTGACCTAAATGAAGAAGCTTACTGTACCTCTGATTCTAACAGTTCCACAGTCTTAAATGTACAAATATGAACACTTAAATTCAGTCATTAAATTGGCTTTAATTTCATTTCTATGTAGACTTTTATTCATTCAGGGTTACTGCATGAGAATCAGATCAGGTCTTTCCTCTTACTCTCGCATATTTCTCTGCGTCTGCAGGTGTTCACCATCTTTGCCTTCGCCACCACTGGAGGTTACTCTGGGAAAAGCCACTTTACAGTCAACTGCAAGCAGGAGGTGTTGGATGTAAAGCCTGTGTTTAACTACCCATTCAGGTACAGTAGACCACATCGCGCATCCAGTCACAGTCACCTTTGTGGTTTACCTGCAGGTCTTCACATTGATGTTTGCTGCCCATAGCAAAAGGACAAACACTTGTTAGATCTTTCAGTAAACGGCACACGTGTGTTACTGCCATCTGGTGAAAATTGGGTCACTCCACTTGTGCTGTTTTTTCATTACATGGTACAGCTCGGCTTGGCGTGCTTTCTATACCAGGTACTTTTCTCAATTTCATTTTCCACTGCAGTTGGTTCCCCCTCAGTGAAGCCATGATACTTTAGCTGATCATCATAGTGATGCTGGGTGATATCTTTAGCGTGGTTGGAACACACAGGAACAATGAAGGATACCTTTTTCATTTGAGATCCTTTCATCAGAAACCAGACAGTGGAACATCTGCATGTCTTCTATTGACCACTGCATGGTTTTGCAGGTTGCCATTTAAAAAAAAAAAAAAAAATCTGGGTTGAGTTAATAAATAGTTTTTTTGTTTTGTTTTTTTTTTTTTTATTCAGTCGGGGTGCAGGATGTCCGTGTCATGCAATCATGGTGATTCTCTCGACCAATCAGTGATGTGCAGTGGTCCATTGTTTAGTTTCAGCCCAACCCCCTTGTCATCTCAATAATAGCAAAACAAAAAGCATATACAATCCATAACTTTTGTTAACGGAAAACCAAAAAGAACCAAAAAGAAAGACGTACCATTGGTGCTGCTGCTCTGCAGCTGTCAGGTTTGCAGTTAGATCATTTCAAGACAAGACTAGCAGGAATATATTTTTTTGAATGCATTCATATTTAGTGAAGGACTGCAGTCATGTTTTGCACAAGTAAAATTAATCAGAGGGAATAAAGGTGTAGAATCTGTGGCACTGTTTGATGTTTAGTCAGAGACTTTTAACACAGTAGTCCAGACAAGGTCAATACTACAGAGATGGCAGCAAATAATAAATAAAAAAATGAATTGCATTGCATTACTACTGGATTCCTTTTCAGTAGTTTTAAACCAAAGACTTGACTTCCAATTATCATGTAGTGCAGTGAGATTAATACCTGTTAGTTTTAGATTTAATAAGGTTTTTTCATTGACATTGTGATATTCTGGTATCAGGAAGATATGTATCTTAGTTAACCGTTTTAAAAAATGGCTGGAGGAAAATGTCCAGTCCCTGTTTTAAAATGGTATAAGTCCCTTAATCCTTTCATATGTTCTCTTCTTGCCTTCCTTGGATAAAGGTAACCCAGGTGAGGACTTGTTTTCTCTGAAATCACACAACAAGAGAGTAAAAACAGGCGTCATAAGAGTCGCTGTTTAAAGTGTCTTCTCCCTGTCTTCCTACCTTCAGGTTGTCGGATCACCCATTCAAGATACCATTATGCAACAGCAGCATGTCCAATAACACCTACCTGCAGGGCGACTTCTCCTCCTCGGCAGAGTTCTTCGTGTGTGTTGGCGTGTTTGGGTTCCTTTATTGCACTGCCACACTGATCCTCTACCTGGGCTACCAGAACGTCTACCGCCAGACCTCCCGCGGGCCCATCATAGTGAGTACACATCCTCCAACAATTTTTCTCGATACTACTGACATCCTTCACGTCCATCCACCCTGGGTATGAGGAGGGCTGGGTTGTTTTTTTTTCATCTTGAACATACGAACCGATATCAGCCTTGTGTTACAAACAGGACAGGGGGCGGTGTTGGTCAGGGCTTGTGAGACATGACACACCACAGAGAAGTCCATCAAGTAACTGTGGAAGTGATGGTACACACAATTCACAGCACAGCAGGGAGAACAAAAAATGGAGAAACATTTTGTCACTTATTTTAAAAAATGTAAACTTTAGCTCACTATAATTGTTAGTGTACAGCCACATTGTAGCGGGTCTTTCTACAGACATACCTGGCTTCAATTGTCACTGTGACTAACCAGGAAACCACAGTGCTCCCATACGGTGGATGTAAATGTCACACAAGGATCCTCCTGCTCTGGTCTGTCATTTGTGTTTGTCATCTTCATGACAGCAGCACTCCATACTCCATTGACTAGCCGGCTAACATGCTACAGTATGAAACAACAATTGGCGCAGTGCTAAAACTTACACATTAGAATATCTGTTCCCTGTGTGTTAGTAGTAGCTACAGCATATGTTGACAGCAGTTGTCTGAGTAACAGTAGAAATCTGACATTCATGTTCAATTCATTTTACCAAGAATGTGCACTTGAACACGTGCTTAACACTGACATTTGTCAAATGTCTTACTGCGTTGCCTTGTTCACCAGTTGCCGTTCAGTTGCTGCATCTTTGATCTCTTTTGTTTTAAAGCCCTGCTGTAAAGCACTTTGAGTTGCATTATGTATGAAAGGTGCTACAATAATAAATGTTCTTATTATTTTTGCCGGACAAATCAGCGTTGCTCAACTACGTCTGTCACCATTGTAAAGCGGCAGGTTTGTAGGAAAACGATCCATGTAACATTTCCAGACCTGCCCCTGGCTCAAATGTCTCCCTGCAGCACGAAGGTGGAGATTTTGAGAAAAATTCGACTTTATGCAATCACGCTTGTTTTGACTCCCTCAGGAAGCAGTACAGCTGTCATCAGCTGAGCTATTTGCTCCAACAGCCCTCTATGAGCACTTCAGACAAATGTGGGGAGAGTAGTGACCATCACAGGGCAAAGCTTCCCCACATAATACAGTGGAATTTACAAACCACCAGGACTTGAAAATGATGCGCAAATCATGTGTCCAACCAGAGCTGAGTATGAAGGCAGCAGTTAATCCGACTGCAGTTTAACACGTCAGCCTCATATCTGAGTAAACATCCTCGTCAGTTTTATAGAAGAGTCACATCTGCAGTCTAACAAGGTCAGACATGATGAAGTCTGAGTTGAATGTCGCCAGATCAACATAACATAAAGATTAAATGCATGGTTTTCACTGCTTTACTATCCATCTTATCCACAAAGTCAGATTAATACACAATGAAACATTCTGAAGGAGCCAGTGTTAAACTTCTGAGGAGATTCTTCTCATATGAGATCAGTGTATAAAAATACATTTCTCCTATCAGAGCGAGCGACCGGGGCTAAAGAGGTTGTGAAACTCATCGCACAGCCAAGCACAGAAAGAATCTGATCAACAGTCTGTCCTTTCATTTCCAGTGTTTACTCATGCTAACTGTGTGGATAAATAAATATGCTTCACATATAACGTGAGCTAATAGTAATTAAACAAGTCCCAACCTCAGTATCCTGACATTCAGTGCTCGTGCAGTGGTGGACTACAAAAGAGGCAGCAGTACTGAAGCATGCACACAAACATCAGTGTTACTCTTTTGAATTCAAAATGAACTAAGAAGCTTCTGGACAGTCACTGGATATTCATATGTATTTTAACATGTTCAGTGTTAACTGTGTTCTACTCCCTGCCAGGACCTGGTGCTGACCGCTGCCTTTGCCTTCTTGTGGCTTGTGTCCTCCTCAGCCTGGGGCAAAGGCCTGACTGATGTCAAATATGCCACTAACCCAGAGCACCTGGTGGAGTTGTGCAAGACTGTAACTTGTAAAGCAGGGGAGTATCCTTCCATGGGCCGCCTCAATGCCTCTGTGGTAAGTTGTGGTAAAGCAGTGCTGCAGACCTTGTTACCTCCAAAATTCCCACATTGGCCACATTGATTCTGTAGAGCAAAGAGTTAATGAACTTTTAGAACCTTAGGAAACTTGTCCACATGTGCTCCACATGTGCTCCAGGGGTTAGGACAGCCGCAGAGACAAAACAGGACACTAAGCGGGTCGTCCACTAGATGATCAGTGGTTCGATCCCTGCGCCATCAGTGTGTGAATGTATATGAATGGTTAGCTCTTAAAACTGATGAGCAGTTGGCACCTTGCATGGCAGCTAATGCCATCAGTGTATTAATGTAAATATCAACATAAACTTCAAATATATTGATCAGTTTCAAACATCTTGGGACAGTTTGTCCTGTAATCACTTCAACCACACAACTGTGCTAAGTAAGCAAATTGAGCTACAGTAGGAATTTTATCTCCTTCCCTTTAAAACTTTGTTCATCGCACCTCAAAACCTTGCATATTTAACAATTTCCTTTCACATATTATTACAAATTGTTGTATCCTACATGTGTGAGTGTTAGTCCAGAATGTGCAGGCAACTATCATGTTTTTTTTTCCATAGACACACCCAGACCATGATAGCAGACCAAAACCAGGTCACCTTCACATTATTTTCTACATGTAACTTTGTGGTGTCAGCCATAGAAAGCAGATGATTTGTGGATGGGTAACTGTTAAATGTAGATTCTTTACCTTCACCTCTGCATGTGGAGTTTTACATAAAACTGGAAGTGATGGTGCTCTTTGGAGCTTGTATAGATCTGCTTGTCAGTCCTTTTTAATATGTTGAATCCACAGAGTAACAACTGAAAGAAATTTAAAGGACATCATTCATTTCATTGTATTATTATTATTATTATTATTATTATTATTATTATTATTATTATTAAGATGGGATTAATAAAGAAATGGTCCAAAGCATGGCTTCACTTCATGAACAAAGACGACAACAGAGCTAATTAATGTCAACGTATGTATGTACTGTAAAATTATCATTTCAAGTCAGGGTGGAAACAGCAGTAATATGCTGAAGCTTTTTTTACACAACATGGAATGTCATGTGTTTGACACTCTGCACACGAGTGCTGCTGCTTCTCAACTGAGCAGTCCAAATGTTCTGCCCTTTCATTCATTTAAGATGGACACACACACAGTTACTACAGTCTTTGTTTGCACACCTGTGTGAGCCTGCTTTTTCTCCACCACACACAAAGTTGATCAGGAAACGATAAAGAATCTGACCGATAAGCAGAATCGATAATGGCACAATTCAATCCCTAGCTATTATACAGTTATACTTGTGTCATTCTTGTTAATAGGAGAATTTCTGTTCCTTGTCGTGTGTGTCTGTGTGTGTCTGTGTGATAATAGATTGTAGCATGTCAGCTCTGGTGGCAGAGTGCAGCCAGTGCCATCTGGTGTTCAAAATAAAAACATCTCCTTGCATTGCTGGGATTGTTTCTCTATTAGCTGCAGCGGTGTAGAGTTTCTGATGCATCATAAGTTAAAGGTCCAGTGTGTCAGATTTAGGCGGCTCTTTTAACAGAAATGGAATCTAATATTCATAGCTATGTTTTCATTAGTGTCTAATCACCTGAAAACAAGAATCATCATGTTTTCATTAAAGTGAGTCTACAGACGCTGCAGGTCCTCTTCCACAAAGTTCAACATGACTCTAGCAGAGCTCAGAACAGACAAACTTAATGCTGGCTCTAGATGCATTTTACACAGCCAACATAGTTTCTCCTTCACTCTAAGAAACAGGAAGGTGAGTGGAGGGGGTTGCAATCTACAGCCACAACACTAGAAGCCACTAAATCCTTCACATACTGCCCCTTTAGCTCACTTTAGAGAATAACAATGTTACAGTAGCATTTTTGTTTCAGTCAAAATGAATGTGTAAATGCAAAAACAGAAAATGTCTTAAGAAATAAAGTGTTGATGTACAGGCCAAGCTTATTTTAAAGTCTTGATAACTGTTTTGATAAAACGACAGAAAGACACACACACACACACTGTGCCTCCCTGGTTCAAACAGAGACAGCAGTATCTTTATAAAAAAACAGTCATTTATTGTTTAACAAACCAATGCGGTAGCAAATGGCATCTGCAGCCACCTCGTGTGTTCACTGTTACTGTGGCAGTCTGTGCTTGTCAGATAAACGCTGTGTCCATGTCTTCAGCATAATACTGTGTGTCTGTGCAGCAGAGCTGTGTTTTGTCAGGAGTTTGTATTTAACTGAGGTTGTTTCATTTTAAACACATAGTATTGATACTTTTACAGTCCAGTCACCAAAATTCAAACTTGAGTGTGTTTATGTAGTGAGTTCTGTAGTTCTAGCAGTAGTGAGTTGTGTGTGACTGAACTGGGACATAAAATCAGGAATAGAATGAATCTAATGTAACTTAACAGTCTGGACATTGTAAGCTTTGTCCTCACTAATCATTTCAACTGTTCTTGTGTCTTTCTTCAGATTTTTGGCTTTTTGAACTTGATCCTGTGGGCAGGGAACTGCTGGTTCATTTACAAGGAGACTCCTTTCCACAAGGATCCCAACCCACCGGCCAACATTGAGGAAGGAGGGGCCCCTGGGCCCTAGGCACATCTCTGAGCATAGATCTCCGTACCTCCAGTAGAAATGCTTTGTGCCCAACACTGGTCTCTGATGTTAACCTGCAGAAATGGAAACAAAAGGAAGGCGATTGTCCTTAAAAATCCCCATCCCCACCTCCCCATGCCACCCAACTTGTGTCAGTGTTGGGAAGTGAACCCAGTCCCCAATGACTGAGCAACACTATGTTCTTTTTTTTTCTAAATCTGTCAGTTCCCCCGTGCCTTGAAAACACTAAGTGCAAATACAAACAAAAAGTAAATACTGCTGTGAGTGTGGCCTGAGTTGAGAGCTCAGACTGTATGTATATGTGTTCAGAACAGCAGAGCCGCAGTGCTTTTGCTTCCACATTAGCACGCTGTCCTCCCTTCATGACTGCCTTTCAGGGAGTCACCTGGTGATGAAACTGTGATGTAAGAATCTCCACTAGTCCTCAGCCAGGGAAACAGCAAAGCACTAACTCTGAAATCAAACAGGCCTCACATCTAATCAAAGCAAGTGTGCTGATAAGAAATACTTTAGAAGTCAAACTTTATAGATGAGAGCAAATGCATGACAGGGTTCATTCTATTGAGTCAGTCCAGCACAGACCTGCTCCTCTTCCATTACAGTATGTCATCTGTAAGAGGAAGTGCTACAGTACCAATTCCAATTACTGTAAATCTAAACAAGTCAGCAATTTCAAGACACCAGCCTGAAGGTTAAAATATATTGACTGTGTTTTTTCCTAAAGTTAGCCGATACCAGAGCCCTGTTGTATAATCTGACTGTGGTATGTGTTTATAGAACACTCTGCTTTTCTGAACAAGACCACCTAACCATTAAATGAACAGCCATGCTATTCCCCCACTAATCTACTGACACACACATTTAAATATACTACATGGATGTTTCAACACACCTTTTCTTGCGCTTATTATAAAAGAAGGGATACACGCCATTGGTAACAAGACAAATCTCCCCACTGTCTCCTGCACTTCTTTGTGTGGCTAATTTTCCAAGTATGGTTTTGAGTGATGTTTGCCTCAGTCCTGTTTATTTTCAGCCTGTATCCAGAACAAGACAGGCATGTTCGACATGTTTACTCCAGTAGCTGAGGTCACAGTGGCACGGATTGATAGATAACAGGCTGAACCACGTTAAGTTCCTCTTAAATCGAAATGTTACATCCACGCTACTTAATAACACTAAGACTCATCCTCGTTTGAACTATCTTTTGCAGAAGGTGGCGCATGGTGACATTATTTATATACAGTTCATGTGTATTTTTATCTACATTAATTGGTCTGGTGCATATTTTTTAAAACCAACGTTGGGTTTCTGTTTGTATTTCCCAAGGGAAAAGTGTCAGTGTGCAGCTTCTCTTTGATTTCTTTTGTAACGTTGTCAGATGTGCTGTTAAATATCTTGTACCACTCAGTGGCCTTAGGATAATCTCGTGATGATAAATGGTTCATATAACAAAGTGGCAAAACATGGCTGGCAGATTGATGTAATCCTGCTGTATTTCTTTATGACTCCTGCCCATAGTTCTGCTCTACATGTAACTTGACAGCCTGTGCCACACCACAGAAGATATTGTAATGAACTCCTGCAGTTGTTCTGAGTCATTGTTGATGATTCCTTGTCAACACTATTTGCATTGCACTAAAACAGGTTGAATGATCTCTATGAAGTAACTGTTTTGATTTGAGTTATTGGGCCATCTGGGCAGCTGTTTTATTTCATTGCCATAGCCTCTGTATGGAATAAACAAGGGGCTGTTTGAGTCGCGAAAAGTAAAGTAATATATGTTCCACATGATATTGAAATTACACATAAGATGCCTTATCAATTTTAAAGTTAAATCTTAGTTTAATTAGAGCACAGTGTGGATGTTTATGTAATTAGTTCTTGACATTGGATGTATTTTATGCCTTGTTTGTGCAAAAGGAACAATGGTTTATCTGTATTGACGTGTAAAACATGAGAGCTGCAACTGCTGGATTCTGTCTCCTTTCTTAATTACGTTTAGCAAAAAAAGAGTTTATAAATTAGTGTTCTCCGCCCACCTTCATGGTTTAACCAACATCTAAAGCTACTATATGCAAAGTCTGTATGTGATTATAGCATCTTGAGACAATCCTGCTTTAAATGGATACAGTCTACATATGTGTTGAGTCTTTGGGTTCAGCGCTGTCTGACAAAATATCTCTGTCACGCTAACGCTGCATGGTGCTCACCTCATTTCTACAATTGTACACAGTGATTTCAATTTCCAGTCTGGATTATGAGTCAGTTGACAGTACTACTCAGCCAGATGTGTGTAGAGGTAAATATAATAATCCAGCTGTTTGTTGGGTCACTGGTTGGCATATAAAACTGTCATCCTTCCATGGCAGAGCTCGTCTCTTCCTCCCCTGAGAGTTGAAGGTATCCAGTGTTGCACAAGAAAAAGGTAAAAATATGGAGGGCATGTATGAATTAATGATCTGGTGACCACTTAGAAGACAGATGGAGCTGGGAGCCACAGCCACAGAGTTACATGAGGTTTCATGTGTGTGTTTGCTGAACTCTATTCTAACACAAGACTAAATTGGTGGTGGTATGGAGGCATGACACTGGCTGGTACGAATACTTATTTCACGGGTGAGCCTGTTAAAGTTTGGACAGCCAGATGTGAGCAGAGTAAATGAGGTGAAATTGTAATCTTTAGTGATAACAATTTAATCATCTGATCTGTTATAATATCCACTCAGCTTGTCTAAGATGACAGAAGAAAAGCTATAAATCAACACATTGAAAGTTATTCCAGCAAATGTGTTTTTTATTTCAGTAGTCACTGATTCAACAAATATTTAAATCAATTTCTCATTTCACACCTGGAGGAGAGAAACTGAATATAAAAATATAAAAATATGAAATGAAACATATTCACTCAAACCCACTTATGTTGTCTGAAACGTGATGTTACCACACAGGTCATGGATATCTACACTCTATCTAAATAAGTCAGCAAATGAGAAATTCAGTGGCAACGATATAATAAGATTATTAATCATTTGTAATGGTGGAAGCACTAATACAAGAATCTGATACTCCATTATGAGTAAAGTTGTTCAAATGTATTAAAAGTAAAGGTATGACATTATTATATTGTTATTACGATGTGTCAATTTGTAAGCAGCATTTACTGTTGTGGGTCAGCAGATGAATCTAAGGGGACATGAAAGAATTAACATGAGAGGAAATAAGAAAAACATAAAAACTTCTTTTCTTTTTTTACTTTTGATAATGTTTTTTGAAACACTGGATTATTTTAGGTCCAAATTTTTGATTATTTAGGACCAAAGGTCCTCAGAGTTACTTCAGTGAAACCGTCTGAGAGGTTTTTAAGGGAAATGTCACTTTTTGGTGGGGCTGCTAAAAATACATAGACATCTGAAATGTGGCAAAGGGCCCCAACCACACACTGTTTCATTTAAGGGCTCGTTAAGGGTTTGTAAGCTTGTCATGTATATTTAGCTGTGACCTGCAGCTCTGTAGGTTACTCTGCAGGTAGGTCAGATGGCCCGCAAAAAATTCCCCACTCACACACAGTTCTCGTTTGTGAGTCTGTGTGTGAGAGAATGCATAAACACTTGGATGCATGTGTGGATGTGGTTGCAGCTATTTCTAATTCTCACCTGTTAAATGTAAAATCTTAATCTGTAACGCTTAGTAAAGTTCTAGTTAAGTAGAAGTATAAAGTGACATAAAATAGATATACTCAAAGTACCTGAAAATTTGACTTAAGTGAGTAAATCTACTTAGTTACATTCCACCACTAATACTTTGGCCAGTGCATTTCACTCAGACTGAATTGTCACTCAAACTGAATGGACTCAATTCACTGTTTTTATGACTTGGGCTCGTTAAAGACTCCTGACATGACATGACTTGAGATTTGATGACTCATTTTATGTTTTTAGTTTAAATATTAAAAATGTTCAATGGCATCTTTGGAACTTTACTTGATGTTAACCAGTGAGTTGACTTAACATGACTTGACCATAAAAAAATTGGGACTTAGGACTTGCTTGAGACTTGGACGAAACGACTTGAGTCACATGTCTGGTGTTACAAAGCCTCCACTGCAGCTCAGCAAGGAAGCCCTGTCTAAGAAACACTACATACAGTGTGTCTTTACGGATATTGTCCCCCTTCTCTTACAGTGGAATCTTATTAGGAAGGCATGTGTGAAGAAATGGGCATATATTATTTTTAAATAAAAAAGGTTCAGGTGTTGGTCCCAACTTCATAATATTCCATTTTGCACAAACTTCCAACAATGATCCATTTCTATTCTATTCATTTCTATTTGGAGTATATAACTGATTTGTATCCAATGTAATCTGTATAATAATATCAGCTGAATAATTATATTTCACATTTTTTTAATGCATTAATGTTACTCAAGTATGATATCCAATCGTCAGCAGATAGATCCATATTAAGGCGGCCACTGATCTTTGAACTTGATCAAAGGGTCGCACAGTTGTTCATGTGTGACCATGCAATATTGATCACATGTAGCTCATATTTATCTAGGATTTACTTCAAACTCAGAAATCACTTGAAGTGACTATCAAATAAATCCAAACATACTTAATCCCAGCTCTTTTCATGTACCCAATTAACCTTTATCTGAAAATATTGTTCATGAGAATTTTTAGGAAACACCACAATTCTTTTCAGACAGATTAAAGTATTTTTGATTACATTTGATTCCCACTCCTGGACTTGATGAGTTTGATGTATAAAGATATGATTTACACATGTGACATGTGTGTACATGTGACATAGAGTTACATCACGTCTTCACGGTGAATCGTGTTTGTGTTACAGCACCCCTCTGACTAGCTCTGTGAGGCTTAAACACTTAAAGGGATTAGGAAAGAGCAAGATTTGTTCACGTGTGAACCTGTGACTTCTGATCACCATTTAAGAAAACACTCTACCTGTGCTTTACTCTCACAATAAACAGTAATGTGTTTATCCAACAGAACACTGCTTGGAAAAAAACTAGGCAGCTTTGAAGAACTGTGAGCAAAGGAAGTCCTTAACTTATTCAAATCTAGAGACAGTTCTAGTGCCGCCTCAACAGTTATGAAGGCTCAGGTACCAACAAGGGTGCAACGTCCCCAGGGGCCCAAAAGGCCCCCAGAATTCACATACACCTGAATAAAATTGTGTTCATTCAAATCACAGCAAACCCGAGGCCATGCAGGACTCCAGAACAAGAATACTGCTAGTTTTCTTTCTCATGTTTGTGTTTTCAGACCCTGGAGGGTCTGAATTGGACTATTTGTGTTTTAAAGTTGTTAGAAAAGAAATAAAAGACAGAATGTGGAGACTTTCTGTTCCAGTCCTGTCTATGTGTGTGGGTGTCCCAAGAACGCGCACGCAGGAAGTTCCTATCCCGTCGAGAGCGCGAAATATGACGTAAGTTGCTTGCCGCGCAGTGATGATGGCGGTGCGTGAACGCGCAGTAAAAGTAATGGCTGCTCTGGATCGGCGGGTGCCTAGCCTCGATGATTTCGTGGGTCAAAGCTGGACTGCCTGGGCCGAGTGGGCCGGTGTGACAGCGGCGGATGGTAAGGAAGCACACTGACGCAAACACTGGCAGCCACGAAGCCATTTAATCCAAACACCGGGCTTTATTTTCGTGGAAACGGAGGACAGAGCTAACCATGTTACCCAAACAAAGACCCTGCCGGGTCCTAGCGCTGGGTGGGTAACATGTTGCTCTCTCCCAGGTCCCGCTGCATACGCTGTCTTCAAGACAAATAAGTGATAGTTATTAAGATATAGCCATTGTTGTGTGTGTTTTGTGGCTGTCGCCATGAAACAGACTGCCAGTGTTTAAGGGATGCGTTTCATTTCAGTGAAACGAGCCGGGCAGCGGTGGCATCAGAGCGGAAGGAGGCTAGTGTGGATGGTTGGGCGAGCAACTTCTTGCCGTGCAAAGCTAGGCTAAGCTAGCCAGACTAGCCGTTGACGACGAGGCAGTTAGCGGTAGCATGCTAACGCTAGCAGCTAGCAGGAGGACTGAGAGTAGACGCCGGTGACGGAGGAGGAGTCTGCTGCTGTTGCCACCATGTAAACGCTGGCCCAGCCTTTGATACTGGCTAGCGTTACTCTGTGTTCTTTTCGTTTCATTTTAATGCTCCGCTCTCACTGCCAGCGCCGCTGCCTCCATTTAACTGATGTTAACATTTGTGTACGCGGCGGGACGTCGACATGTGTGACTTGAGCCCCCAAAAAGTGCTCTTGCCCTTCCCAGCTCTGAGTATGTGCGCTCACTCATTGTCTGGCATCCCTCCAAGTGCTACTTTGTCCATAACTATCAAATAAAGTCCTCTTCCACTACACAATACATGTAGCTACTTATTGCTGTGAGCAGACCATGACAGAAAGAAGTAGAGAAGATGAAGCAGCAGCAGTCAGTGGAGAAGCAGTTGACCTGCAAATCAGTCCTTTTATATAACACAGCTTAAGGGCCTGTTTAGAATTTGTGGAGTTAGGTCAGGCTTTGTCTTGCTGATGAACCTGACATACAACTTTTTGGAAAACATCTGACTTCCCAATGGGCTTATTGAACATACATGTAATGTGTGATGTTTCAGGGTCTGATGTGGACGACTGCAGCAAGAATGGCAAAAAGGCTGCAGAGGCCATGTCACTCAGTAAGGAGGGTAAGTCTTTGCGCTATCATCTCCAAGATCTAATCAAGTCTGTTGTTGTTTGGGACATATAAAAACAAGAAAACAGTCTGACAATCTAAACTGTGTGTGTTTGAATTACTGTGCATATATATTGACCGGTAAAGCCTCAATCAGCTGTGCCTCAGCAACTGTACCCAGCATTTCCCAGAGACTGTGAGTAAACTCACAAAGACTCGGGCGAGTATTAAAGCTGGACAGGGTTTTGGCACCTTCTGGCACCTGGCCTACCTGTGTGTGTGTGTGTGTGTGTGTGTGTGTGTGTGTGTGTGTGTGCGCGTGTGCGTGTGTGTCAGAGCATGACATGATAAATCAAAAGGAGTACCTTGGTAATACGTGTGCGTATAAGGATGTTCATGTCTAACAGTCATGCTGCATACGTCACATGGGAGTAACGGCCAAAACAGGTGATGAATGAGTGAGCCCACACATTTGCTTTGATTGGAAGTTTTCTTTCTGCTTTTTCTCACTTACATCCCCAAACTGTCAGATCAGTATCTGTCCCTCCCACCCATTACCTCTACCTGTTCATTTTGTTCAGTGGTCTAACAAATTGGCCAAGAGGTGTCAGTCCATCACAGGCACATTTACATCCAAACTCAACACACAGCAAGGAGGCCAATGTAACCACGGCACCACCAATGCTCAGTGGCATTAAAGACGCAGCAGCGTGGAGCTGCATGTCCACTTATGGTATTGTGGAGTACCTAGTGAATGGTTTACATAGTAAAGAATGTTCAGTTTGTATGTTTTTTATTATTGAAAGTAAATATATCATAACCTGTACACGTCTACAGGTATTTCTTAGATGATGATGTCAGACTCCAGGAAGTTGGGGACACTGTAGGTCACCAAATGTTCTTCACCAGCTGAATTTCTACCAGTGTTGTCCAACTCTGGCAGTACTGTGAGAAGTGAGAAGCTCGAACATCTTTCCAGAATGTAGCAACCATTCCTGACTGCCATGTTACTTCCTCTGTAGTCTGATATGAGGGTGCCCATTGTATTCCCTCTCCTCATCACTCCTGCTCTCCCCTCTCCCCTCAGACATGTCCATCTTTGGCCTGTACCCCGGCCATGATGACTTCTACCTGGTGGTGTGCAGCCACTGTGGCCAAGTAGTGAAGCCGCAAGCATTTGAAAAGCACTGCGAGCGGAGACATGGCCCGCTGGCCAAGCTGTACGCCCGACTGCGCTCTCCTACCCCTGCACCCCAGCCCCAGCAGAGGCCCCACCACGGCCACTCTCCTTCACATGGGACCAACGCTGCTTCTGCTTCATCCTGGGAGGGCCGTGGTCAGGGGGTTGGGCAGCTACGGGCAGCCCCGCATTCACCTTCTACCCCACCCCAGTACAGACACCCCAAGAACTCCAAGGATGGAGTACGGTAAGAACACAGTGGGGCAAGTTGAGGAGAAAGTTCTAACTTGACAGGAGGGTCTAACATTTTTAAAGAATGAAGTGTAGTCCAGTTTTTTTTGGTGCTTTTAAATTCTTCATTTAAAACACCATAGTTCTGTTTGTGTGTGAAATGCTTTTATAAAATGTGATGAACAAAGGGCTGAATTTGATTAAATGAAAAGTTCAAGATTTTAGGAAGTACGCCTTTTCACTTTGTTGCCAAAGATTAGATGAGAAAATCAATACCACTTGTGTCTGTCCAGTGAATACAGGGCTACAGCATCATTAGCCAGTTAGTTAACAGCTAGTCTAGTCCAAAGGTAACAAAATCTGCCTCGCAGCATCTCTAAAGCTCTTTAATTAACATGTTATGTATCGTATTTAATTCACACACAAACTGAAGTTTATAACAGCATGTTGCTGTTTCATGTGCTCGACTGTTTCTTGACCAACAGCAGTGAGCAGAGATGCCAGGAAGTTAGTGCACCGGCCAAGAAATCGCACACAACCACACAACTTGCTGTTTTCACACCTTTTTTCAGTAGTCCTAAGTAATTAAAGATCATTACATTGTATGATATGATTTTTTTTGCATTTTATAACCACAGTATAAAAACACTGATGTCAAGCAGCAACATCTTTGAAACAGTTAGGAGAACATTTATTTAGAAAAGTATATTATTTTAATAAAAATATTGCCAGTGTTGTTTAAAGTTAACTTTGGACTTGCCCTTCCTCTTCCATCACTCAGACATTCCTCACTGGAGAAGTCCTCCCACAGCAGCCACTCAGAGTCATCAGTATTCAAGCAGCCGCCACCTCTGGAGCCCCCGATGAGCTCTCCACCTCCATCACTCAGAGATCCACCCTGGCCGCACGGAGGCACCCCGCCTGGTAGACCTTCACCCAGTGACAGGCCCCCCACCCAGAGCCAGAGGAAGGAGTCATCCCTGGCCTCTACAGTGCCGGGCCACCGGATCCCAAGACCCTACAACAAAGTGGCCTCCAGTGAGTACAAATGGAGAGATTTGGGTGATAAAGACAGAGTATGGATTGTTATTCTGTAGTCTGTTTCACTGATCACGTTTACCTGCTAAATAATCATAGTTCCATTTATTGGATCCACTCGTCTTTATGAGGAAGTTGTCATTAACTAAACCTGTATAATATCACAAGATTATAGGGTAATATGTGCAACAATTGGACAACTACTGTTCTAAAGTGGTAGACTGGAAGTCTCCTGGTTTCAGCTGCTTGGGCTGAGTTTGAGGCAAAGCTCCTCGGCACATGACACGTTTTGTTTACTTTGATCATATGTGTGAGTTTGTGGATCACCCAGTGAAATGAGCCTCCACCCATTTGGCTAACTAGGTGTTCAGACTGAAGACAGCGGTGTGGGAGCTGCAGTGAAGGGGTATGTTGCAGAGGTGTAACGATCTCTAATCAGTGAATGTGAAGGCTTTTCGTGTGCAGACACACTGAAGTTTATAATACTATGCAGCAGGATTTTACAACCAGGAAAGCATGATGAAAATCACAGGGACAATCTTTTTTTTTTTTTTTTTTTTTCCCCCCCACTGTAATCTTTATAATCTCAAGGTAAGTGCTGGAAGTAAGCTGTTTAAAAGTTCATCTAGAGAACGAGTGTTTGTTGGCATTATTACCAGCACTGTGTGTGTGTACAGAGATATTGATGTCTTTGTGATTCTTCGTTGACTGTGTGATGATGTAGCTGAGATGCTCTCTCTGTGTCCTCAGAGAGGGAGTGTGACTTGGACAAACACTGCGGCGTCCTTGACCCCGACAGGAAGAAAGTCTGCACTCGCCTCCTGACATGCAATGTAAGCTCCAAACACACTCAGCTCCACCAGACCAATGCCCCACTTCCTCTGCCTCACATTCTCTTGTCTTTGCATTTTTTCTTTCTCCTCCTCATTGTTTTGCTCTCTGATTCTCTGTGTAGTTTGGGAAAAGGTTGAGAGGCTTAATTTCAGCATCTGGTCCTGTCCCTTTTGCTTTTGACCCAGTTAGTGCACATCAGAGCAGGAAAGTAGGTTGTGAGTTTGTAGTCTCTTCCTTGCTCAGATAACAGCCAACAAGTCAGATAATATTTCACTATTCACTATTTTAAAAAACTCATCTGGAATAGATTTTTCGCTACCTTTGGGTGTCATTTCCATTCTTGAAAGTTGCATTTTGGGTGGACTATGAGGATTAAGTACTGATATTACATCAACAAGGAGTGCATCTTTATTTCCATTTTTTAGTTTGTTGCTATGAGTTGTATGAGTTAATGTACAAATGTGAGAAATGACCCAACATAAAGCAGAGAAAATGCTGAAAGGCCTCATCACTTGTCTTAGATTGTCCAAAAAGTGGAACCAAAAGATGTCCCCACATTTAGTGTGTTGATGATGGTGGTGGGGAGTCCTGTTTAACATCTCCCCGCGTGTCTCCAGCATAATTTCACATCATTTTCATACTCATTGAGCCAACATGTTCAAGTTTTCTTTTTACTTTACCTTTAATTTATCATCTGTCTGCATGTATAGAGAGAAATGATCACCAATTCATCAAATGACCTATATGACCTTTATAAAGCTCTGATTGGTCAACACCAGTAGTAAGCCAAATGTTTTCACAGATTCACGGACAAAAAATATCCACTTGTGTTAGTTGTGTGTTAGTTGCCGTAGTTGCACGTTGCTCACGCATCAAGTGAATTTCTGTGGAATTCGCTGAAGAATTGGTTCTAGTATTCCTTTATACATGCTTTGTATTGTGTAAATGTGTTTGCACCAGTTGGATTCATGCATCTACATTGTTTTAAAAGTTGCAGTGAAAGTTGTTACACCACATTGGATAAAGTGGCAAAAAGAGCGATAACAACATGAGATCAGAGTAGATGTTTTCAAATGAGTGAACCTGCAGTCTCTGCTCCTTGCTACTGATCAGCACTGACTGATACTGAGTGGTGAAAATGGCTCATAGCACAGGAAGAGTCCTTATATGGTGGCTGGTGTGTGAAGGAGGAAGTGAGTGTGAGAGGCCACATCCAGCCGAGTACAGACAGGATGACCTGATTAACAGGAAATGACAGGAGTGACGGGAAAGACACGCAGGAAAACAGCCTGCATCTTCTGCCTGCTCTGTAGGTGAACAAACTCTCAGTAGGTGGCTGGATTTTCTCCTCCACCTGCTACAAGGAAGGACAGATGTCATGTAGTCATTTGAACTATTTGTTTAGAATGAGTGAAAATAGAAATGTGTTGTTCATAAGCAGCTCTCAGTGAAAACAGTAGTGTAACTTGATAAAGCCTGTTTAAACAAATCATTTACCAAAACAATGAATGTTTCTCGTTTAAAAATGATCAAACATTAACTGGTCCTAGTTTGTCCACATAGTTTCATTAATCAGGAATTTTGCATGCAAAATAGATGCCAACATTTTTTTGATGACACAAGATGAACAGTTTCAAACCTGGTTTGTTTCTGATGCTTTCACTGCTCTGGGTTCAGCTTCATGTGCTGTTTGAACAGCGAGGTGTCTCCTAATGCACAGAGCTGTGACCTGCTAGTGAAGAAATAAACAGCAGCCACCGGGTTCACTTCACCTAATGACATTAGTCATAGCAGAAACCTGATAATCATACTTTATACCATTTAGATTTTTTCCCTACATTTTCTTAATGGTTAGGATTACCAGGAACTATTTTCCTGACTTGTAAAAGTGTAACTGATGCCTCTGTTATTCCCACTCTGCGCTCCAAACATCTACCCTCACCTCTGATTGAACAGGTATAGTCTTGGGATGTGCACGATTAGTCAGCTAGCTGATTAAACGTTGCTTCCCTCGCTACAGCACTAAACTAATTAATATTTAATGTTGCATCAGCTGTGCATATAACAAAGTTGCATTTGCAAACTGTAGGGAGCCACAAAAAATCCAGTGTCTTGCATAATGCTGCTTAACCTCTTGTGCAGTACAGTTGAAATGAAATACTGTTTCTTCAGGACCAGATTATAAAAAGTGACAGAGTGTTGAAGATATCGTAAATGTATGGGTGAGCAAAGTGTGAGCATACGCTCTAAAATAAGTGTTGAACTGTGTCGAGTGAGTGGCTGAAGTCAGCACCATAAAGGGCTTGCATTGCATTGCCAAAAAGGGAAAACCACCACAGAACGGGAAACCACCAAAGCCTCCTGAGCCCATACATATTTATAATATTTGTTTGGTGTAAAAAAAAAAAAAAACACCTTAAGTTCTCAATAATCTCCACCATCCCACTGCTGCTGCTTGGAAACTCTGGAATGAAACAACTGGTGGGTCTTAGTGGCCTGACACTTAATCAGAATCATCTCTGATGTGCCCCACAAACCACCCTCAATCTTACATTAGACTTCAACCTCAACATTTCTGTTTGTCTTAAAGGTCCAGTGTGTCACATTTAGGCGCAGATATTATGTTTTCATTAGTGTTTAATCATAATCATAAGAATCTAGAACACCTGTTTGTTACCTTTTAATACCTGCAGACACAGCAGGTCCTTTTCCACCATGTTGAACTGCCGTGTTTCTACAGTAGCCCAGAAAGGACAAACTAAACGCTGGCTCTAAACGGGGGGTGCAGTCGAATAGTCTATTTTGCTTAGGAAGGTTCCTCACTGAGTGAAATGACCTGGAAGTATTAACGTAGCCGCCATGATAAGAGCTGTTTGAATTCTCTAACTGTTAAGGAAAGGAGCTTCAATGCTTCCTTTATTATCTCCTTTAGCATAGGATACACCGGACCATCCTTTACCAAAGGAAAGGAGGTAATGCCGTCCCACAATTCCATTCGGTCATTCACAACCAGACAAAAAAACATCAGTGTATTTAAACAGTGTGATGCAGACTGCAGCAGAGAGAGCGAGCCAGCATGAATATGGACAGATGTGATGATGTGATATAAACTTATCATGAAGTGTGTTCTGTTGTTGACTGTGGAGCTGCGTTCACACACAGAGTAAGAACTGTTTGTAACTGTGACATCCAGCGTCCTGCAGATCATCATGAAGTTGCCGTTGCTGATTAATCATATATCTTTGCCATAACTTGCTTATATGTTTCTATATGAGTGGACAGGAGGGTGAGCGACCATACCAGCGTAACAAACTCTTCATTTGACTTCTGTGACAGGTGGACAATATTCATTTATTATTTGAATTCTGACGCTGATAATGAAGTCACATTTTTCACCGGGTTGTCCACGTTTATATTTCCTGTATGAAACAACACGGTCAGAGCGCACAGGGAGTATCTCGTAAGTATCTCAGATGAGCGTTTTGTTGTCCGTCTTCTGGACTTTGTAGTTTTACCACAGATCACGTCAATAACATTCACCGTCGCATCATGACATAGTCTAAGTGTAAGTGCAGTCGGATTCTCTGAACACCGCGGTCGTCTTTTCCTAAGTCCTCATGAATTCTCCTTCACGTCTTTTTGACCTTGTGGCATTTTCCATCAAGGTCAAGGAAAACAGGTTAGGAAAGGACTAAGAGCTAATTTTTTTGACTATTCGACTGCACCCAGGGCCTTTTGTGGCCAATGTAGTTTCTGTGGGAAGGAGAGGGTGAGGTGGAGGCTAGCTTTAAAGATGCTGTCAGACAGCGAGAGGCTGTTGCTGCCACCTCCATTGTTTTCGATGTAAACACAGTGACCGTGGCAAAGATGGAGGGACCTACTGCTGCTCTTGAACGCACACGGATATCTCGTACTTCTGTGAATAAAAGAAGAAAAGTTGTTTGTGTTCACTTTTTTTACATTGTCTTTAAATCTTAATGTCTTGTTTTAGATGTCTGTCTGTGCCTCTGTACAGCACTTTGGATTGCCTTGTGTCTGAATGGGGCTTTATAAATAAACTTGCATTGCCTTCAACTTTTTCAGCTTGCCGTCACTATGGCAACCACAAAAGACGACACAAAAAAATAAGAGCACATTTTAGTGGTATTTGAGTTCCCTGAATCACACACCTCTTTACCAGAGAATAAACAAATCAATGGGCCAATTAACAATATTATGATCTAAGTTAACCAAACGTGCTATATGCTATATATGCTATGTGCTTTAACCTACGACCCACTATATTTGTCTAAGGGATTCGAGTAGAGAAGCTGCAGCCTCTGGTGCAGGATGTTTGTTGAAGTGCAGGTAGCCAGCAGCAGTGGTGGTGGTGGAGGGTCGTCTGTTTTTGACTGCGGCGGTGCAGTCCGCAGGGGTGTCCACCAAAAAAAACGCTTTCTGTGGTGGAGAACTTGAGCCGGATCCAAATTTTGGAAGAAAACGCAGCCGGGCGTCATGTTGCATCCGCCAATCAGAAGCTCAGACCACTTAGTCTGAAATGTCTCCAAACTCGACCTGCTCTGTTCTGGCTTTGTTTATTTTATTTCATGTACCCAGCTTCTGAATCTGTGTCTGGCTCACTTTATGCTGCAAAATAGAGACACAAATTTATTTAATAATTTGTTTTGTGTCCGATACTTTGAGACAGAAAGAGAGAGCTTTGGTCGAGAGACATAGAAGATGAATGAGAGTGAGAAAGCGCCGGCTTCAATAAAGCTGGTTAATCAGTGAAATAAAATGTTATTTCCTGATTGTTTCACAGCCGTTACTTTCAGCACAAATAGCAACCCACCATCGCACAACCCTGCCGTGTTTTGACTCAGCACCTCATCCTGTCTGGATGCAGGCTGAGCGGCAGACACACCAGTGCCGTCCTTTAACACCTTGAGTCAAACATCTCCATTAAAAAAAACTATTATTTTGTGCTTAATTAAATAAACGTTCTTTATGGCAGGGGAGTCCACAGTTTTGTGACACTTGTCAGATCCAAGTTTTAATTATTTACTTCAAATAAAGTCAATCAAAATGAAATCCTGACTAACTGCCCACATGCTGTCCTTAGATCCACTCCATCCACCAGCGAAGGAAGGTGGTGGGCCGCAGCAAGAACTTTGACCAGCTCGTGGCAGAACTCAAGACCAAGGTTCGTGAGAAAGGGGCCCAATCCCTGGAGGGAGGATCCTCCACTACACGCTCCCCTAGCCCAGAGGCCCCCAGGGAGCAGGCGGGGGCTCCACACTGCAGGAGACCCCTGGCCATCCTCCCTGCTTTCAGGTTAGTGAGCTTTTCTCAAGCTACGTAGAGAGAGCATATGTTTGTGCGTCTGTTTGATTAAATCATGATCTTCATAATGAACAGCCACACTATTACTGCCCACTCTCACACACAGTCACGTGTTTCTTGTAACCAAACAAATAATTTGACTCACAGCAGTGATGTGTGTTCAGATGTGTGTGTTGACTTGACTCTAGATAAAACTGTAGTTGCAATATTTAGACTCCAGTCTGCAGGTCCACACATTTCACCAATAAACCACAGAATTCCATTCCATAACAGTAAATACAGCGCCTTGCTAGTCTTCACACCAAGGTGCTTTTCCACTACACGTCACGTTCACACACTGACAGCAAAGTTTGTTGCTCAAGGCGATCAGTAGCTACGGTAGATACGTCCTGTGGAGGAGCCAGCGATCGGGATCAAACCACTGATTTCTGACAACCCCCCTCTACCTCCTGAGCTACTTTGAGTTTTAGTTTTCACACACTCACTCACGCCTTTATCTCACGCACTCTCTTTTTCTCAAAATACAGATCCTTAACATCACGAGGTAAATACTTCATGAAACTGGCTGCACAGCAGACATTTTGACATGTCATAGTAGGAAACTCACAGGTGTATTAATGATGGCTGCATTCCATCCTGCTATTGTGCATCACTGATACAGGGACACTTGATTGAACTGAACTGTCTTTACCTTTATTAAGTAAGTATCACCTGTCATTTTCAAAATGGCTGCTGTGCCAGGCCAGTCCATTCCTCCCCCTGTGGAGCCACCTGTTCGTCTAAGGTGGGCAGATCAGAGTGAGAGGATGATTGTAGACCCAAAATGGTGGAATAACTGGATGATGACTCAGTTGTCAATTTACTAGCTAGACCCAGCAGCTAAACCTAATGCACAATTTCCTCATTCCATAACGTCTGGTAGAAAAAAGGAAATGAAATTAAACTATACAACTGACACTGAGAAGTAACTCAAACTAGAGATGTCAGTGTAGAGGATCTGTCTAAGTGCAGACAATGAGGGTTAGAGACAGTGAGCCTCACTATATTCTAACATTCTTTTAAACCAACATGTTGGATTTGTTTTTTTTCCAGTCGGTCTGCGGCTGTGTCAGAGAGCACCCCAGAGGAGGAGAAGCAGCGGCAGGATGAGGGAAGTCTCCGGGCCCCCTCGCCTCTCATCCATGGGCGGATCTCCAGTGATGAAAGTGAAGCAGAAGGACCCGAGGAGCCCATTGAGTTCCCATCGTCTGCTGCACATCCCAGACCACTAGCGGTGAGGAGTTTGTACTTGGGTTTAACAGTGGGGAAAGATTTTCTCATTGAACTCCTGTGTCTGTCAACAATTACACTCTTGACTTCTTGACTTTTAAATGAGATATTGCCATCCATTAATTAACAACTGCAAAGCATGCTGGATCCACCGCCATGCTTTTTTTGGCAGATGTTTTTGCAGATTGTCCTTCTGAGGACTAATCATGGCAAACATGTTTGTGCAAGCGCCTCTGCTCTGTGGACTGATGCATGGTTATTCCACTGCCTGTTAAAAGTTTTACTGGAAGTTCTGAGCAATAAAAAGGCAGGCTTAGCTTTGATGGCTGTATCTGACATTTATCTTGGTCTTCTTGCTTATTATTCCCATATGATAGAAGACCACAGCTCTGTATTTATTTCAGTATCTATATTTTCAGATGCCCAGTCAGAGGATCAGTTTAACATGTATTGCTTCATTACAACCCAGATTACAAAAACAGTTAGAACACTGTGCAAAACAGAAAGAAAAAACAAAATGCAATGATTTGCAAATCATATTCAATTGGATACAGTCTAAAGACAAGACATTTAATGTTCAAACTATTTATTTTGGTTGAAAATACACACTCATTCGTGCAACACGTCCCATAAGAGTTGTCTGTGTTCCATCACACTCAGTGTTAGGGAAACTGAAGACACAAATTGTTGAAATTTGAAAGTTAAATTTTTTTCTTGCTTGATTCAGTTTGATTTCATTTCTATATCATGAAATCATAACAGAAGTTATCTCATGACACTTTCCATATAGAGACTGTAGTCTTGATAATATTATTTACAGAGACTTAACAGTTCCCACCATGAGTAAGCACTTGGTGACAGTGGCAAGGAAAAACTTCCTTTAAGAGACAGAAACAACGAGCAGAACCCGGATCATGATGGATGGACGTCTGCCCAGGACTGGTTGAGTCTAGACAGACAAAGATGCACAGCAGCAATAACAATAATGAAAACTACAGCTATAATTGTAATGGTGGTAGTTGTAGTAAATAATACTGGGCATCGGTCAGGACCACAGCTGCAGGTCCATGAGAACTGGCAAGAATATATTTATGTAATATATTCAACTTCAGTTGCTCAACAGTCTTGTGTCTCTGTTGCTGTTTTTTCACCACACATATTTAATAGGAGACAAGTCTGACAGGTCTCTTTTAATACATTCATAATTCAGTTGAATATTGGGCAAAAAGGTTTAACAAGTCCTTGCATTCTGTCTTTCTTTACATTTTACACAGCCATCTGAGTTGTAAGTTGATAGAAGGAAATGGAGACAAAATGTTCATTTCAGTTTTCAGAAGTGTATCACTGTCAAATTCGCTGCAAACACGCCAAATGCCAATAAAATGTGATTTTGACTGCGACTACGCAGAATAATGCAGCACTTTCTAATCCACTGACCACCACCAGTACAGGTGACCAAAGGAGACGCTTGCCTGTAACCGATTTACAATCAGTATTCTCTCTGTAGGTATGTTCATTTGGCAGCCATGCGTTGGGTCACGGCATCTTCACGTTTGACAGGAGACTTCATCACCTGAGGTCGGCTCTCAGCAGCATGCTGGAGCAGCACATCAGTGCCCATCTTTGGAAGTAAGAAACATGAGCTCACATTCCTGCTCTGCTTTTACGCTGCTAATCCTCAACATTTTACTGCAAGGGGGAAAAAAAGCATCTCAGTGGCATTCATATCGTAAAACTCTACGTAATGCCTCTCCAAACGCTTTCCTCTCTTCTAGTTTCCATTGTGGGTGAAGGCTGAATGTTTTCAGAGGGTTTTGATGGTTCACTGATACAGAGCAGTATGAATATATTTTCGACACAAACCTATATATCATTAGAACAAAATATGTTAAAAGTAATGCCATGAGGTCACCAAATATTTGTCTCTGCCTCTGTCCGGTGTATCTATCTGACTCCAATCTCTGATTAAAGATGAGCTGTCTGTGCAGATGGGTGACATGCCTACACAAATGTGCAGATTGGCTGCTGCTCTTAATGACATGCACTCTGTTGAAATCTGCCAGCCCACAATGGCATGTTTAAAGCGCTTATAAATGATAATTGGTGGATTGAACCGGATCAGGTGTACTACAACTTCCACCTCCATCCAATTGAGGTTTCTTTGTAGACTCTTCCCACTGTAAGTGGATGAGGCCTAGTTCCATCAGATCCTGCCCATTGGTAACACTAGCAGATAAACTTGAGTGTAACTCACTGCTTAGTCACTAATAGATGAAGCAGATGGTGTTTTCTGCCGCTCAGAATAGCAGTGGTGAGGAGTCTGTGTGGAGTTGGCAGTAAGATGGAGACAAGCTTCCCTGAGTATCTGCCGATATTGACAGCACTGATATGAACGCAGGACGACAGAAGAACATCAGAGCCGTGCAGTGTTCACTGTGGCTACTTGGTAATCAAATTGTCCCCCAGCTCACTACTATGTTTTCGAACCAAGATTGGCATGCTGTATCATAATGATATTAAGATAATGATGTGCACATATTGGGTGAACAGTGAAGAACTTGCAGCCCTTCTTTGAACTATTTAATCAAATGTCAATGCAAATCAGTGCCAAACCAAACCAATGAAATATAAAGGCACCAGAAATCTGAGAGAAACCAATGAATCCCATTATGTTTTGCAGTTTATTGAATATCTCATGCAGATATTCTTCAGATCAATACTATCTCCGTACCACCCTCTGTGTCCATGGGAACCCTTTGACAAGGGTTGATGCAGCAGTGATGATGTTGTCTTAATGTAAACAGATGAACAGTAATAATTTCATTTTGTCTCGTGGCATTCTGCACTTGTCTACAAGTCTGTTGTTGTCGTGGAGCATAAAGAGAAGCCATGTTTAAATCAATTTTTCAGTTTTAGTGAGTTGAAATCATTAAACCAGAGAACATTAACTGGAAACTGTCGCGATACTTCTTGAGGCTTTAAATACACTGAGCAGTAATTTAGAATGTTTACTGTGTGCCGTTTTTAATGAACTATTGTCAACCAATCAGAAAATGTTTTATATCAAAGATTTGAAATAATAACATATTTAAATACATATTATATAACAATATTGAGGAAGATCAGTTAACAAGACTGTATGTACAGCTCTCATTCCATGCTCATGCCTAACTGAAGGAGTTGTGTTGGCCTGAAATTTGTCTCATTGTCGGCATATTTTGAAACAGAACTTGGATTTCACAAATTGAGATTTGGTTTTAGATAAACTTCAATCTAAATTCTCAATTTATCTGTAAATAATGGTTTGGAGCTAAAAATGAAATGCTTGAATTTAATGTTTGATTTATGGATTTCTTTTCTCTAAATCCAGGAAAATACCTCAAGCCACAGACCTTCAATCTCCACCTCCCTCAGCCAAGACCATCACTTCCTCGTCGCCCTCCTCCATGGCTGCATCTTCTTCCTCTTCATTACATTCAAAGGTTCGCACAGGAAGTCATATCAGCTCCTCCTTCAAAACTGCCTCCTCTTCCTCCTCCTCCTCTTCCTCCTCCTCCTCCTCCTCCTCCTCCTCCTCCTCCTCTTCCACTCGTGGTCCAGGGAGACCCTCGACAGCCATACAATCGGAGAACTCCGGGTGCAGTGGCAGCATTGGTGGAGGTCATCTGGTGTCTCCAAGTAAGCCTGTGGCAGTGCGACAGGTGGCTTCTGGGCGACCCAAGAACCCCGTGGGCCGTCCCAGCAAGCAGATGCTAAAGCTGCGAGAGGAGGCTGCTGCTGCCGCTGCCCTCCGCAAACGCAAAGCCCCGTCCCAGGAAGGGGAGCACTCAGGCCCCGACAGGAACTGCATCATCCTCCCGGACCGGGGCCGGCCACCTTCTGCCGCCTCTTCCTCTTCATCCTCATCCTCCTCTTCAAAACCCGCCATTCCCTCATCTCTCCCACATGGACAGACCAATGGCACGCTTTCCCCCAGCAGCAAACCACGCCCCCAGCCCTCCCCATCAGAGTCCCACTCACCAGCCGCCAAGGCAGTCTGGACCTACAGACGAACACAAACTCCTCTGGGCCATTCGTCACCCCCAGACCCCTCCTCCGCCACCAACAACTCCCACAGCCGGGGCGGCGTGGGGGACTCAGGACTGCATGGGCAGGGCAGCGGGAGGGTCTATGAGCACCAGGGGCTGGTGAAGAAACGCAAGGGGGGTGGCATGGAGGAGCACTCGCCCTCCTCCAAACCCTCAGCGCACCGCCTGCCCTCCTCCTCTTCCAGCTCTGCCACCTCCTCCTCTCCACGCTCTAACTTCTACTCCTGGAAAGACAGTAAAGGCGGGGGGCTGGCTGGGGGCGTGGAGAAAAAACTGGGCACACAGAAGGTGAGTTTGGAGAGAAGATCAGGACACGGAGCAGCACACAGAGTGACAGGGAATATGATTTGGTAGTTGACATTCAAATCTGCAGCTTTTCTCCGTGAGGCTGGAGTGTATTGTTACTGTTCTTGTTCATAAGCGGCCCAACACACATCCTGATCTGTAGTCAGCTGTAGAGCTGACGTTACCGGTCTCTGTAAAGCTTCTACAGGCTGTGAAAAAGCAGACGACCAACAACACTCGTACTGTTTCGCTTCCTTTACCCTGTAACAACCCACCAAAACGTGTGAAGAATCAAATTCAGGCAGACCAGAGGCGTCGACATGAACAAACGTTGACCCTGTAGAGGTTAGCGTGTCAGTTTAAAGCAATACGCCACAAAAAGCTTTTGAGAACAGACATTTAGAGTTTCAAACACTCACCTGTCTGCAGTAATGGTATTAGAATTTTCTGTTGAATTTTTTGTGTCATTATTGGAATTCATAAACTGTTGTGAATCTGAGCAATGCAGCAAGAACTCCTTTTAAAACATCACAGGTTTTCTGTGGATGGTTGTTTAAGTGGGAAAAGAAACTAATTTAATTTTAATTTACATAATGAGTTCTTAAAAAATCAGTCACCACTAAATATGTCAACATGTTTGGTGGTCTGTGGGCTGGCTTTGTGACATATTGTAACTGTATTTATGTCTGTAGTGAGAGCAGCATTAATTCTGCTGCTCTAACAAGCCAGTCAAATTCTTCAAAAATTGATGGAAGTCTGTCACCTTACCCTTAAGATATCAGCTAGGAGCAGTTTCCTTGGCAACAATCAGTGACTAACCCTGTCTGGAGATGAACAGTAGTTAAGAGGTTTGTAGTTTGAAGCTGAAGCCTAATAATTAGCTTCATTTTAAATTTAAAGTGAGCCAAAGTACAGAATGACTCGGCCATATTTCAGGATACTCTCTCAAAGCGTCTTCTCCAGCCGTGTGATTTTTGACTTTTCTGACACTGTGTGCCAGTTTGTTTTATTCTGTGAATTGTGAAGTTCTAAAGTGATCATACAAACCAGTCGTCATAATGGAAGTAACAATTTCACATTTTCTTCTGTCCCACAGCCAAAACTGCACCATTAAGTGTGCCTGCCTTACAAGCCACTATGAGGGAGCCAGCTCTGCTCAGTCCAAGACTGAGGCAACAGGACTCAAACGTGTCTGTGTGTGTGTGAGACAGTGTGTGTGAGAGTGCGCCTGTCTGCCTGCCTTTTGTTTATTGAGCAAATGCTCATGTATGAGTGTGTCAGGTTGTTTGTATGTGCAGAGTTAGTGCAGTATGGATCTGTTGGTGTGTGAATCTGTTGTCTGGATGAATGTCTGAGGGAGAACTGGGAGTGGGAGGGTGGGATAAATTCAGAGTATGGATTTAGAAATACCTCAAGACCATCCGGTTATGCTGCTAAATTAAATATGTTGGTTTATAAAAATGGATTAAAAATGTCCTTTACACTTTGTTTCTGTGGCTTCTTTTGAATGCTGTGTGAATGCATTCTATTTACGCTCTTTAAATGTTTCATTTTCTTCATGTTTAGTAAATCCTCCACAGTGTGAGCGTGACATTCAGCACGTCATTGAACAGATAAGATGCTCACAGTGACTCAAATGTCTCATTTCCCTGAAGTATCTGGTCTTTGCAAACGTTTGGAGATACACAACATGGAACAATGGAGCCACTGACTGGTTCAGCATGTAGGATGTTAAGATGCTGCTGTAGCGTTACAGCTGAGCTCTGATGATGTGACTTTCTGTTAAAGTTGTGTTGCTTATATTTCTAACATGCTGCTGGCTCCGGTTGTGGTCATGGTGTACGCGTGCGCACTGTGCGCGTGACAGCAACAGTGATTATTTTCAAAGGAAAAAAAAAAGAAACCATCTCTGAATACACCTGCAGCTTTGGCAGGGTCAACATGACGGACATAATCATGAAACAATGTTTACTGAAGAGTAATAACTGACGGCGGTATATCACTATTAGAACAATGTTGACCCGGCACGGCCTACTTTAATACATCAGACTAGAATATAACGGATAACACTCTGTCGGTGAATGTGTCCAGTTTATAGAGCACGTCTCTGAACATGTCGCCCTCATACTGAAACATAAAAGCTGAGTGAGGTCAGTCCAAAAGGTGGTTTTAAACCCGCTCTGTGTGAACCACAGCCGGAACGCCATCTAAACAAACAAGCAGGGACGAAACAGAAAAGCCGGAAGTGGCCGTGAAGCATCTCGGTTCTGTAGTCCTCTTCGGTGTCGAGTTCGACTCAAACCAGGAAGTGAAACAAAAACACAGACAGTCTGAGCTTTCAGCTTTATTATTTAGATCCACTTCAGATGACTGCTCTGGTTCTGCTTTCAGAGCACGTGCAGACGTGTCAGAGATGTTTGTGACCGGCAGAGGACGACCTGCGTCTGAGCAGAGCGCGCGCAGCTTCCGGTGCTCGCGGCGGCGGTTCTCCGTTTAATGTCGGCATGTCGACCGACCTGTTTGTAATCCACGCGCCTCCGAGGATCACGGCTACCGAGTCATGTTTGGTCAAGTTGACGAATAGTGTCCAACAACACAACAGGAAGTGAACTGCCTCTTTTTCCTTCAAAATAAATCTCTTAACGCTGAACGCATTGTACAACACCTGGTTAAGGTTTTCAGTGCAGAAGAGGCTTTAGGGTCACATCTGTTTATAATTATGTCCATGTATATGTATTAAATTAGCGGATGGGCTCGAGTATCGCGTCGAAAGAAAGAAAGAAAGAAACTATGACGCTGTATCCTGACGCGGAGTTTGAAGAACTACATACCGGAAGTACTGTGTGTCGTCATTGTGCCGAACTTGTCTCGGGTCATGTTCACGGGATCGTGCACCGACCCTGTTTGTGTGTCCGTTTCTTCCTCCGTGACTGGATGATTATGGAGCTCGCGCTGTGTTCCGCTGTCCTGACGAACAGAGCCACCGCGCAGAGCACAGCACGCGCCGCGTCTCTCCGTCCCAGCGAAGCTTGTACGCCCGCCAGAGTCGGCAGGTAGCCGCGCAGGTAGCCGGGTAGGTGGGCCGGCGGCATGCGGTCTGCTGATGTGGAGTACAGCCCGGTGGGAGAGGGGCTGGGGATGCGGGAGTTTTGGCTGTATGTGTGGCTGCGGAGGGCGGCGGTGATAGCGGCTCATGTCACCGGGATGGGCCTGACCCTCATCATCTCCCTGCTGTCCAGACCCGGAACCAGTGAGTGAATACATGGATGTGTGGATACATGGATCTGCATTAAATGTGCTGCAGTTTAAAGACTCATCCATTGCTTGTTTGGATTAATACTTCATAATGAATCAATAATAATTAAAATGAGCCCCTTCATTTAGCTTTGAAAGCAGTTTTATGCGTGTACCGACCTGAATGTTTCATATTAGACAGGCAGCAGTTAACAGTGAGAACATGAATGTAACCTCCTCTTAATAACTCATAACCTCAGCACACGGCAGGAACTCGCTAGACCAGTTTGTGGCATTTAACACTTCATATGATTCATAATAATTCAATAAATGACTCTGAAGCCAGACTTGTACTGATTTTACTGTTGTGTTATGTGTGTAATATTTCTATTGATCTCTATAAGGGCAGCTAATCATATTTTCATTACCAATGAATCTATGGATTTTTCTAATAGAATAACGGTGTCATGTCTAAAGATGACGTTTGCACTGAAACAGCTTCTGAAATCTTCACATTTGAGACACGGGGACCAGTGAGTGATGCAGTAATAATTCAAAAGTTCAGAAAAGCTGGTCTGATTCACCGTGCGGAGCAGTCAGTGTGAGAGTTGCGCCGTTTCCCTCTGTGATGTCAGATTGTGCCTCATTACATAATTATTTTGCTCATTAGAAAGTGGATAGAAACGAGTTCTAGTGAGCCCTGCTACAGACTCGTGTGTGGAAACTCTTCATTTTGTGATCAGTCAACGGATTTGTCTTTAATAAACATAAAACATACTTGATGTTTGTTCAGATGCTTACTGCTGTTTCTCTTTGTTCCAGGCCTGTTTTCCTGGCATCCAGTGTGCATGTCTGTTGCAGTAAGTTTACACTTTCTTTTTGTTTTCACTTTGTCACAGCTTGCATACAGAATCAGAATCACTTTACTGGCCAGGTGTGTGTACACACACGAGGAATTTGACTCCAGCGTCACTCTTCCAGTTTTTACTGGAATAACCTGACAGTGTTCTGGTGCGTTACTTGTCTCGGTCTCTCGGGGTTGTGCCGGCCTACTCTGTGACCTCTCTGTCTGTTTTCTGTGTATGTTTGGACACTGAATGATTTGAATAAATCATCATGTAGTTGCAGATACCATCATCACACACTGAAAGAACATTTGTCTTGACTATAATGTCATTAAATGTGGTGTTTTTAGGTCATTTGCACAAATATAAATCAATTAAGCACACATGTTTATTTTTATTCATCTATTAATAGATTGATTACATGATCTTAATCGTTATTGTTAATGAATAGAGTGGGAGACATCTGAAAGTAGTTAGTGACATACAGCATGTCCATCATTTGATTGTACAGACTGGAGGAAGGGAGATTTATCTGATGTGATCTAATGTGACGTTCTAATCGTGGCTGGTTTACCAAAGAAGCAAATTCCAGTTGTGCTATGGAAATTCATTTGTGTGTATTTTAATGAAGTTAAAATATGTGTAGTAATATACATCACAAAGCACAACACAAAGTCACATGGTCAGTGCCTAAAGATGCTCTCTGCAGTCTAACGTCTGTTTTCATCATTTGAAATATATTTGCATGTAATCAAAGTGCTGCTACCTGGTCCTGCTCCCAGTTACAACACATCTATGAAATCTTTATTAATGTGCTTCATCATGAGCTATCGTTCTAGTGATTGCAAATCCCACATCATATTTATGACAAAATATGCCCATATTTTTTCTTATAATTACAAAAAGAAAAGAGCATAACCATTATGACATGACCTGACATGAGTTCACTGGCCTTTATTTCTGACAGTCAACATTCCTGTCACTGAGTTATGTTGATGGATTAGTGTTTTAAAATGTAAATTAATAAACAGTATATTAGTTCATTCATATTTCTTCAGTTGAATATTAACTCTCCTGAAAGCTCTCAGCATTCCTTTACCTTCACACCCTCTGCTCTTCTTTCCACTGTGAATAATAGATAGAGTGAGCGCGCACACAGAGGGCCGTGTCGCAACACAGCACCAGATATCGTATTACAAACTGACCTGAGAGTGTGTTAGTGAGAGCTTTGTACGCTGACAGGGTGTACAGGTTGGGGTTCATCCCAGTTCAGAGCAGTCCAGCGTGATGAATCAGTCGTAGTGCGTCACCATCACAGTCAGTCAGACATGGCGACTGATGCTGTACAAACGTCATGCCTCTCCCTGAGAACTGGACATTTCTGATTGATGTGTTGATTTTGTTCCATTAAAAAGAACGCAAAGCAAAACAATAGAAGCCTATTTATAACTCACTGCTCACTTTGATAACCGTCACACACACACACATATGTATGAAAATGATTTCTGATGAATCCACATTCAGTCTAGTGAGTATTTGTGCAGCAGGACAGCGTGTGTCGAATTGAGTTCAGATAAACTACAGCATGTGTGTTCACTGTAATGAAGGAACATGTCAGTCAGTGCAACAGTGTGACTCATCGATGTGTTTTCAACAGCAGTGGAGCTCTCTTGTTAGTAGCATACATTCATTGTTGTTACTTCTGGTCTTTTGTTTGGCTAAAAAAGTATAGAGAATCACCATACATTAATTCAATTCAGTTTTATTTATACAGTGTCAAATCATAACAAAAGTTACCTCATAGAAACGTGTATCAGACAGGCCCAGAGGGTTTACATTACACAAAAACATTTGTTAACATGTTTCTTCTTCCTTCCTTTCTTGCAGTACTGCCTGTGTATGACTGAAGGTATCCTCCTCTTCTCGGCTGAAGGATCCCCGTTCTGCTTCAAATCTCGGAAGGGTAAAGTCCGTCTCCACTGGTTCTGTCAGGCCCTGGTCCTGATAGCTGCAGCCACTGGGCTGGGCTTCATGGTGGCCAGCAAGAGTGTGTCAGAGCTCCCCCACCTGGTCACCTGGCACAGTTTGCTGGGTGTCTGCACCTTGGCCGCCACCGTCCTCCAAGCATCTTGCGGTCTCTGCGTGGTCTGCCCCAAGCTGCTGCGTCTCTCTTCCTCTGTGCCGAGGCTGAAGCTGTACCACGCCACCTGCGGCCTGGTGGTCTACCTGCTGGCCACAGTGACTGTGGTGTCAGCCATGTTCTCAGACTGGTTTCAGGCCACGGTAAAAGGGGTGGCCTGGTGGGCCTTCCTCCTGCTGCCCCTCTTCCCTGCCTTGGTGGTGATGAACCAGATAACGAATGCCTACCTGCCCCGTAAGAAGATCACCAGCTAGGAGACGCATTTGGCCATATTGGATTCACATGGTACTCCGAGGCCTAGAGAATTAGATAGAAGCAAAGTCCTCCGCTAAAGCAAACAGCTTCACACGTTGGTCGTGTTAGAGACAGGAGAAGAACATAAAAACATGGCTATGCTCTCTGAGCACAGGGATCTGAAATTGAGTTGTATTGCTTACCAAGATCTCTGTCTGTTACCTGAGCCAGAAAGTCCTAACCAGGGGCCGGTGCAGAGCCTGGGTGAAGCTGAGATTAGACTTGGAGTGTACAAACTGATCATTGGTGAGGAAGAATGATCAAAATCAGATGTTTGGATGTCTAATCTCAGCTTCATCCAAGCTCTGCAGCTGCCACCCAAAGAGATATGTCAAATATTGGCTAAGTTTGCTAGCTAAGCAGGCTATTTACTGGCTGACTTTGGTCTTGACTTGGCCTCAACTAAGTCAAAGTCTTGGTCTTGTCCCGATACTCTCTGGTCCTGATCATGGCTTTGTCTCGGTTTAGGTGGTCTTGACCACAACACTGCTCAGCACACTTCAATAGTTTTCTTGGAGCCAGCACCTAGTGGCCAGTGGAAGAACTGCAGCTTAAAAACTCAGCAGATTTGGCATCTTGGCTGTCTTCAAACTGACTCCAGCTGAAATAAGAAACACAAAGGGATCTTTAAAGAATCTAATGACACTATGCACAATGTGTGGACTACTGTGCCAAACGTGTAGACACATGACACACAGGACACAGTAGGCCATGATTATCATCATAGTTGGAGCTTGTGAATATCTCTGAACTCTGAAGTCTCTGGAGGAAGATTTGCACTACATATGCAGTGAAAGCACAGTCAAAGACAGTGTGCCGATGGTGTCTGAAGTAGCATCTGGATGATTATAAACCAGCCTGTAAATTCTATTTATTTATCCATGTATGATATTATTGTGTTTGGCTGCTCGGAGGTGCTACATGAAGCATTTCAGTCAATATGTTGAGTCAGATCATGCTGTCAAACCAAACCAATAGACAGTTATCATATAAAGCCTCCTTTAGCTCATTGTTTTGGTTTTATGGCACGTCTATGTGTCTGAAAACACACTGCTAACAATATTATCAGGACAAAAAGAGACGTCATTGAGTCTCTTTATTACAAAAACCTAACAATGACGTGAAAAACGACAAGTAGCACCTCTGGTTCATTAGCTATTCATTTTTGTCAGTGTGTACGTGTGACCCTTTTCTGTATATCAAGTGGTTGTTTATAGTCGTGCTCTTTGTGTTTTAGCTTTTGTTATTGATGTGAAAGAAAATGTGAATGTGGCAAAGGCAAAAAGCTTTCTTCTTGGAAAGATGTCATCCCTTTAGAATCAGTCCAAAGCTAATTCAACCAATCCCAGCATACTCGTAAGGGCTAGAAGTTCCTGTCAGCTCCATATAAGCAAAATAGTCAAATGAGAAAATTTGGAAAATGTACAGATCACTGCACCTTTCAATGCCAGGGTCCAAACCTGCTCTCAACAAACTGGCTTCCTTACAAATGAACATCTTTGCTTTGGTTCGTATCTTGTTAGGCACAGTAAATGGTAATGCACATTTCATTGCTCCCAACGAGTGCCACCATCTACAGTGTTACCATCAATCTAACCATGCAGGGATGGGACTTAATAAGATTTTATTGATACCTCTGGCATTACTGATTCTGCTTATTGCTCTGATTCTTTATTGACCCCTTATTGATTCCTGATAAGTTTTCTGTGTTGAAAAAAAGTAGTCATTGTTTAACAGCTGTTGTATAGAAAGATGTTTAAGCACGTTGCTGCTGTTTCACTTCCATAAGTGAAATAATCATTTTACAGATACTTATTATCTCTGTTGTCTTTCATCATGAAATCAAACCATGTTTTTCCAGCGGCGTATAGATTTGACGTTACTGTTTTTTTTTATGTTTAACAGTCGTCGCAAACAGGTTTGTTGAAAAGCAGCTGCAGGTTCTTTTCTAATCAGGACAAGACTCAGTGTGACCCTGCTGAGACTGATGAATGTGGACTATTTTTAACTAACTGTTAGAGAACCTGTTGGATGTACTGATCCTCCAGCACCTTGCCTCAATCTCTTTGTCTTGTTCACGACTGTGTACCTTCAGTAAGTACAAATCAAACATGTTTCCTTTTTCATGTGATAGTTTGTCCATTTTTAAATCAGCGCAAAGCTTCAAGCTGTAAGTGCTCATACCTGTTGTATCTCTAATAGAAGACAGTGAAAGCTAATCCCACACATGTTGACAAGATGACCAGTCAGTAATAAACCCTCCAGACTGGGTTTGACATTTTAGCTGTCCTTCATTAAAATCTGACTGTTTTTCCTTGCTGCTTTTGTTTTTGATCTGCTCTTACTCCAGCTCACATGAAAAGCATGTAATACATGATGTCCAGAAGTATAAAATAACACATTTAAAGGACCTGTGTGGAGGATTTGGGGGACCTTTTGTCCGCAGCTCATCATACGACAAGAAGTCATGAAGACTGAAGTTTCTGTTTGAACTTCCAAAGACTGTTTAAGATGAAATAAGATCAACTTTATTGGCCCTGAGGGGAAATCTGACTTGTGTAACAGTGCTACACACAGCTGCAACAAACTTAAATACTAAATACAAATCAGTACAGTGAAACACCAAAGACACAATCATAAGTTCCATCCAACAAAAAATAATATGCATCATAAAACATGAGGAATGACAGGAAATGTGCTGTGTGCATGTCGGTCATATCGCATAGCTCTACTACCAACACTCTTTCTGTTCCATGGAGGTTTTATATCTGTAATCATCATCATCATCATGTAAAGTCTATGGGCCTGAGGGGAAACACTGCTGTGCATATTTAATGAGCGCATTACCAGAGTGCTCAAACATATCCATTAAGATTTATATCCACAGCTGCTGCGTCTGTAAATATAAAAGTGTTCAGGGGATTATACACTAATGAAAACTTTTTAATATTATTTTCCATTTCTGTAAACAGTCCTCTAAATCTGACACACTGGACCTTTAAGACAAACAGTTGAATTCAGAATTCCAGATTTAATGACTTTATTTCCCTCTCATTAAATGGAATTAATCTACTACATCCCACTGAGCACACTTTGTTCGATTTACTTCTCAGGACTTTGCTGTATGAGCCTGTTCAAAGTGTTTATGAATATTGATTGTCAGCTGCCTGTGAACCTCCAATAAAAAACATTTGAATTTTTATTGTTTGTTTTTATTCCTAATGAAACAAACCCTGAAACACCAAACTGCACTAACAGATGTGAACAATGTGAAACACGATTCAAATGTTTCAGACTGCACAACACTGAGAATGAGAATTAACAATCCCTCAGACAGAATGCAGAGCAGTGTTTCGACGCAGACACACACTGGTGATTTTGAGTTCAGAGTCAACATTCGCTCACTCACATTCGACTGTTGTCTGGGTAATGTAAGTGAAGTAGAGGAGCAGCTTGAAGGTGGAGCTCATGTTTGTTTTTCTGTTTTTGTGTTTGACTTTCTGTGCTCGTTCAGGACCAACCTTAGAAACCAGCCTGGGTTTCTGTGTGTGAACTAAAGGAACAATCATGACATTTATTGAACCTGTCATAAGTCATAAGGAGTCCTGCTGTCATAGCTCTGTTAATGATCAGACCGTAAAACTGCTCAGTGTCCAGAGTCATCGTCCAAGGCTCAAAGTTCATGCTTCAGAGTCTGGACACGGCTGTTTGTCCTCGCAGATGAAGGTGACTGAGTTGTTCAGCAGGTCATACATGTTGACCTCCACCACCTCCGCCGATGATTCTCCCTCTCTTCCACCTGCCAGAGCCACAAACACCTGCTGGGCAGCTGCCAGCTGTGCCTGCTCCTCACAGATGACAGACTCTGGCCCTTCATCGCCCGCTGGGTCTGCTGAAATCACCTGATTGGACAGAGGAGTCAAATATGAAATATTCTGATTCGTTTCAAGCCAGATGCTTGAATGTTTCAGCAGTAGGTTCCTGTTTGAATCAGTGCTTCATTGATTCAACATTGCACTCCTACAACAAGTGACATCACATGAGGACACTGATCAGACTTCACTCAACTCCCTCTGTAGACTTATTCATATATTTACTGTAACATGAACATTAATCTGGCTGATCATTCAGCTCCGTACTGTGTGCGAGGTGGAGGCCTGCTCCTCTCCGGCCTCCGGCTCCACCCGTGTCTCCATGTGGCAGGAGAGCAGGTGCTCCTGCAGCTCCAGCTGGGAGGTGAAGACCAGGGAGCAGAGGATGCAGCTGGACGCCTCGCTGCTCTGGCTGACGTGCTGGCTGTTGATGTGCTCCTGCATCTCCTCCTCCCCGCCCAGCACAGCCGGGCAGTAGGGACAGTGCACTGCTGACGCCGCCGAGCCTGGAGGACGGACAAACAGTGAAGTCAGCAGATGAGGCGCTGCTCTTTTTATTCAGTCATTTATAGTGACTGAAGTCACGACATTACACGTACACGGTGATGTAAGAACTGAAATACTTTGCTGTACAGCTGGAGACAACACTTCCCTGTCCTCACCTTGGTGCTCAGCAGCCTGGTGTTTGGCCACACTGGCAGCACTGGGAAAGAACTTGAAGCAGACATCACACTGGACCAGAGTCTTAAGCTGCCGGGTGTGGTTAGCAAACACATCGGGGTGGTTGGTCCTGTTGTGGTACCACAGACCTGACAGTTGCTATAGCAACAGAGAAAGACACGCACATGAAACACACAGATCCCTACAAACCAACTCACCCCAGAGCTGTGAAGCCGAACAACCTCGTCCTACCTGATAAGACTTGTTGCAGAGGTCACAGCTGAAGGGTTTGGTTCCGGTGTGCGTGCCCTTGTGTTTGTCCAGCAGGGCGGCGCTGGTGAACACCTTGTTGCAGGTGGGACACTTGTGGAACTCTTTTGGGTGGAACTCCTGGATGTGCTGGCGATGCTCCTCCAAAGAGGAGAAGCTGAGGCAACACTTCTGACAGTCATGAGGCTCCGACAAATCTGACGAGGAGCCGGAGCGCAAAAAAGTTCCATGTTACACAACGCACGTGTAGAGATGATTCTCTTACAGTGAATGTGAGTGTGTGTTCTTACTGTGGAAGGTGTGCAGGTGGACGGTGAGTCCGCTGGCCTGGCTGTAGCCTTTGCCACATTCTCGACACACATAGGGCCGGTCGCCGGTGTGTGTTCGCACGTGTCGCGTCAGTTCGATAGACTGGGCAAAGATGGCTTTGCAGTACTGACACACATACATCTTCCCTAAACACAAACAGACAAAGAGCTCAGCCCTCCTGTTCACTATGTTCACCATGACTGCAACCAAAACAAAAACAGCCAGCAGCGGAATAGATCACCAACAGGCCAAAAAGCAATAATGTGTGTGTGTGTCAAATCAAATCAAATCAAATTTTATTTGTATAGCCCAAATTCACAAAACACATCATTTTTCCAGAGTGTGTGTGTGTGTGTGTGTGTGTGTGTGTGTTACCCTCTGAGTGTTTCTTCTTGGTGTGGTATGCGAGTGCAGCAGCCACACTGAAGCTCATGTCGCAGTGTTTGCAGCGGTAAGGTTTCTCCCCCGTGTGCAGCCTCATGTGATTCTTCAGAGACGAGTTGGCGCCGAACTTCGCGCCACAGTCCTCACAGGCAAACGGTTTCTCCTCAAAGTGCTCGGTGCGTTTGTGGTAAATCATCCCTGAGATGTGACAGGAGGGGGGCAGAAAAGTGGCAGTGGAAAAAATCTAATTTCTTTCTTCATTACACCTGCTGGAGGCAGTGTGGCCATCCAGATGTAAATGATGAACACAGTACTGAATGAGGTGTAAAGGTGAATATGTGTGTGTTACTCTGCACCAGTCGATTCTCACCTGACGGGTGGGCGAAGGTTCGCCCGCAGAGGTCGCATGCCACCTTCTTCTTCACCCGTGCGGTGCTGTGGTGGGCCTCGGCCCGATGCCGCTGCAGGACCCGCTGGTTGGGCAGCTTGGCAGGGCATTGTGGGCACTGCTGCTGACACTCCTGGGACATGGGGCAGCGCTTCACGTGGGCCAGCATTCGACATTTGTAGGCAAAACCCTTCTTACACCAGCGACAGGAGTAGGGTTTGGAGGCGGGGGAGGAAGAGGACGGGGGAGGGGAGGAGGAGTCCGTCGAAGCATTTAGAACTTTCTCATCCTCTTCGGTCTCCCCCTTAGTGCTTTCCTCCTCTACCTCTTCCACCTCTTCCTCCTCCTTTTCTTCAGGTCCAGTGCCGTTTTGGTTTTCTGAGTCAACAAAGTGCTCCTCTTTACCTCCAGTTTGGTTTCCTTCTGACTCCTGCGTGTTCCCCTCCACCTCGTCCAGCAGAGAGAGCAGTGGTGCGGGGAACGAGGAAGGAGTTTTCTGTTGAACTGTCCGGAGGAGTCTGAGGAGCGCTCCCTCACTGAGCTGCTCCTCCTTCACTGCGCTCATCAGCTTCTCCATCGCTGAGCTGGGATCTGCCTCCTCACAGCACTGACACACAACCTGGCAGGAGCAGAAATGTACGTTTATTAACCTCAGGCCTTATATTAGAGACAGGCCTTTATTCCTAACTTGACCTGTTTATAAGAACATGATTTTCTGATCTGCTCTGTTTTAATTTGCTGTTTGAATTCATTCATGTGTAACAGAAATACTGCTTACACTAACAAAATATTCCAAATAGCTTCTTCTACGTTTCTGCTTCTTCACAAAGTGTTAATAATGTAAATGTAAATGATATATACAACACGTACTGCACTGACTTTTCAAATTAAAAGGCATCTGGAAAACCACAATACCTCCTTTCTTCAGTATATTTGAAACACCTGCAGGAAGTGAAGGAACATTATGAATTTATTTTGTGAGCCATTACATCACAGGCGATTCCAACCTGTTTCTAACAGTTTATATTTGAGCATTTACATGATGCAAAGTTAAATGACACACTGTGAGCACTGTGGTACTGCAGTATGCATCAGTTCCATCCCACACAGTGTCACATGATTTCATGTTTTCATCAACTGTGTCAACCACAAAAGTGAATTCTACCGTATGTTTTGAGTGGACGTAGCTGCAAAGCATGCAAGAAAGTCCCTGTGTAGAGCCAGTGTTTAGTTTGTCTGTTCTGGGCTACTGTAGGAACATGGCGGTTCAACACAGCGGACTCGTGGTGCCTGTAGGTGTAAAGACTCTTTCTAAGGTAACAAAAACATACTGATTCTTATTTTCAGGTGAATATACACTAATGAAAACATCTAAACTAAACTAAATCTGACACACTGGGTCATTCATTTCGACCTCTTGTTCTAATACAGAGCTGTTATTCTGACTGGGTCCCTGTCCTGTTTGTCGAGGACACATGCACGTGACACAAAACACAGTCAAGCTGATAGTTTAACACTATTCCACTGATGATACACACAATGTGTTTTATTAGGTAACATCACAGGGCACCTTTAGGACTTCAGCACTGGGGTGACCTGTTCTACCTGTCTCTCCTGTTCATCCAGGATGCTCTGTGCTGCCTGGCTCAGCAGCTCCAGGACAGATGACACGCTGCTGAGAAGCTCCATAAGCTGAGAGAAATGTTCTAGAAAGCCAGAGGCAGGCCCGCTGGAGAATGTGGCTGCCGTCCTGTTGTTCTCCTCCACTACCATCTCTGAGGATTTAGCTGCTTCGGGCTCTGTGTGCACACACAAATATGAACACAACCGAAGGTGTTAGGACTGTAACAGGTTGTTGGGTTGTACGTTGTCAGAGTGGACTGAACCTGACAATCTAGTAACTAGTGTATATCTGCCTTTAAACATTGACATGGTAAGCAGCTGAAACTGACCTGAGGCCTCAGAGAGCTCCACACGGGTTCTTTTACATGCTGGTTCCCCTGCATCAACACTGTCACTCTGACAGTCCTCCTGCTTCAGCTCAACCATTGACTCCATCTTGTCTGAGGTCGAGGTGTACTCGCTGGGTGAAGCTGGACCTTCAGGGTTCAGGCTCTGGGCTTTGTTGATCACGGTTAGGCTTGGTGTCTGTGCAGAAAGGGGTTGCTGGTTCACAAGACTGGTGAGGACGTTTTTGAAGCCAACAGCCACGTCGAACATCTGCAGGCTGTCTGCAGCGGCTACAATGCGGCCGACGTTGTGTTTTCCTATAGGCAGCTTGCCGGTGTAGACCATATCGAGCAAACAACCAAACTCCTGTGAGGAAACCATGGCTGTGTCGATGGAGATGGTGTCGGAGCCATCCAGGAGAGACCTGGCAGAGATTTAGGTCATTTTATCACATTTAACCAAAGTCAGAGTGCTGTGATGATCTTAACACTAGATGAACTACATGGAAGACTTTCCCATCAAAGAGCCAAATAAAGTCAAACATCATATTCATCAGTATAGGGCTGATGAGGATGAGTAAATATGAGACTTAAACTCGAGTTAGACTTCAAACTTGGAGTTGTTTGCTGTCGGACTTGCCTAGGACATGATCCCATTATTGGGACTATGAACTGAAAGGACGTGGACTGTAACAACACTTATTCATACGGCTTTAAAGCAACATTGTGTCACTTTTCTACCATAAAATAACAGATTTGAAATCATTTTGATGCTACACTGACTTGTAACTGTAACTGCCCCCATAGTGCCTTTACACTACCCTGTAACCTCCAGCTGCTCCACCTCAACTCTCTGTGATTTACGGAGTTTCCTGATGGACAGTGAAGTAAACTACTGCCAACTGTAGCTGCTGTTAGCTAATGTTAGCTCAGTTTGTTAGCTGAGCTGCCTGGACTGTGGACTGACTCAGGGTGTGTTAGTGTTTGCACCACAGGTGTTTTGGACCTCTTGGAGGAGGTTTTCAGGTCCGGCAGTGCTGATGGAGAGCCTTGACCCAAGACTAGCTTAGACAAGATTTCAGACTTGACTTGACTTAGACTTGAGACTTAACTTTGACTTGTCTTGACTGGCTTGAGTCATGAACCTAAAAAACTGATTTGATATCAAATGAATACTTTGAACGTGATTTTTGTTGTTTGTTATATGAGAAATAAATCAATACAGCTTTCATAACTGCTCCCTTTAATTTAGTCATTTAATCACTTGTAGCTTGTTATCAACACACCTTACTGTCAGTTTTTCTGTGCATGGATGTGATTGATTAATAATGTAGTTTTATATGTGGTTATACGTCAGGTGATTGTGAGTCTGACAGGCTTTATGTTGTTTATGAAGACCTGAAACCTGATAACAACTTTGCTTGAAGGAATTTGAATCCACCAAATATTGCACTTCAAAAAATCACTTGCAAACAACATCTCTGCACATCGACTCTCAGAGCTCACGCTACCTGAAGAGCATGCTGGAGGCAGCCAGCACCAGTTTATGTGCTCGGTGAGGACTGTCTCCCACCAGGACGGTGCAGTCACAGAAGTGGCCCTCCTTCCTCAGGGCCCACAGCTGCTGCATCAGCTGGCTGCTGTAGTTGGGTAGCTCCATCATTTTATCCAATCGTCTGGAGGGGGAGAATGTTCCGAGAGAACATCATGTCAGCTTTTGAAAAACGAGCAGCAAACCTGTACAGCACTGAAAGCAGCCCAATATACTGTGCATTTAATCTGTATCTACTGGTGGAACACACTCAACACACACACACAGAGCATTTACTCCATATACTATCGTCCATTAGGGGAACAGTGCTGAAGTTCTTCAGCTGGAAATGTACTAACCCATAAATGTCCAGAGGCCTTTTATAATTCCTTTACAGCACTTAAAGTAGCAGCTGAGCCAGCACAAATCTACTGACATTTTTTCAATCAGTCAAAACACGAGTTAAAGGGATAGTCCAGTTTTTTTTCAATAGGGGTTGTGTGAGGTAGTGCACTCGCAGTTTAGAGAAGCAGAGCTGTGCACTGCTGAGGACAGGGTCAGCAGAAAAATGTGCTTTAGCCACTGTTTACTGCAGTGAGCATATTCTCACAGCTTTACCTCGCTATCAGACAGCCTCTCCTTTCTTTGGCACTACACTGTCTCAACTTCCATTTCCCTACATTAAACCCATCTGACTGCACAGTAAAGTAGTGAGTAGATGCTCACTATCACATACAGTGGTGACAGATGTGAATGTTTCAGGTGGGCACACTTTTCTGCTGACCCCGTCCACAGCAGTGCACAGCTCTACAGGACTTCTGTCTGCTTCTCCAAACAGGGCGTCTGCTGTAGGTAACACTGACTCTTCATGAGTGTCTCATACAGCCTTACTTAAAACCTTTTTTTAATCTCCGAGAAAACACCTCTAGATCAACAGAACTGCAGGTGCTCGTAGTTTCTGACAGTAACAATAAAGATTCAAAAAGAAAAATGATGCAGGTGCAGACCACGGGGACACTTTCTAAATATTCCAATACAGAATGACACTACTGAAGTGGATGCTCCTCAATAACTATATTAAGGATTCATATCAAATGTTTGACAGCACAGGATTCAAAAGTAGTGTTAATGTTTCAGGTTGAATGAATCTTAATCTCAGTCTGTCATCAGAAATCTGTGAATCAGATCAGATTGTGACCGTTTGCACAGCAGGCTGTGTGTGTGTGTGTGTGTGTGTGTGTGTTTGTCATGTCATGTCATGTGCTCTGTCAGCAGGATCACAAACATTCACGTGAAGTCTCGAGCAGCTAATCTTGTTGGAGTTACATGTCTTTTATTATTTGAATGGAACCTTGCCCGGTGAGGAAGCAGCATGCCCGCTGTGGTCCACATTAACAGAGCAGCTGACTGCTCACTGCCTCACTGTTTACCGGATAACACACGGTTAACGGGCTCTCCGTCATTAGCTTTAGCCACAATGCTAATGTAATGTATAAAGGTGAGTAATGTGAGGTGAGTGAAGCTCGTGAGCGTACACGAGCGGCTACACGCGGACAAACAGTCACGAGCTTCAGACATGCAGCCTGCAGTCGATGGGTGTCTTTACCTTGAATAATTCAAACGATCCGTTTCTTTATTTAAACTTCTCTGCTGAACAATTCTTGTGTGCGCAATAAAGCTTGGCCGTTTTGAAAATGGAGACCGACGGTACGGCAACCAAATAGGGACATTTCCGGGTGCCGCGCGGAGTTCGCCTTTCGAGGCAGCATTCATTTCAGTAGAAAGTAACTAAGTACAGTTACTCAGTCCTCTACTAAAGTACATTTTTAACGTGCTTCATACTTCTATTCAGAGAGCACTGTTTATTTATTTGTCAGCCTAATTTACATTAGATTATTTCAATAATCCAAAATATAATTCACACGCTGCTCAGCAGATTATAAACTATACTAACTATTAAATAACTTATCAGCTGCAACATGAATGCATCAATAATTATATTCCAGTGATATAACATGCATAAATCAAATATATTTGATATATATGAAAGGTGCCATGTACTTTTACTTTACTTGTACTTTAAGTATATTTTGATGCTGATACTTTTACTTCAATACTTTATAGCAGCTAATGTAAAATGGTACTTTAAAAACATGTTCATGCATATTTTGTCTGTGTTCGTAGAACATCAGTGTAAAACTGATCATTTGTTTAAATTTCACACTAATCTGTCACACTGGATACCAAATATGAAGTTAGACACATTTTCATATTGACAGTAGCACAGCTGACAAAAATGAATGTGAATATGTGAATATGAACATGTGCAGAGTGAACACAATGTAAAGACAATGAAAACTTTTTCAATCCAGCAATCTTGAGGAAGTTGGACATTTTATGAATGTTGTCTGTATTGTACGGTGTCAGTGTGATAAACAGTTATCGAGTTGGAATGTTCCTGTTTACCTCAGAAATATTAAAAATTCCTAAAGTATATATATATGTACCTTATCACAGCACATGGCATGAGGCTGTTAGAGGAGGATGACAAATACTTTTGCTGTTTGACTTTGTCATGAAACAACCTTTAAGTCCTTGAACTGGTCATTTAGAGAACAGCCTGTAGCAACCAATAATGGAATAACGTCCAATAACATAATAATTTTAGCCATTTTAAATGTAATAAAGCCAATTATGTAATATGCATGTAATGTAATAAAGTTTTTGAGCCAATAACGCAATAACATTTTGACAATAATGTAATGTTATTACATTATTGGCATAGCATTAAAAATCCCTTGAAAATGTAATAACTGCAGCCGATAATGTAATAATAAATAGATCATTACAATCATTTATAAAAAATAAATGATTACTATATCTGAATTCTAGCACATTCCACTAAGTGATCTAACTACCATATACACTTCACAGTAATGAATTAGATAATATTCCTCCATACATGAAATTATGAATTTGCATCTAAAACAATATTCTAAATAAAGATTTTGTACAACAAATAATTCTCAAATTGGCTTTTACCGCCCAAATTAAGGAGAGAGAGTGCTGCATAGTACGTACCCTTGATGAATGACTATGACGACTATGCCTTCCACTAAATCTATTTTTGCTGAGCAAACTGCACAAAAACTGCAAAATAATCCTTTATTTCCAAGAAATGCAGTCCTGTTTATGTATTATTACATTATCAGCTGCAGGTATTACATTTTCAAAGGCTTTTTAATGCTATGCCAATAACGTAATAACCAGCTAATAAAAAACTTATTACATTTTTGACATATTACATTACATTACTGACGTTATTACATTATTGGCTTTATTGCATTTAAAATGGCCAAAATTATTACGTTATTGCCAGGTATTACATTATTGGACATTATTACTTTATTGGTTGCTACACAGCCCAATACATGGCCATTGGTTTCAGCACTGGAAGAAACACTTGATGAGTACACTAAGAATCATTTCAAGAGGTGCCACAGAGTTACTGATAAACACGGAGCCACCAACACCAATATGCTGAATGTCAGAATTCAAAGTGTTTGAGGACAGGGTGCTTTGAAAATAACTTTATTGTCCATAAGAAAACAGTGAAAAGAACAGGACATATCACTGCTTGCATTCTCTTGCGAACTTCCAACTCTCAAGGTTTGCACTGCTGAAACTCCTGCAGGAATCGGCCTCTATACATACCGTGTAGCTATGTATCTCTAAATGCCACATGGAGTATATGGATATAGATTTGCTGTAGAGGTAATAAATGTTCTAACATTTAAGAGCAGTTATATTTGTAATACTTAACAATTACTCGTGCATTCTTTTGACAAACCTGAAAACTTTGCAGTGAGAACACAAGCTTCCACATAATGGAAAGAAAGAACATTGTCTTGAATTTTTCTTCTGCCATAATTTAAAAGAGTCAAAAACAAAGCCCATTTTCTTGAATAACAGTAGAAGTTAACTGAAGCCAAGCCTCAGAGTAAAACTGACCCACCTAGCTTCCTCCACCTGTTCCTGTCAGTACGGCAGAAGCGCTACCACAGAGTCCTTCAGAATGATTAGGAAGTTTAAATATCAAACGCCAGCTAACCTTATGTAGAGAAAAACAGCGGCTTTGCAACAGAGTCACAGTTTTATCAAAGAAAGCCTACTCAAAACGTAAAAAAACAAATTAAAGCACTTATTTATATATGGACACTTGACAAATTCAAGCTTTTTTTTAAAATTTCCATCGGTTATCCGTCCAATTCAAGCATAGCTACAGCACAGCTTTCCTCAGTGCCCGAGAAGCCCAGTGCCTGCAGAGAGGGACACAAATGATTGGATCACATCACACTTTCCACAGACAAACTCAATCTCGTCAACACAGTAGGAAATTACCACAACTCTAAATTCATTTACGAAAGAATCTAATAATGAATCGTCAAGCATCTGGTCGACCTTCAGTGCGTCAGTTTGATGAGAAGGCATCAACACTGAGCTGCTGCTCACATCTCATGTTTTTCACCAATTCAAACAGAACAGTAAGGTGGATTCAGTCTGATTATCAGCTTTCTGTAGATAATAGACTAATATGAATTAATATTAAGCGTGCTCACCTTTAAATCCCTCTTCAGGCATCCTCACTGTGAAGGAAGGACTCAGCATGAGAAGACAGTATTATCATAACTTAGCTTTTTTACATCAACGTGGTGAAGACAACAGCACTTACCCTGATAGACATCATCCATTGCAGCGTAGTCTGCTATTGGCTCATCAGCCTGTAATGAAACAATGCAATGAATGTTTTGGATGGAGATGATCTGATGGGAGGCGACATTAAACCTGCAGAGGTGAAGCTTTCTCTGTCAAACTACCTTAAGACAGATGATGCTTTCAGGGATGACGCCCAGACTGCCCAGTGTGGCCGAGTCATCTGTCAGATTCTTTCCATCGATGGAGAGATTCTGGTCGAACGGAGCCACGGAGAAGGCATGCATAATCTACAGAGTGAGAAGCACAGCAAAGTGAGCTACCTGTAGAGTCACTCTATCCATCCTCAACTTGTCACAAATTCATTTTTCATGTTCCTTTTTAAACCCTCAGGCTTGTATCTGTACCTGGATTTTCAGCTCTTTAAGTGTCTGATTAGCTGAAACGATGAGTGCTTTCTCTCCTCGGAGCTTCCTGTGCCGGGTGCTTCTTCTGATTCCACCTAGTTTGGTCATGTTGGTCACAGGAGGAGCAGCTGCTGATGCCGCGCTGCTGTCACTCAACTTTAGCCGCTTTGCACCATCTTCTGACTGAAAGAATGTAATGTGATTATTAGCTATTAGAGCTGACGAGAGATGACAACTCCATTCTCCATCTTTGCCACTGAAAACAGCAGCTGAACTGCTGACAGGACAGAACTAAAACTGATCAAACATGAAGGTCATCTGTGTGGACTGCAACATGTACAAATTCCACTGCTTTTACTACCACAGAAAAAGGAAACTAGAAATTGTGGTGAAAGAGAAAAAGAGCTGCACTCAGAGAGCAAACCAAGAAAAAGAGAAAAGCTTTTCCACAAAGAAACACAAGCAGTCGTGATTTTTTTAGGTCAGTAGATGCTGTGTGTGACGTGTGTGATGCGTGTGTGTGTGGCGATGGCTCCACCCTGGTGATGGACTTACTTGGCTGAAGTCAGGATCTCTCTCTCCCTCTTCCTTTGGATGCTCTTCCTTCTCCTCCTCTGCCTCGGAGCTGCTGGCGTTCATTTCGGGAGCCGCCTCCTTTATCATCTGTGCAGGGGACAAATGTGGAAACTTAGTCATATTAGACCAAAAAAAAAAAAAAGACAAGCCATTATCTTTTTTTTTCCCATACCCTCTTGTCTTCAATGACTTTGCGGATGTAGATGGTTGCCTGGGTGTACTCTCTGAGGTCCCTCTGCTGCTGGAAAAGGAAGCTCTCTCTGCACTCCCAACACAGATCTGAACACAAACACTCCATATCAATATCAAATCAATCAGAAGCCAAAAAAGGTCAACGCAGCACTCAAAATGTTTCCAGTATCAAAGTGTTCGTATAGTTTAAATGCTCAACTCCTCTTACGTAATCTACCTCATCCAGCTGAGGACATTTTGATCACTGTCAAACAGACTCACAGCAGAGAGTGTTTGAAAAAGTATTTGAGGAGATGAAAAAAGTGCATTACAATAAGCATTCTGAAATGGAGCCGTGGACATGAGGTCTTACCAGGCTGCGTTGTGTACTCAGTGGTGGGGCCGGTGGACGTGGCCTGGTTGAAGCAGTGGATGGAGATTGGCTGGTCTACGATGAAGAGCCTGCTGATCACGTCCCATTCGCTGGGCCAGAGCAGAGCTATACTGTGCAGGACAAACAGCACAACATGAGACCACAGCAGTGTCCAGTGTGAGGAACACATCAGCTCATGGTTCTTCACATAACCTGCCCAGTTCAATTAAAAGCTGCACGTCTTTGTTTCATTCAGATTGTATTCTGTTAAGAATCAGAGCCATGAGCTGGTCACACAACGGCCGAGTTCTACTGGATGTTCAGATCAGAGACTGAATAAATGAATGAAGCACGAACAGAGTATCAGAGGATGGCTGCCTCACTGGGTTCTGGGTTATGATGGACAGTCAACTTGAACTGTTCCAGTTATTTTTTCCATCAAACTATAATTCTGGAAACAACAGTAACGGCCGCTCAATGAAATAAGCAGAACTCACTGTTGTGCATCTCCGTTAATGAGGGAGTCGTAGGTGAACATGAAGCCTCCGTGGGGACAGAGCAGCAGAGTGTTGCCCACATTAGACACTGGAGATGATTTAGTGGGTCTCCTACAAAACACAGGTCCACACAGGTGGGAGGTTGCTTTTACTGACAGTCATATTCAACATCATCAGAGACCGGCCAGTTCGGAAATCAAAGGGTCAACCTCAACACAAACTCAAGACTATTACTAATGACACGTGATATTTATGCCAAACTCGGTCCAACTTTATTGTGACAATGACAACAAACAGAAACAAACATACCTGATGAACTTCCTCCACTCGTCCACAAAGAACAGAGGGACTATGTAAAGAACATCTGTGCCCTGCAGAGACAGACAGGATTCTCCACAATCACTGCTTTCATCTTTACGTATGTATGTATGAATGTTGTAGTCTTTGTATGTTTCTGGCTCCTCCTTCTCCTTCAGTCACTTACAGAAAGCTAATGATCCCACATCCATTATTTCAACATGTTACTGCTGTGAACAGGTTACTTGGCTTTGTGTCTACCTGAGGCCACTTGGTGAGGGTTGGCCGGTTCTTCTCATGGAAGAGGTTGAGCAGTTGGTTCTTCTGGTCCAGAGCCATCATCTTACTGACCGCCTCATTGTCCTTTTCTTCCTGCTCTAATGTCTGGACACACAACAATGAAACACTTTTATTCACTCTATGATGACACATCCACCGACTGTGGTTGCCATGACTCGTGTGTCACACACACAGGCACACACAAACCTCTGGTGTGTGTAAAAATGATGTCGATGTAAGGGAATGAACAAAAAAGAAAATGTGGTACTGGCTGCCTTCTCACCAGGCACTGCTGACATGGTTCTTGGTTCTGGGTGAATTCTGGGGCTTTGGGGAAGTACGCCCTCAGCTTGGTCCAAACTTCAGGTGATACCAGCTTCCGTTCAGTCTCTAGAATGCTCAGACCTCCTACAGCAGAGACACATTTAACAGCCAACATTTGAAACTATGTCTGCATAATGTATTAACAATAAAAACATGCTTCTGTTTAATAATTGTATGACGTCACTGTATTTGCTAGAATCATTGTAGATGCAGCTGATGGGACAGTACCGTGACTGCAGACGATGTCTTCATTGAAGGTCTTCATCTCGTCCTCGTTGCCCTCTGAGAGCTCTGGGCCGGACTCTACAATCAAACGATTCACAGTGTTAACACTCATGAAACACCAAACGGACCAGCAAACACTGAATTTAAACACAGTTTTAGTTAGACTAGCAGCGTGGTTCAAGGGATGACAATGTCATGGACCACTTTGGTCCAGACTGAATCATCTCAAGAACTGCTGGATGGATTGCCATGAAATTTGGTATCTGATATCTATGATGTTCCCATCGGGTCAAAATATTATGTCGACCAATACTTTGGTCATTTTACTTTGGTTATTTTCAACCAAAATATAATCCAAGTTATCTGTCTTCGTTATCAGTGAGTTATCAGACATATAGCCACTTTTGTACCGATTTGTAACATATCGTCGCTGTCGATAGTTTTATCTGTCAAATCTGGTCATAAATGTTCGTGTGTCTTTATATTAGCTTATCAACCTACAAGCAAATCAAACCCAAATGGATTTGCAGATTTATTAAAATACAAAATGTGAAGTGCTGCAGTTGTTGTGAGCTCATGCTCCCCGTGTCATCAGACGAGAGGTGCAGTGGAGATCTACAGATCAGGTGACTAATCGAAAAAATAAGCGATAGATTAGTCGACAACCAAAATAATCATTAGTTGCAGCCCTAAACATGAACATATTAACTTCAGTTGATATGACGCTGATTCTACACAGTGTGACACAAAGTTCTGCTTCCAGTTTGGCTGACAGAAGAAAAAATAAAATAGCTGACACGGAAGGAGAAACAAACTCAGGTCCATCACCTTTGCTGTTGTTGGTGTGTGGTCCCTGTCCGTTGGTCTGCCCGTTGCTGTGTTTGGTTTCGTGTTCGTCTTCTTCCAGCTGATCCAACGCCAACTGCCGCCAGCTACGCAGAGATGCTTTGCCCACCCAGTAGCCCTCACCGCTGAAACACACACACACACACACAGTGATAAATACCCATGATTATACTGGATAATGAGTCTGTATCCCTCCATGAAGACTGAGATTTTCTCTTAATGAGGAACTGCTTCATTCTTCTTGTGAAACACTAATAAACTTCATCAATCTGTCTGTCTGTCTCTCTCTCTCTCTCTGTCTGTCTGTCTATGTGTCTCTCTCTCTGTGTCTGTGTGTGTCTCTCTCTCTCTCTCTCTCTGTGTCTGTGTGTCTCTCTCTCTGTCTGTGTGTCTCTCTTTCTCTCTCTCTCTCTGTCTGTCTATGTGTCTCTCTCTCTCTCTGTCTGTGTGTCTCTGCCTCTCTGTCTGTCTGTCTATGTGTCTCTCTCTCTCTGTCTGTGTGTCTCTCTCTCTCTCTCTCTGTCTGTGTCTCTCTGTCTGGCTCTGTCTGTCTCTCTCTCTCTCTGTGTCTGTCTCTCTCTCTCTCTGTGTCTGTGTGTCTCTATCTCTCTGTCTGTCTGTCTCTCTCTCTCTCTCTGTCTGTCTGTCTGTGGTTGTAATACCACAGTCATCTGATGCCCACCATCATCACTGCATTTTTAAGGGTCAATCTCATGTTATTCTACTGCAAACTGTGAAGACCTATTCTGCCTCTAATTGGTCAATAAGTCAGAAACGCAACAATCCATTAGCTCAACATTTCCTGAGTGTGTTTACCTGAGCGTGCGTTTGACCAGGTTGGAGACCTCCTTATAGTCTTCATTAAGTTGGTTCTTCAGCCGCAGCACCCTGCATCGCTGGCTAACACACTCTCTACACAGAGAGGAGCCTGAACAAACAAACAGAAGGATGAGTCAGGATTAGAAACCCTTTTAGACAGTGAGCTGTGCTGGATAGAAAAGCCTGTGAATGCAGCACGGTGTTTAATGATTTTCAGAATTTTTACAACAGTAAACTGATCATTGGGAAAACTTCTTCTAAATATTGAAGTGGAAGAATTCAAATGTTCTCAGTTTTGCAGAAGCTCGTGGTCTGAGAGGAGACCACACCCTGTGCTTGACTAACCGTCCAGTCTCGGCCCTCCACTGTAGCGCTCGTAGAGGAGCTGAGCAGCTTGGAAGGAAACCCTCTTGGACTCTGCCACCTTGTCTGGATGCAGTTTGCCATGAGAACACAAAAAGAGTGAGTTATCGATTTCTTTTGTGGCAGTTGAATCGTCCAGCCACTTCTTCAACCACTCCAGAGGGATGAACTCATACGGCTCGCCTGAGGAGGGAAAGCAGAGAAATACATCAAGCATGAAAAGATCTATTAAATCCAGGATTATTCTGTCTGTATTATCTCTCTCATATCCACATAGAACTGACACTGGACACTGTTCATATAATTCTAATACAAAAAATCAAGACACAGTATTACTTACATATTAATATATTAAATATTATCATTACTTTGTTTTAACTGTAAGTCACAACAAACATGTACACTCTGTTTGGTGCTTCTGTTAAGTGGACTGTGGGTGATCAGGGAATGTTTTTACCGACCGTCTCTTGCGGGTAAAAGCTCGTAGAGCTCCTTCACCTCCTCATGCTTGGCTTTGCCCTTATCCACGCTCTGTTTTCTCATGTCAGCCATCTCACTGCACCACTCCTCAAATTTATGGTTGTCTTGGTCCACCAACCTCTGAAGGAAGGCTGGCAGCCAGGACAGAGGTAAAAGAAACCATCAGACAAGGCGACATGGACCTGGCTGTATTTTTTACGATTCAAACCCGTTTCTCAGGACAGATTTGACTTTGTTCATACAAAGATAGGAGATTATCGCTGCCATCTTTGTTTTGTGTTAAGTTAATATTGCGTCACTCACCTGGTACCTCGACGTTAGTTCTGGAGGAATCGGAGCTCTCTTCTTCCTGGACCTTATACACCAGCATGTAGGCGTTTCTGGAGCAGTGGTAGCCTTTACTGCACTTGGGCTTTCGTGTCTGGGACTTCACAGTCTCAGCTAAGGAGGAAGAGCAGCAACTTTGAGAAAGTGTTTACATTTACTGACATGACCCTCAGGTGGGTGAAAGGTAAAATTCTTTATTTTACTGAAGGACCGTCATCAGGGTGATGACACAGTTCTAAAAATAATAATTTCAGGTGGCCTACAAGATGATGTTTTTCTAAATATCATTCTACAAACAAATATTACTGAATAATAATAAGAGTGTAACACTATGTAAGAAATATGGAACTATACCATGTTCATTAGAACCACTCACCGATGTCCTCTTCAATGCCAAGCTGCAGCTTCTTGCCTTCCATCTTCTCTATTTCCTCATCATTGAATTTGTACCAGTCACCAGTACGAGCGTCCTTCACATGGGCAATGTAGTGGCCTGAATATGCACTGATGCCTCGGTGGATCAGAACGGCACTCAGTTCATAAACACACTTCTGGTCTGGAGAAACAGCCAATCCAAACACAGGAATGTCAAGACGTTTACTTACAAAAGAAACCTGCTTTGACACTGTTGACTATTGAAAATGTCTCTCCTTCACAAAATACAAAAGGACTTGTTCTTTGTCCTTTAACTGAGGAGAAAGATAAAAAGCAAACATGCTAGTTTGAACTGAATCAAAAGTGCAGTGTGTGTGTGTGTGTGTGTGTGTGTGTGTGTGTGCGTGTGTGTGTGTGATTCATGCTGCTAATACCTTGTTTTCCTTCCAAGAAAGGCCCCATGTCCAGCTGCTCTGGAAAACTGATGAAAGTGTTGAGCTTCTTCTTGTGGCCTGTTTGTCTGGAGAAGACGATAAGTAGACAGTAAACACTGACGGCATCAGGAGTTCATCCAGAGCTTGAACTAAAACAAACTGTCTGTTTGATTTTGGAATATTTAATCAGAGTCTTGCCAAAGCGATATAGTCTAGACTTTGTGCTCTGCCATTTTTCCTCATTGCAGTACAAAGTGATGGCTGACCTGTCAAAGACAAAGCGCATGAGCTGCAGGTTGAGGGTTGGAGGGAGGCTGTGCAGTCTTATCCTTCGGGTGGCGCTCTGTTTACTCTGACAGCTCTCACAGAAGTAGCGGTTCTCCCCATCCAGCTTCTCCTCCTGCAAGGTGGAGGGTGAGGGGTCACCATTGTGAAAACAATACACAGCACATGTCATTTTCAGATAGTTATTTCACTTCGGGACTTAAAAAACAAATGTTATTCTGTTTTAGACATTTTATATGGACTGACCCAAATGATACCTGAATCATGAATCAAGCCTGCTTCAGTCTTGTCAGTCTGTAGCTCAGACTGCTCACGACAGAGTCGTTACTGAGCAAACACACACTGTCAGGCCTGTGTGTGATTGTGGTTCAGCTGTGGCCTCACTCACTGTGTCCCACATTATTCCCATTTCTGGGACACCTAACATCACTTTATAACATAGAGCAGTCACAACATGAAGAACGGTTGCAGTATCAAGTTGCATTTGTTTAGCAAAGCATTGATCCGTTGTTGAAGTGTTCTGCTGGATGTTGGAGTGGTCGGGTAATAGAGACGCGCTCTCCTTGCCTTTGTGCGACGGGGCAGGTACTTGTAAAACTTTTGCAGTGTTACATTTGCTTGCACAGTAACGTAGTGGCTTTTGACCGTCATCATCGTATTTAAATCCAGTTTCAGATCACCATCTGCACAGAACGGTTTGTAGTGGAAGCATAAAATAAAAGTTTTTGTTGCAGAGTTTCTGCAACTCTGACACATTTATGTTGCTCTTAAAAAGTGTTTGCTTTCTCCGCATTTCCTCCACCGTCTTTCACACACACACGTTTTTTTAATGTTTTTTGCCCCTCACACATAGAAGCCTGAATTAAGAGCGTGATTGTATTTTGATTAATCACGAGGTCTACTGATCCTTTTAGAACTTCTGATTATATCAACTATTTCCTGGCAATCATTTAAAACACAGTACTGTACTCTGTGGTGACACTGACACAGTTGAATATGTGAGTGCGTATAGACTCATGTTCTGTGTCCTGTGCTGCTATCTTAACTCTTTGTTGTGCTCTAAGTGTTGATACAGTTATCCCAAATATGATTTACTGGAGGAGATGTTAGGACATTCAGTGTGGTAGGGAATGAACGCTACCTTCAGGAACTCTGTGACACACTCGGTGAGGTTCTTGTGGCCCTGGATGTTCAGCTCCAGCTCGTAGAATCGGGACGGCAGTGCAGACGATCGGCCACACTGGTTGCAGCTGGAGAACAACCAAACCAAGATAACAGCACAGAAAATGACTTTTTGTATGGTCGAACATTGTTCTGTCAAGAGAACGTCCATTTTTTCTATCTTATACACAGAATCATTCAAACGGTTCTCATAATAATCAAGTCAACCGAAGAATAGCTGGATGCCTCTGCATGATTCTGGTCCCATTCCAAAAACCCAACCTTCACCTTCACTGAACCAAACCTTATAAAAATACCTGCTATCTAACTTGTACCATTAACATGACAACAAGACATCCATCTCCCTCAAGACTGTTAAATAAATGGCTGTTAAACCTCATGTCACCTCTGACTGGCACCACATGTGATAGTAGTGTTACACAAGCACAGACAGAGTGACTTTTTAAAAAGTGTCCTTAAGAACAAAGAACAGCACGTCTCCCTGAGCAACGGGAAAACCTCCCCTCTTCAAAAGCCTACCTGTTCCTGTGTTCCATATTATTACACTCTGTGACATGACCACATCAAATATATGACACAGTCTTGTTTTTATGTGAAAAAAGGAAAGGCCAACCTATTCAATGGTCCCAGTTATGAGCCAAGGCCTGACATCTCACTCACAACTGAGGTTCAGCTCGTATTTTTAGGAGGCTGCCAAGGTGACAGAGTCAGGCTTCATTTATACTTTCTGTCCAACAAGTCATGGTACATTATGTAAAGAAGACAGGTTTGACATACAACCAGCACATTTTGTGCATTTGCAACAGATGTTGACACAGTAATCTGTAAAGTCACAAACCAGCATTATCCTTTTTTCTTGTATATATTACAAATGGAACATACTGACCATCTTCTCAGTCTCTCCATTCTTCTTTGTAACTAAAATTCTTCTTCATCAGCCTAAATATCACGCGCTCCTTGTGATTTGTTCAGAAATGTGACAATAGTTAACTAAATCCAAATCAAAGACGAGTGCTGTTACGTCGAAAATATATGACACTGGTTATAATAGACACTTTTTCACCTGAGTATGAAGTGTGAGGTTTAAGTACTGACTGGTCTTACACAGTAACGTAGGAGAACTGTCCACAGAACTGCCGCTGGATGACATTCTGCAGGTTGGTGCTCTTCTGCTTGGACAGTGTGTCTTCCAATAGAGACAAGAACAGCTTTGAAAACTCCTGGGCATCCTGTAAATGAAAGATATGAATTCAATCCACTGTAAAGGAACCGTGTTTAAAAAACCTAACCACTAATAAACATGCTGTCGCTGTGCTGATTCTGCTGCGTAATCCGTCTTGTTTATTAATCAAACATTTTAGAAATCAATCCGGGCAGTTAGTGTAGGTTTCATGCAGTGATTTACCTGCTGCTGCCCTGTGTCCAGGCCCAGTGCTTTGACCAGCCCTGAAGGGTCAATGTACTTTCTGTTGCTGTTCTGCAGAAGTGCAAACAGATATTGCAGATGCTCGCAGATGGACTGGGGCTCGTAATCTGGAAAAGACAGAGTCGTCTCTCTGAGAGAATGAAATGCTTTTCAAAATTCAAGTTTCGAGTCTGCAGTGTCGCTCAAACACAAGCCAATGTGTAAGTCAGCCTTTACCTCTGTCAAATAACAATCATGTGAAATTATTAATAATTAGAAAAAACTGCCATTTCCCATGTACAAGTAAATTAATTAGAGATCAACAACATGGTGACACTTAGTTATTACTCCCAACAAGATAAGAATTATTGTTCTGTTAGTTTGCCTGTCTGCCAGCAAATCTGATCAAGAAATCTGCCAAACAAAATCTGACTAAAACATGTGAACTTCAGCATTTAGTATTTAGTTTTCTCACTCATACCAGACTCAATATTGTGTTCCTGTGCTCGGGAATTGTGGCACTGATAGAGGCTTTTACGCAGCTCCAGGTTGTGGAACCACACTTGCAGGAATGTGTTGACGTAACATGTTGCACCCAGGTTGGTCAGGCCCACAAATGTGTTCTGGAAGAGAGAGACAGAGAGAGACAGAGAGAGAGAGAGAGAGAGAGAGAGAGAGAGAGAGAGAGAGAGAGAGGCTCAAACTGTCTCTTTAGATATTAGTTCATCTCTTGCCTTGTGATAGCCCCAAGACTTCAGTAGTCCACCTACAACAGATGTGTGAGCTGAGGTGAAAACACAGGAGAGTAAACACTTTGAAGTATGTGCGGCTAGTTAAAGAAATACCTTGTCCCGACGCTCTGAGTTTGGGTCATCAATATTGTGAAAAGCATTTTCATCGATCTCCCCAAGCCACGCCTGTTCGCCAATACCCACAAGACAGTTGGGATTCCCTTTGCAGTTCCTCCTGCAAAACATAGTCATGATCATATGCATTAGTGCTCCAATACCTACTTTAGCATGAACTGCATCTCTCCTTGTATGTACACAAGTGTCTTTTAGCCTCTTCTATGCAGTCAGGAGCTGCAGAACAACATTAAGTTTAGTAACATTTCAGCTGGTCAAATATGTGCTCACTGCAGATACTATCCTTTATATTACAGCTAGTTTGTGGTGCTCTGAATTGAAGAGTGGAGTGGATCTCCATGACCTTTCATACAAAGTCTAGAGCTGCTCTGCATGTTATGAAGGCTTGTCCACAACAGGCAAAGGAAACAAATCAGGCTTTTGATGCACATCCCTCTGCGGAGCTGACCATTAAGCCCTCAACTTTAAAATCAAATGAAACATTTGCTCTGGGCAATTTTCACTGACACACGACAGAAGCATGTTGTTCAGAAACGTTAACATTGTACCTGCAGGTTCCTCTCTTGCAGGCCGGGAGGTTGACGCGATATGCTAGGTCGATATGCTCCGGTCTGATGTCTTCAGGTTTCACAGTTTCCACCCAGCGCCAAGCCGCTTTCTCCAGCTGTAAGCGGGGCGCCATAATCCTACGACGTAACGTTCACCGCAGAGTCAGATATACGAGTGGAGAAAGGCAACAATACAAAGAGCAGCGTTCACCAAAGTGTTTTCAGGAATGCTAACATAGCCGGCTAACAGCGGCTAAACAAGTTCCTGCAGGTCATAGAAGCAACCTACCGTTAGCTATGTGCTGCTACGTAACCTAGCCAGCTAGTATTAGCCTAGTCCTTCCTTTACTAACCTACTGAATTTAAAAAGTGAGCATCACAGCACACATCGCAACACTGCACAGAGCAGTGAAACACAGTAAATTACGACAAACACTGTGTGCAGGTAACGTCAGGAGTCAGGACTACCCTCGTGCTAATGTTAGCCAGCTAGCTAAAATGCAGCTAGCCCGACCGGCAGCGTTAGCATGTCATTTTCCTGCATTTCCCACTGAACGCTGCCTGACGCTAACGGAGCCACTTTATTGTGTTACGGTCAAATATTATCGAACCTTTCATGCGTGCAGCTGCTTCACCAAAAATATTTGATGTATTTTCACATTTTATTCACGGTTTATTTTAGATTTAGCGCCCTTACGTCAGTTAATAAATAAATTATTTCTCCGCTCAAAATTAACACGACGTCAACAAGTGACGTAGGCGACGTCTCTTTGTTGTGACTGGAGGGGAAGACCGGATATGTGAGGAGCCTTCAGAGGCCGCTGCTCTGTCCGGATGAACACATGTGACACTTCAGTGCTGTGCTCTCTTTTACTCAACACATCTAATAAATATATTTACTGTGAGGGTGACCAGTGTGTGACTTGTCTTTGGTATGGAGGAGTGATTTGGAATAAAAACTAAATGCGTTTAAAATATAATAAATCATAGATGAATACACATTTTCTACAGGAGTTCAAAGTCTCTGTTTGAATGGGTCATAATAAGAGCTGATGGTCAAAGAACATGTCAAGCTCCTCCTGAAGTTTATCTGAAGTAGACTGCTCTTGAGCAGGCCTGCAGTGTTTATTTGTAATATTTGTTACCATTTTTAACTTTTTAAATTATTAATGAGATTTTCCCTCTAAATGATATTATATAGATATTATAGTAAAACCTCTTGCAGAGAATTTGAAAAGAGAAGATGATGGCTTAACAAATTCTGCTTTGTGGGGTGTCAAAAGGTTTTGGCCTGCCCTGTTAACACACAACCTTTTCATATAATGTGCTCCAATATTGTCTATTTGAATCAAAGCAAACTTGTAATATATGTATTTGGAAAATGTTTTGTTTACACCCTCACACGTTGTCTGTTTAAATATCAATCTAATGGTATGACCTGCTGGGTATATCTTTAGCTGATGATCAGCTTAGTTGTGCTATCAATACCCTGCCACTGAGGAACTTGTCATGTGCTGCAGCCTTACACATCCTCAGGCTGTCCAGGCACCCGAAGTCGAGTATGACACAGTGGAACGCTGAAACAGTTCCAGGTTTTCAGTGATAAATGTAAAAGCAAAAATAGGAATGTTTGCAAATTTTAAGCTTGTAACTGCAGACACAACAGCATCTGTGCAACGATGGTAAACTGACAAACAGAGAAACCATGAAACATACTCGTGCACCTGGTCTGTCATAACTGCATCATTATAAAGAGGTTCTGCCTGGAGAGCTAATGGCAATATGATTAGGTGATGTAATCATTATCACAGGCTTGCTGACTGCACGTGTATGAGATAATCTCACGCAATGTTACTGTCGTGCTGTTCCAATGGCTGCGGCAGATCACAGGCATTCTTTATATGTCCATGTACAGGGTGAATCTAAAATATGGGTTAAATATGGTGACTACAGAGGAACAGATTAGGAAATAAGTAAACACCAGTTCTGATGGGCAGACAGAAGAGAAGTACTAAACATTGCTTTTAATCAGCTAGGCTCAAACTATAGACTCCTGCAGCTGGTAATGATGGAGATTTATGCTTTTTCAAAAGAGTTAACAAATGAACTGAGAAACATAAACTGTATAATACTTAGCAAATGACTTTGGCCCATGAAACACTATGCCCAAGTGTAACAAGTAGAGTGACTTCTTTAATGTAAATGAAAGAATTTTGTTTCCTGATTATTACAAATGTTGACTTATGGTCGGCATTAACAGCAAAAGATTATGGAAATATCAGCAGTGATATATACTAATGAACAGGCCTCAGGTGGTTCAACAGAAGGGAAAATAAAACAATTAGTCAAGTCAATCATTAACTAATTGCACAAAAATGAATGGATGACCATTTTGATAACAGATTCATAGTTCAGCATCATCCTCCAGTACAACTCCCAAACATCTGTCTGTTCTTGCTTCAATATGAGGATTGCTGACTTTCTGCTTTCTGTTTATTGACAGACAGACAGACAGTTCAGGAACACAGAAACACACAGTAAACCTATGGGTCAGGCCAACACTCTGACTCTGTTTGACCTGAATGGAACCGTAATTAGTATCACTGGAAAAACCTGTGTTTACCCTCACTATTTCATGTCAAAATGTCTGCTGTGGAAAAGATCTGCTCCATTGTTGACTAGTTTTCATTTGCAGTCCCTGAGCAGAGGTTCACCCTGCCGCCATCTTGCTATCTTTGTATGACCAGACAGAAAGAGAAAGATATTACTGATGATACGTATCCTAATGTAGTAGAGAACGAGTCGTAATTAGCCAAATGAACAGCAAACACTGTCTCAGTTTTACAAAAGGGAACACTTTTGTGACTGACTGCTGTGGCGTGCAGCGGTTTCCGACAGTCTTTGAATGCAGCACGTCGTCTGATTGACTGCTGAGAGCGACGAGATGAATGGACGAGGCTCCGCCCACCGGCTCGCGCACAGAGCCAGCCGATCTGAACACCGTCACAGGTCCATCACAGGTACCTCCGCGAGCACCTCTGCACCGCTCCCCAGGTAAGATCTCTCTGTGTTACACTGTTAGTTTAAAGTCTGCCAATGACTCATGCTCACACAGTAACTTCTATGATAGATGTTTAAAAGTGAGCTATTAGAGATTCCGAGGTTAAGTAACGTTACTCCATTCTTAAAAACTACTCACATGAATCCGTTGGGACTGTTGGATGAGATAGCTGCTGTCAGTTGTAGACATGCTTTACATTCTTTGCTACAGTGTTTGGTGTTTGGTTGTTGGCATAGTTCAGACTATATTAAGTATATCATTGTCATCCATTAATCTGAAATTCTGGTTTGCCTGAATTTTGCGCCTTAATTTTTCCTGATTCAAAAAAAAAAAAAAAAAAAATCAGCCTGAAGAGCCACAGGGAACATTTAACAAACAAAGAAAACAATGATTCAGGCAAAGAACTGGAATAAAAGTTGTAAGTCTGTACTTTCCTTTGTTTTCAGAGTACGGAGAATTCAGTCAATATACAAAGAGGTCATGAAATATTCTGCTCTCTCTCATCAGAATGTAATTTTCTGAAATATTACTTTCATTAGTTTCATAATTCGAGTTTTAGGATGTTCTACCTGATGTTGGTGTGTTTCAGCAAGTATCTTTGGAAGGCCAGAGTTCATTGGCCTTTCAAGGCCAAGATTATAAAATGACCCAGTTTTTGTCCTGTCAGGGAATCAGCTGCTAATCTGTTCCTTCAGGACACAAGGCGAGAGTACACGAGGTGAGAAGGAGGGAAGGCTGGAGAGATTAACTAACCACTGCTATTTACCTCTCTAATCCTCTGCCTTTTCCAATCTTGTGTAAGCGATAGGTACAAATGGGCTTTACCCAGTGTGGACTGACCTCAGTCGTGGACATTCAACATGCAATTGTTTATGTAACCAGAACATCTAGAACATAAGGGGATGGTGGGGTGATATCTTAAAGGGTCGTGGAACAGGGAAAGGTTAGGGTCACCCCCCCCCCCCCCCCCCCCCCCCCCCCACGAACTGAGCTTGTCTGTTTGGTTGCTTGTGGTCATGGCTGTGGCCTGAGTCCAGGTCCACCATCCCTCAGAATCATATAGATATAAACCATGAATGAAGTCTGAAAACATTTGATTTATTCCTTTAACTGTTTTATTTTCTGTACATTTTATTGTACAACATGTCTGTTCTGAAAAAAACAAACAAAAATAAAACACTAATTATTATCAGATAATGCATTTTCAGATGATCATTCAGATGTGTTTCTCAACTGATTATTTAGACAAAGACAAAGGAGAATTTTCTCAGCCCATAAATAAAGACAGTATACATGAATGATATTATGACAAAGAAATAATCATTTCTTTATTTGTCTATTAATCGGCCTAAAAAAGTCAAATTTAATGTATTGTGTCTCAAAATACTGGAATCAGCCTGTAATCAATTAAATTACTTTCAGGTTCCTAAACCACCAAAATTCCCAGAAGGAATGGCCTTAGTGTCCTGAATGGTAGCTTTAGCCCTGATGGTGGTTAATAACTGATTAACTAACAATTATTTTAGTATCAATTCAAACTCATTTAAAAAATAAGTGTTGGGTATACAAATACACATCCAAACTAACCATAACTCATAGCAGCATAAGATCTTATATATATTATATGTATGTATTAGTCATTGTCTAGCAGCCAACAAACTCAATTCAATATTCAATTACAAAGAAATGGAGAAAATCCTCACATTGGATAAGTTTGAAGTTTGAAGTTTGGTATTTTTATTGAATTAAACATAAATTCAAAAAACAAACCAGTCCTCATACCTAGGTAATAAAGAATGTGGCCCTCTGGACAGGTGGTCATACGACCACTGTTGCTCTATGACAGTATCCTAATTGGAAACAGAAATAATACTAACACTGTTACTCCTTTCGCACATTACCTACAAAGAACCACATGGACCAGATGTGACTCTGGCTGACAGCATCATAAAATAGGATTTAAAGAAGAGAAGATGAACACTGGAGTCATTTAGCAGTAGTGGGAGGCCTCTGGAGCTAAATAAATGTAACATGTAATGATTTAATCCATCATGGGATTCCATTTTGATGCTAAAGATGTTTTAATAACAATTTAATTCAGTTCATTTTGATTTATTTTGATATTTTCCAAACAGTCCATAAAAGTACACATTACTCTGTACAAGACTGGTGTTAAAAAGAGACACATATTTATGTGATACTGATCAAATTCAAATCATTGCAGGTTAATTAAACACTTGTGGCTTTCCAGTCAGTCACGATTGGATCTGATTTCTCAGTGTTTTTTAACCCCTAAAAAATGTAAATAATTGAAGTCCTCTGTGCTTCAGGAGTCTACGGCAACGTCAGAGCCAAAATGGGGCGGAAAGAGATCATCTGCAGCTGGAAGAAAAACACCAGTAACATCAAGGAAGTGTTTGACTTTCACGGGAAAATGGGATCGTAAGTAGATTTTTTTTTTCTATGATGGTATTTATGTTGACAGTCATGTCACGGTGGAGTAGGATGGTCAGTCAGCTTGTTGCACCATGCTGCCTACTGCTGTTTGACAGTTTGTAAATTATGGCATCTTTGTCACACTAAGCAATTGAATGGAATCTCATTGGAATCAGGACTGAAATACCATTTGATTATGGTAACAGACCACAGACGGCAGATGGGTTTGGTACTGTGGTCTGTCTCTCAGTTACCAGGCTCAGACTGGCCCACAGGCTGAGGGCAGTCCTCCCTGACAGCTTGTGTCATAAATGGAGCCTCTCACACTGTCTGGGTTGAAACTGTGAGTGGGGGACTTTACATTGTTACCTTGTTGGATGACAGATGGGCCACATAATTGATCATATAATAATCATGACCACGCCTTGGCAGTACAATATAAATATTAAGTTGATATTGATATTTTGTGTAAAGAACCTGCAGAGTACCTGCAGTTTCAGAGCTTATTTAGATTTGAAGATACATAAAACATGAAACTTGTGCTCATTATGGATGAATGATTACACATTTTGATGGTACGATTATTATAAATCATGGTTTCACAGTTTAAATGCATTCATTTATTAACACTTTGGATGCATAAAATCACACAAGAATCTTTTGTTTGTTTTTTTGTACTTTTAGTAAAAAAAAAAAAGAAGAAAAATACAGAACATCTGTTACACAGGTGTTATGCTCATGAGGGAATTTCATGTGTTAAATGTGCTAAAAGGTCAATTATTATTATTATTATTATTATTATTATTATTATTATTATTATTATTACAATTTATGTGATCTGTCTCTCACCAGTCCCAACTTTATGCAAGTGCGATTCTAAATTGATGGATTGGTCCTTTAACAAAATAAGCCAAACTTGTTTGGTGTATATGTCTTAACACAAGCAGCTTTGCGCTAAATAACTTTTTTTTTTTTAAACTTTAAATTTAAATTAACAGTATTAACAGTATGAAATGAACAAAATTCTGAAAAGATTACAAAATATGTAATCACAGAATAAGAGTAAATAAGACGGAACAAACATTTAGCGCAGACCTATGAGGTTGCTTCTTCAGAGCTGTCTCACAGTCCTAAAGCTGCTTAAACCGTTCCGTCCTCGACTGGTTATGAATGAGTCAGGCTTCTGTGTGTGTGTGTGTGTGTGTGTGTGTGTGTGTGTGTGTGTGTGTGTGTGTGTGTGTGTGTGAGGTTCCTGAGCACTGACGTCAGGACAGCAGTGAGGGAACATCCTAGCACCACTTCATTATAGGATTAAGAGTCTCACTGACTATATTAGTGTGTGAGTGGACTGAATGTATATGAAGGCAGGTTGTCTAAGCAGGTGTGTGTTTGTGCAAACATGAGATAGAAAAGTGTCTGAGTCAACACATCTGTCACGTTGCAAATCCATTAGAGATGGACTTAGACTGCAAAGATGCATTAGGTTTTTAATTAAATAAGCAGATTTTGTTTGATTTTAGAAAACAGCTGTGAATGCACATATTCACAGAATATGACAGTCAGATTTTTCACTGAAGCTGAAGGCTTATTAAAATTGTATGGTATGATGGGATGCAAAGATGTTCTGAGGTTCAGTGTATGACAAAATATAATAGCATCTGCAGGTCTAAGGGTTAGAGGTCAGAGCTGCAGTATCACCTGCACAGATGCTTGACTCTGTGGCCAAAATATAGGATTACATCCTGACTGCCATCTGGCTGTGAGTCCAAACAAAAGGTGCTGTGCTGATACCCAGCCAAGACTTTTGTTCGGCCTGCATGGGTTACATGGTGTTACCTGGTTTACACTGATTGATTGACTGAGCTATGATTTTTAAATGCAGTTTTGATCAGCGATGAAGTGCTTCAGGAGGTCAAGTTATAATGTCTAATCAAAGGTTGGTGGGGATCCAGACCTTTACTGTTCTACCTGAATGACCTGAGGCCCCTTTTTACAGCTGATATTACATGCGTCTTGAGTGATCCAATCACAAGTGGATAGCTTAAAAATGTCAGTTTACACCTGGCTTCTCCACATGCTCCTCAGGTGATCTTCTAATCAGGTCTTACTTCTTCACTCGATGTGCAAATAAACATGTACATCATTCCCATTTGCAAAGAGGTTTGTGTTGACAACAGTCAACGTGTCGGGACAAACAGAAAGTTTTTATACACAAAGAAAGAAATGACTTCATGTTTAACATCAGTTGAATTTGCAACATGAAGAAGAAGATAATTAGAAATGTGTTGAATTTTTTCTCCTAACTCAACAATTCACAAAATTGCCTGATCTTTATCAGGGAGTCTAGAGACTTTGCATTGACTTAATTTGTTGTGTTTAGTGTCTGATTTACAAGACAACACTTGCCTTAGCCATTTTGAGTCTAATCTCAAAGGGTCCAGGAAAAGAGCGGATTAGCAAAAGAGGTAAAGCTGTTGCTAAACAACAAGGCCACTGAAAATAACCTGACCTGAGCAAATTTAAACTGACTGCAAGTGAGCAACGAAAACACAGGATGGAGCAACATGGCAGGCAGCTAATTATAGTGGATTTGCAAAGCTACAGCAATCAGCAGAGAGCTGTCAAAGCACATTAAATACTGCAGACACACATATGAAGTTCAGTAAATATAAAATAATGACTTATTATGATTTCTGTGCTCTGATAATTCATTTTACAAGTAGCTGCATCCTGTTTTTCAACATACCTCAGTGCTGCCACTTAAGTGAATTCGAATAATTATGCAGTTATTTTACAGTCAGGTAAGCATAAGGGACACATATTCACACAGAAAAGAATGCAATAATTGCATTAGCAAACAGAGCGTTCTTGCACTCTGCACTCTGTAGGCATGGTCCACAGATTGCATCAAGACCATCAGCACAGAAACACCTCAGCAATGAACAATTACTGTAAGACATCTGGGCACATAATAAGAAGAAACACCACAGTAATGAAGCACTTAATGCTGAGATGAAATTAGAAAAAAACAAAGAGTAATTAGTACTTAGCACCTCATGTGGAGACAGATGAACTAAAACAAAAACACCACAGCAATCAGCACTAAGGAAAGAGGCGAAATATAATGAAGGACTGTCACTATGAAACATAAGCACTGTTCACTGTTCAGCACGACTGAGAAATCTAAGAAAGCCACACAAAGAGTGAATCTGACTTTATCTTCTGTCTGGTATAAAGTAACATCAGCACCGAAAATAATAAATACAAAGAATAAAGAGAAAAAGTTGTGTCATTATAGTTTGATTCCCGCAGACTGATTTCTGTCTGTGTCTCTGTTTCCATGCAGGGGGTCTTTTTCTGAGGTTTTCATGGTGAGAGAGAAGAGCAGTGGAAAACTTTACGCTCTGAAATGTCTGAAGAAAAAACACCTCACTCACAGCAACCTGGAAAATGAAATCAATGTATTGAGAAGGTAAAGACACACACACACACACACACGCACACACACACACACACACACACACACACACGCACTCACACAGCACCTTCTTACCTTTCCCTATAAACCCTAATCTGAGTAAGAAATTTAACCAGGGCCCAGATAATACGTTGATGGTTTCACATCAGTCTGCGTCTTTCTTTCTTTCTTTGAAGCTGGTTTAAAATTTATATTCATTCAATTCATAAATAAGAAATATTTAGAAAAAAGTCATGCTGAAAAAAATACACAAGAAAACAGTAAACCAAGCCAAATTTAGCTTGATGAACTGTGAGCAAGCTTGACTAAAAGATTCTGGCATTTTATGTTTATGAAAACTAAGACTGAAATGATTCTTTGCAGAACTCACTGTGCTGAAAAATTAAAGAGATGTTAGTCAGGTTATTATTTTTATTGCAGGTCAATGATTATTACTTAAAAGTCTCACAGTCAGACCATGTTGACTGATTGTCTTATCTAACTGTTTAAAAGTGATGAACGCGGAAACACAATGTAGAACAAATGTCACAAGTAACAATGCAGGAACACATAAAATTTGATTCTTCCCAGTGCATGCTGGGAGGGTTTTTACCATACCTACCTAATATAACTTCAAGCGCATGGTCAGCACTCAGCCCATCATATAAATGCTGATCACGGTTTCAGCTCATCTCACCTTTATTTCAAAATAAGAGCACATAGTGAGTCAGGATAACTTCTTTTAGGATGCCTGAGAATTGCATGTTAGCCTGAATTAGCTAACAGCTATGAAAATTAGAAATATGTAACATTTGACAGCAGCGATGGCTCAACCTCTTCCTTACTTTTTCAGGATAAAGCACGAGAACGTGGTGGGACTGGAGGATTTCTACGAGAGTCGAACACATTATTATCTGGTCATGCAACTGTAAGTGGATTCATTATCATCTTGTTTCTCACAAGTGGTCACCTTGGTAGAACAATATTGATAATCAGTAATATTGACAATAGGTCTCGTCTTATTTTACACTGTCTGCCAGTATAATAAATATTCTCTATCAGACAGTGCCAGCCCTTCATTTAAGCTATGCAACGTTTACACTGAATGACATATTAGAGCATATAGCTAAAAATTTAAAACAAACTTATATGATCCAGAGAACATTTTGTCCAAGTGACGGGTCAAAGGGGTCAAGAAAGCAACAAGATCCCTACAAAGATAGAAACACTGATGATTTCCTGTGTGTATTTGTGTGTGTGTGTGCAGGGTGTCAGGTGGGGAGCTGTTTGATCGCATTTTAGACAAGGGGGTTTACACTGAGAGGGATGCCAGCATAGTGATCAAACAGGTGCTGCAGGCTGTCAGCTACCTGCATGAAAACAGCATCGTACACAGGGATCTTAAGGTAAGACACACACTCACACACACTCATTGTGTGAATAGGTATTAGAATGGCCGATGGAAAATGTTATATTGGTGCATAACCACTGACACCAGGTCGGTGTAACATGTCGAAGCATTGTCACGTCATTTATTTTTTACTCTCTCTCTCTCTCTCTCTCTCTCTCTCTCTCTCTCTCTCTCTCTCTCTCTCTCTCACTGTCACTGAGTAGCCCGAGAACTTGCTGTACTATAACACAGATGAGAATGCTAAGATCATGGTCAGTGACTTTGGTCTGTCCAAGACGGTGGAGCACGGTGTGATGTCTACAGCCTGTGGGACACCAGGATATGTAGGTAAGTTATTGCAGCATTCTCCTGTGATCTATGCCTGATATGAAACTGTCAATTTAAATGACTAAAAAGGATATCTCAATATAATTTAAGAGTAAATTACAATCCATTGTTATTGAAATCTATATGGTCACACAAAGGAAAAGAATCATGAAGTTAGGATTTGGATTACATTGTACAGTGTGCATGCTAATGGAATATTTGAGGGGAAAAAAAGGAACTAGTCAGTGCAGGCTTCAGAGCCCATGTATTAATTTATCACGCTGTATGTTAAAGAGAAACATAATGCCATAATGACACATTGTCATTTCATCTCTGTTAGAACTATAGTCGTATAGTAACAATATTATGTATGACATAAATATTGCCAATAGTGTGATTTAAACAAGGTTTCTGATATTCGAGCCTATTTCATGTTGTACTTTCCAGAAAATGTTTAATAGCAGCGTTGCAGCTGCAGAGGTGTTCATAGTGGCATTTTAAATCTCAACATAAATGTAGAAGAGTCAGTCAAACTTTGAATCGGTTTTGAACAGTGCTGCTTCTTCCTCTGTCACCTGCTCATACACACTGTTGTGTCATTCTACAGCCCCTGAAGTTTTGGCCCAGAAGCCCTACAGCAAAGCAGTGGACTGCTGGTCTATTGGAGTTATCACTTACATCCTGTGAGTTCTGTTCACAGAGCACATTATATGACTGTCCATTAACAGTCCTTACAGACTGGAGAAGTGAGAGGATCTGTTAGTCCTGGAGATATTTTCACACTGTGAGCTAACATTTCAAAGTGTTCTTTCAATTCTAACTTAAATGTCAGCACATGTCAACATGTTACAGCCAGACAGCACACCTTAGCTGCCTAAGTCCATCCAAAATGTAGATCTATGTCACATGTCGCATGGATATGAAGAGATCAGCTGACCTTGATTGTGGTCTCTGTGTTTCAGGCTCTGTGGCTACCCTCCATTCTTTGAAGAGAATGAGACTCGTCTCTTTTCAAAGATCATGAGAGCTGAGTACGCCTTTCATTCCCCTTTCTGGGACGACATCTCTGAGTCAGGTATGAGAACAGCAGAAATAAATGTTTAAGAGATCTAAGCTGACTGCACTTCTTTTTTTGGTGTTTCAGTTCATTTTTATACACCAAGCAGCTATAGTGAATATTTTAACACTGGGCTTACTTGATACTCCGTCTCTGAACCAGTCCAAGAATTGCATTTTGGCCACTGCGTTCCGCCTCTTTTGCTCTCCACATGGACTGTTGCAACCAAAGTCTGATGGAATGTGATTGGTTAATACTACTCAGGTTACAGATGGAAACCAGAATGTCTCCAATGTGCATTCATATGTAGATATGATGACTTAATACTTGGCTGCCTTAAGACTCAGCTTGAATTTTGGTGCATGTCACTGCCTCAAAGATTTTTCTCTCAATGTTCTGTGTATCTGTAGTCATTTTCGTAGCACCTGTGGGGTTAATGTTTGAGTAACCAGTTTTCTGTTTTTTTAGTTTGTTCTTATACAATGTTCCATGATGCATTGCCCTGTTGCACTATTTAAAAGAGAGTGCTAAAAGCAAAGTGTGATGTGATTGTACATTCTTATAAAGTCGAAGGACTCGGCTTGTGAATTGCCTCGAAGTCTTAAATCCAGCTCTGCTTGTTTCATGAAATGTGACAAGTATAGTGTCAATACTGTGGTTAACCTCGGGGTTTGCTAAGTATAGGTCAGGATTTGTTCATTTATCCCTAAAGCTTTTCCTAACATAGACCAGCATACCTACCTACCTGACATCACCTCATCAGGACAGCTACAGTATTGTGGGTTGACCTGTTTGGATTAGGTCAGATATGATTACGTAGATACAAAATGGGCAAGGGCAGTTCTGGCCTGCCTCAGGGATTAAATTAGCTAGCATTAAGAGTCAAACATGTCAAACGTTCTCCTAACCTAATTAAAATGTAGGATTTAATTATTTCTGTGAAGGACAGGTAGAACACAAAATGAATAAATAAAAAAAACTGAATTAAATGTAAAAACAAGACGAAATGCATTGATGACACATGAATACACTGACGAAGAGGAAAATAAATAGATATTCAGAAACATTGCAAACCCTACTTTCATTTCTTATTTCTATTTTTAGACAGTTCTAGTGCAGGGGTAGTTTTATCATCTCCAGTAAGTAACATATCTCCAGTTCAACAGAAAGACCAAAACACCAGGACAGTATATGAGAACCTGTGACTGGGACACAGATTTATTTTAAACTAAAAGTAAATACCATAGAAAGTATGAAGGAGCTGTAAATTGGTGTAATATATCAAAAAGGTGACAACAACTAGGCTTCATTTGTCTTGTCTCAAAATGATGATCAATGTGAGCATTACTGGTGTATTACTAATAACAGTGGCCGTAGCACAAATTCCATATTTGAAATGGAAACAAACATCACTGTAGGTGAACAAATGTGCATTATTGTATGCAGCAGGTCAGCGTACTGAAATTATAATCAGAAACTAACAGCTGTTCATGCCGTGTCTCAACAGCCAAAGACTTCATCCGGAATATGATGGAGAAAAACCCCACAAAACGCTTCCTCACTGAACAGGCCCTCAGACACCCCTGGTTAGTGTTTTCTCTTTGTCACACACACATGGACACAGGCACCCGTGTTACTTTTTCAAATGTACTAATGTGACTGACTTGATTGCAGGATTGCTGGAAACACAGCTAAAGACGTTGACATTTGTCAGTCTGTGTGTGAACAGATGGAGAGAAACTTTGCCAAATCCAAATGGAAGGTAAGTGACGCTGTTAGCTACTTTATATTACAACTGCATCTGCTTTTGTTAGCTACAGGAAATCAGCAACAACCATGCAAATACAAAAACAGTGTATGTAACCATTTTAGAAAAATATGAGCGTTTGGAACATAATTTCTTATTGTTCTGCTGAAGGAGAACAAGGAGAACTTTATTTATTTAAATAGCACCTTTCATGCACGCTTCACAGAGCAAAAAGTAAAAACAGAAATAGACAACGATGAAAAGGATTTTGAAAATATGAATACATCAATAAAATTTGGCTATATAAAGATAACACATGGGATTCAAAAGTTTAAGAACCAGTGCATAGTAACCAAGGACCGCTTCAGCACGACCTAAAAACTGCAATAACAAAAACAGTAAACTGTACAAAGTTAAAATCATAAAGTGAATTAACACAGAGGATAAGAAGTATCAGAGGATGGATGAGGCTTTATAAGCTTGTCAGTAAATGACGAGGCACCTTAAATAAAAGACAGGCTGAAAAGATCTGCCTTAAGGTTTGTAAAAAAATGTCCACAGAGGTAGAGTCCCTCAGATCCACGGGCAGTCCAGAGATGAGGGCCCCCAGACATTTCAACTTATATTTCATGAATTTAGATTGACCACAGCTGCTGTTATCTAGAAGAGAAATGATTCCCAATGTTTTCTAGCCACATAGCCTACCCTAACCTTAACCCTAACCATACCCATAACCATAACCCTAAGCCTACGTTTTTTACACTAAAAAGTCAATGAATAAAAGTTACCGTGAGTGAAGATAACGGTTTAGAAGCTCGAGCTTAAACTATAATATCAAATGAAAACACATAAAGCACTCTGTTGTGTTGTCAAATGCTATAAACTCTACATTGACTACTACTACTTAATGCTTCTGACACTGTTATTGCATATTGCATGAGTGATTGAGTTAAGTGAACCCGATCATGTCATACTGACATGTCATTTCATATGTCGGTCCACCAGTGACCCGCTTTCTTTGTGTGTGCATTTCTACCAGCAAGCCTTCAATGCAGCCTCAGTAGTCAACCACATGAAGAAACTGCATTTGTCCCAGAGTGAGCCCTCCCCGAAGACGCACTCCACGCCCCACATCATAGTACAATCCTCCGAGGATGACCATGAGACGCTGGGACCCTGCCACGATGAGGCTGATGCCCTCGACCCTAATGGGAATCCTGTTCATGCTGCCAGCCATATATCCTGCAGTAATCCTGAGTCAGGCCTAGGTGTCTTTCCACCACTGACAGCCAGTCACAGTGAGCCTGGCAACGCCCTCACCAGTGATGAGACAAGAGTCAGTAACTACCCTTCAGAGATCGACGCACCTTTCAGGCCATCCAAGAGGTGACAGTTGCTGCCCTGTTCTGGCTGCTAGAAAGGCATGTCAGAATAACCAGGGAAATAAGACAAACATTGAAAGAATATTGTAGTCATTTAGATTTTAACTGATAAAGCTGCAGATTGACAGAATTTCAAATTATGCCCAATACTTTTAAAGAATAAAGTCAATTTGACTTGACAGACAAATGGCAAAACACTGTAAAATATAAAAATAATTATATATATTAGATAATTTGATTTTTTTCAAAGTCAAAATGTAATCTGGACTAAGCTATGTCGCTATCGTATGTAAATTGGAAAGAGCCATGGTCCAAGAATGGAGCCTTGAGGTACACCACAAGTGATTACACTGTTTCTTTGTCAGAAACGGTGCACAGTGACATAGTCTATAATTGAAATAATCAACAAACCATTTTCAAACATTACATTTCTTGATAATTCATCAGGCAGGACTTGATTAACCAAGTCAGGCATTACTTTGGATGGATCTATTTTACAAGGATTCATATTTTACAGGCATAAAAACATCATAGAGCAAAAGATAAAGTTGTCAATTGCATCCTCTGTGACATCCGCTGGTTTTTCAATGTGGATACAATATAAGAAATACTATCATTTGTCATTAGTTTCTCAGTCTTCATCTTTGTGTTATTCTAATGAATTCTGGTTGTTATGTGTTGCAGTCTGGATGCTGTGGCTCAGAGGAACAATCAGCCGATTCAGTCCGGAGTGTGCTCTGTCATGTGATTGGCTGGCTAACTTGAGATAAATCTCATGCAGGTAAAGTCATCACTCTCAGAATTCAGATGTCGACTGTACAAATGACTGACTTTAAACCAGCCTATAATTGATAACTCATTTTCAAACATCTGTCTTTTTTTAGTTTTCCCTCTTGAGTTGACGGCACTCAGCGGCATCCATCTTGGTCCAAAGGTGTTGTTCAACTCTTCATGTCTGTTGTGGTTCTCTGCTGCAGAAAACAGGTTCCATGGACAGACACATGCAGTATCTACACTGTAAAAAATGCTTGGTCACATGGAATGACAAATATGCATATATATATACATATACATATATGCAGTGAACACCACATTAAAACAGACACGAGCAGGAATTCAGAATTTAGAATTCCTGCTGCTACACTATTTATTTTCTCAAAAATATTATTATCTATTGTATATGACTTTCAAAGTGTTACCGTCCATTAAAAAAAGAATATATTTGTTTTAAATAGATTAAGCCGACCTATGCAAAGTAAAAACTAATTTATTATTTATGAGTTGTTTTGAGACTGACATGGCTGTACTTTTCTAACGGCTTCTAAGTTTTTAAAAGCTGATAAGCTTTTTCACATTCATGTCATTTTTCTTTATTAAGATATTTCATATTCACCGTCGGACACTATATCAAAATCTGGAGAATGTACCTTTGGCTGTAGTGTTTGGACTGTTTTGAACATTGCGGGCAGATCTTTGGACGTGTATTTTTCCATTTCCATTTATTTATTCAGAATTCCACAAAGATGGTGGATGGAAAATCTTTTTCTTCATGAGATTAAACTTCATTTCGAGGTGGAGTCACTGACACACAGCAGTGTTTGCTGTGTTTTCTGTGACGTGCACATAAGCTGTTCTCTTGTTAATCAACTAAACTCATTAAGTGCCACAAGCTGATGTAAAAATGTTGTCAACACTAGTTGAACTCACAAATGTAGTGACTGACATGTTTTTTTTTTTGTATTGTTTTCTCAATAAATGTGTAGTAACCAGTCTCTGCTTCTTCTTCTTGTGTTGGATAAATAGCTGCATCTTGGTTTGAAGTATATTTTATTTAAATACTGTGCACAAACAGCAGATACAAAACAGACAAATAAATAATGAAACATTCAACCTTTCCACAGTTTTGACAAATACAATAATTGTGGTGCAATGTTCACAGTGGGGCTGCTGAAATGATAATGACAAAGTCACAACATCACAAATGTACCCATATATATATATATATATATATGATGTTTTTGAAAGATATTTATGCAAATTGTGGATTTCCAATCAATGAATCAAACCTACGGCACCATCATTAAGTAGAAACCTTTTAAAGAGTTACCTATTGCTAGTCTTTAATGCTTTTAAGTTATTCATGATAAGAGTAGTCATTTACGTCTTCCTGAAGCCTCCTTCTATCTCAATCGACTATCCTAAATTTCCCACAGTTCTTGGTCAACTGCCAGACAAGAGGTGCAATGTTATGGAGAAGAGTTATAGCAGTTTTCCGGAATTCTCCCTCAGCAAAGTGAAGACTTTTTTGGACAGTAGAAGGTATGAATGGTGTGCAGGGCTGGTTGTTGTAGTGAGAGCAGCTGCTGATGCCGCTCAGAGGGCAGCTTGGTGACTTTTAGCCCTGGCAGGTGCTGAGGTCGTAGGCTTTCTTTCGAAGTTGTGCCAAAAGATCTTTAAGCTTTGCATCAAGTCCTTCGAGGTTTGTTGACTTCTGAAGGATTTCGTCCTGCAGCTGCCGGAGGGAATCTCCTTTACCTGGAAAAGGAGAAGAGTACACAAAGTGAGACAAAGTCTTTAACATCCCCAACAGGACCAGAGCTTCAACTTCATAACATTACTAAAAAAACATTCTTTTTGAAGACTTTGATGTTGTGGTTTTGCGGTATTACCTTCCAGAGCCTTCAACATGTTATCTGTGGTATTGGCCAGATCTTTAGCTTCCTTCTCCAGGTTCATCAGGTGATCCCCCACTGACCCTGTCTCTCCACCCGACCCACTGGGTGGAATCACTTTTTTAAGATTATGCAGCTGCTCCTGTAAAGACACCAGATCCTACAAACACATATTTGTGTTAGTACAATTGGCTGGCCTCAGTCATTTAGATTTTAACTGTCCATCAACACGTTTCATCCAGGATTTTTAATTACTGAATCTTACAGCTCAAATGTGCTGCTAAAGGGCCACAATGGTTTTCTTTTGAACTAGCAGCATAAGTCGCCATTGTAATGTTTTAGCTCATTTTAATTGGCCCCTTGTAAAATTAAATATTCATATTTCAAACTAGAACAGCTTTAGCAGTTCTCTCACATCATTTGCCAAGTCTGCTTCATCCTCAGCATTGTCTGCGTTGTCCTTTGCACCCAGGGCCGCCTCGCTGCCTCTCTGCAGCAGATCTTTGAGCTCATCCAGTTGAGGTTTCATTGGCTTTATCAATGTCGATACATCATCCAGAGCCTTCTCTGCTGGAACCAGTTGGTCTTTGGCCTGCATGAAGAAGATAACCACTTGAAAACTCAGTAAAGCTCAGCAAGCAGCTTTTATTGGAATCAAAATGGCCACCATATCATCTATGGTGTAATGTATCCATGCTTCCTACCTTAGTTAGGTTGTTGTTCACATTGTCTATGATATCCATGCTGCTCGTCAGTTTGTCCTCCAGGTCAGAGAGGGAGTTTTCCACCGTGCCGAAGCTTGTCAGCAACTTATCCACATCAGCCTTTACACCCACTGCTGTGTCCCTGTGAGTGTGTAACAGAAGAAAAAATCTTTAACATCAATGAGACATTTATCAACATTATAAAGACATAACAGAGGAAGAGGAGAGGAGAGGAGGCGTGAAGGAATGCCATAGACCTTCATAAAGACCATTTTAGTTTAAAAATCTATTTCTGTGAGACTACAATGATAAAAACTTTAAAAACAACTCTAGATTATTTCATTTATCCAAAATCATATTGTTTTGGTTACAAAAAGCAGAGAGAAGCAGGGATAAAATAGCTGTGATGCTGAAATGACAGCATTAAAACAGCATTCAGTGTCAGTAGTAGTAGTCAGTATCAGTAATAGTAGTGTAGTCCTGGAGAGAGAAGGCCCACCTGGCGTCCTGAGCTTCCTGCAGCAGTTTCCTGGCGGTGTCCAGCTGTGGCTCGGCCTCGTTCAGCACGGCCGTGCTGTCTGGTAGGTTGGCCGCCAGATCCTTCAGCTCGTCCAGTTTCCTCTTCAGAGCAGCCAGGCTGAGTGGCAGTTTGGCTTTCAGGATCCAGTCACTCACCTCCTGGATGTGGGTCAGGTTGGAGGATGGGTCTGTGCAGACAGAAATTGGAAAAGTTGGAGACAAAACGGGGGAGGAGAGACTGATGTTGGGATCAGTCATTATTGCGGAAACCAGCTGAAGCTCAGGTGAACAATCTTTACCTGACAGGAAATCTTTGAGTTCTTTCACAACATCACGCGTCTCCTTTAAGTCTTTCTCCAGCTCATCTCTGGCCTGTTTCATTTTATTGGACAGCTTCTCTGCGGACTGTCTCACCTGGTTCGTTGTGTCTTGTGTGTCTTGGAGCTGTAAGGTATCAGAATGCTTTAGAATCTGTTTTATTTAGAGAATAATCTGTAATATTCTATAAAATCTTAAATTCATCATTACAATGATAACAGAGCAAATGAACACATAGCAGTGTGTCTCTGTGTGAATGCACCTTCTCTGCAGCCTCTGTGATCTTCCCAGTGAGCTTCTCCAGTCGGTCTTTTACATCCTTCACGTCAGCGTCAGCCCTCTTACTCAGTGGCAGGGCACCAATGCACTTTTCTCCCTTTTTACAAGGCGGGGTTCCCTCCGGTGGACACAACTCTCCACCCTCACACTGCAGAGGGGTGCAGGGCTCTGAGCGAACACTGCCGCATACCTGAAAAGTTACAGCAAAGATTTAAAAGGGAAATACAGAAACTGTGGTTTTATCTAAGAAAATAGTCATTAGATCTTAGAACTCAAATGAATACTCAGTTAATTTCAATAGTTTATAACGATATTCATGCTTTGAAAGGCCTTTCCTCTAGTGCTAACTTCTGGAGATAGACTGACACTTTACTAACTTGCACTTTCTGAAGAGAAAGAAAATTAAATGTGACGTACGTGCATACAAAGAATAGATAAACAGAACATAAACTTAATCGCTGAAGATGACAACCATCACATCCTCTTGTTGATAAACTGAGGCCCTATAGTTACCTGTTTGGCAACAGGAGTGAGGTCAGGTCGGGCCATGTTCTGGTTCAGTTGGTCCAGATCTCTGGTATTGCCTGGCTGGACTTGCTGGTGAAGGTCAGTTGTCTCATCTCTGACATCAGCCGACTGCTTCACAGTTTTTCTGGTGGAATCCACTTTCTTTGCTGCATCTGTAGACTCGTCGTACGCTTTCTTGATGGCAGAAAACGCTCCTGAATAGAACAGAAGAAGTCAGCATGTTAACTATGCTGTCAGCATATCGAACTGATTGAGAAACCAACTTGCTGATGGATTAGTCAGTATTTTGCTCAGGCGGTTGATATGTATGTTTTTGACATATTTGAAGTTTTATTAGGAGATTAAATTTTGATTTGAGCCACTTGTGGGTGCTGTTACTTCATTTATGTATGAAACTAAAACCTTCTGCAATGATCACTAACAGATCAGAGCATTGACTGGTGTGTCTTTGTGTCTGACCTGTATTGTCGGGATGGACAATGTGCACTGTTGCATTTTTCTTGGCTTCGTACTCCACAGTGAGGCTGTTCAGCAGATCCCGAAATTTGTTCAGCTCTGAGTCCAGACCACGAATTATCACCAGGGGTGAAAGGTCATTGTCAACATCGTCCACCTTGTCCCTGTGAGACAGAAAAAGGGTTGTTCAGCGATGGAGAAATGTAGAGCTGGACAATACAAAATCAAAATCAAAATTCTGGCTGTGTTTTCTTGTCAGCAGTCCCTCACCTGAGCTTGTCCAGTTTGGACAGAGCATCATCGACCTGTCTGACTACACTGGGTGGAAGGGAGATGGAGTTCCTGATCACATTCAGGCTGGCCTCCAGGGCACGGATGCGAGGCCCGAAGTTTTGATCGACAGTAGGTCTACCAGGAGAAGGGAACCTGGGGGACAGTCTCTCCAGAGCTAAGCTGAGGTTCCGTCTCTGGGCGTCCATGGTGAAGTAGCAGGAGGGACATGCCTCGCAGGCAGGGAAGGAGTCACAGTGTCCACGACTGCAGGAGTCGCAGCGGACCCCGGTGACGCCTGGCCGACACAAACAGGCTCCTGTTTGCTTGTTGCAAACTTCTGGAAGGGTTCCTTCAACATCACAGCGGCACGCTGTGGAGGAAGAGACAAGAAGATCAGAAGAGAATAATGTAAACTCAAGCATATATTGGAGGGCTTTTATCCTCCCCTCCATCCCCAGCATTAGACACCAACCACAACGACACTTATCCCAGTAGAGTACTCAGAGGCCCACTTGTCATAGACTTTGCTATGAACAAGCTGAAACAAGTCAGGTTCACTGGACTAGGGTTTTTGTGGGCAAGTTTTTCCTCACTCGAACCGAGGGTCTAAGGACAGAGGGTGTCACTCCCTGTACAGTTTGTAAAGCCCTCTGAGGCAAAATGTGTTTTGTGAATTTGGGCTATACAAATAAAATTTGATTTGATTTGATTTGATTAGTTTATTAAAATGTGAATCCTGATGAACCAAATGCAAAAAAATGATAAATCCTTTCACCATGACTCTATAGCAAACTAAAACACAACCTTCAATGGAGTTATGCCTGCAGTCAACAAATGGCTAAATGAAGTGATCAAAGAGAGTGGACTCACGTTGACAGCCTAACAGAGGGTTTCCATATGTGTTGTCTGCGCACTCAGTACATGTTCGGCCTCCAAAGCCTGGTCTGCACTGACACTGACCTGTCACCTGGAAAGAAGGACACAACTGATGTTAGTGTTATTAATGGTAAGGACAAATACTCACTGCTGACGATCCAATAAAACAGCTTCAGAGGATGATTTACAGCAGCTGAACTGGTGGTAGTAACAGTCCTAACTCATTCTAACTGTGCATACATTTAGTTGCATTGTACAAAATGTTCATTTTATTAATAAATGTTAATAACCAGATAAATTATTTATACATATTTCAGCATTCATTTGCAAAGCCTTCCCACCCCTGCATCAACATTTATCTACATGTCTGATATATTCATATATTCTCCCAACATGTTATTGAATATTTTCATCTTCTGAAATTTGTTGAGAAAACAAATATTTATATACATTTTAGAATTCAAAACAATTAATCAATATAAAAGTCAATCAAATCAGTTTTAAAAATTGATCAAGTCATTTTTTAAACAAAAAATATGTGCTGATTACTGCCCCTCAAATATTTCTTAACAATGTGATGCTATATATCATATCACTGTCTGAGAATGTGGATGATGATGTCATACCTGGTCACAAGTATCACTGTATGACCTGGTGGGGTCACAGCCGCAGGCTTCACAGCGTCCTGACAGCAATGGTTTCCAGTATCCTTTTGAACACACTTCACAGGTCAGGCCGTGGAAGTGGGGACGACATGGACACTGTCCGGTCACCGGGTCACAAACATCTGACAGTGAACCGTCTGAAGAACAGGAACATTCTGGGCAGCAGAGGTGACATCAGAGTTAGGAAGAAGCACTGGACAGTTGGATCACATTTTATAGTGGCAGTAACAATGAAGTCAAGTCAAACATTAAATACTTCATCAAATCAGAAAAATGAAATTCTGTTCCGATTGGTGCCTCAGGAGCTGAACAGAAGACAAACACAGCTGACTATGGTGTGATATGAAGGTGTTTGATGACTCACTGGTGCAGCCCAGAGGGTTGGAGGCGCTCAGGCCGTAGTATCCTCTCTTGCAGCGGTCACAGCGGGGACCTCCAACGTTCGCTTTACACTGACACAAGCCGGTGCTGTCTTCACACCGGCCTCCGTTCACTGTCCCCTCAGCACTGCAGATACAGCCTGTCAGCAAACACAGCAACACAAACATGAGCCACTCACCACAGATTTAATCCACATTAAAATACTTTGCACATTTATGAAGTTAAAATTTGCATGTCACTGTCAGACTGTGATGTGTAAAGAGCTGAACGGGTAGAAAAATGAACGAGCTAAGAGATTTTCTGCAGTCTAATAGGCCACAAGAAGAAGATGAGAAGGCCACAACAAGACACCAGAGAAGTGATTTTATATGAAGAAGAGGAGACAACAAGTGTCAGATAATACAAGGGGGCCAGAGCTTCAGAAGCTTTTAGAATTCCTTGTCATCAGCTACACTGGTGCTGAAATACAACGTGTAAGGAACACACCACCTGCCCAGAAGAAACTCCCTCTGGACAACAGTAAGAAGAGGAGCTGCAGATACAGTAGATAGAAAGATGATTTGTTGAGCTAAAAGTAAGAACTATGAAATGTGATCCAGTATGTAACAGGACTCCTGTATGGGGGTTCATTTTTACTAATGTATCACTTACGTATGCAGGCATCAGGACGGTCCATTCGGCTGTGGGGGTTTGGCTGGTAGCCTGGGGCACACTGGTCACACTTAGGTCCTGTAGTGTGGTGCATACAACCCTCGCACACACCTCCACTCCTCCGCCCACTGGCTTCGTACACTGCCTCATCAAAATGACAGCGCTCGGCGTGGTTGTTACACTCACAGCCTGCAGAAAAGGGATGAGCATACAGTTTTTAATATCATGGTGATCAGCCTTGTTTCAGAGAGAAGTGTAACGGGTATGGATGATGCCTTACGTTGGCAGGTATGAGTGTTGCCCTCCACTGCAGGTCTCCAGGGCAGATCATTGTAGAGATCAGCACAACGTTCACAGTTCACACCTGCTGTGTTATGCTGGCAGTCACACTGAGGATTCACCTACAAACACACACACACACACACACACACACACACACAGAGGATCACGGTTGGGGTGAGCTGAAGGTTTTGGCACTTTAAGCAGAAAAGGCCTCCTGGTAGCTATGGGGGCTGAAAAATTTAAATAAGACGGAACCCTGTTGTGTTTCAAAGAGTCTTGGTACGTTTGTTCCTAATGTAGGTCCAGCATGTGTTTAGCCATGTTTATGAAAAAGACCTGAAGCAGTAAGAAGCAACTATATAGCAAAGAACTTGTCTAGCGTACCTGTATGCTGTTGGGCAGTAGGTAGTTGTTGGTCTCTGGCAGGCATCGGTTGGCGTGTCCATGGCACATACAGCTGCCCATCACTTTCATCTCCTTGAGGGCGTAAAATCTACTGAGAGCTCTGCCTGGTAGACGTGGCACATCGCCAAGTTCTGTCATCCTCACCCTCAGCCCGGTTAACCCAGACACATCTGTGGATGAGACAGTCGTGATTCAGCAGGCTGCAACCTTTAACTGTGTGTGCACTATAGAGTCAGTCGCAACTCAAGAAGTAATTTCTGACAGACGCACTTACCCTCAATCTTTCGGCTGTTGGGAGCTGGGACATAAGCATACTGACGCAAAGGACTGAACTGGATCTAGAGGAGAGAAAAAGAAATAGAATAAAAGAAATAAGGCTCATTGTTTTATTGTTGTTATAACTGAATTTCACTATAAATGCTAAAGGAGTAGATTGTCTTGAACTGAATAAATCAGATTTTATGCCTGCAAGCAGCAAAAAAAAAAAAAAAAAAAAAAGAAGAAGAACTTAAATAGTGCTTGTCCTGCAAATTTTCTTTTATAGTCTGATTAATTAGCCAAAGCGCACATTGCTTGTCCTTACTGTGTGATCTTGGTATGGGTTTGCTCCTGTAGGGGGCAGTGTGTAGCAGTATGTGTCCTCCAGGCTAAGAGGTGTCCTTGTGGGGACGCCAGGAAAAGCTTTTTGACAGTCTGTAGCCAAGTAGAGAGCGGGCTGCCACGTCCTGCCATTATCCAGTGTCTTCTCTATGATGAAGTTACTGGGACGAGGACCCTGCAGAGAACAACGGAATGATGAAAAAAAAATGCTGTGTGTTTCATAACATTCATTCAACTTTAAACAGAAAAGACAGAAGTGAACAGATTCAGGGGGTTCCAGACTGTACCATACCTTGAAGTTGAGCACCAGGTTGTCAAGCTGGAACAGGTTGCCGAGGTCAAACTCAAGAGTGACTGGATTCACCTCTACAGGACGAACAAGCAGACACAGTTCACAGAAAATTCTTTGATTTTATTTAATTCATTCATTCAAGATAGATTTGATGTTGTTTTGTGTCCTGCAGCCAGAGGACACTGTTCAGCACAGTTTACATCATAGCAAAGCGTCTTTCTTTCTTTCTTTCTTTCTTTCTTTCTTTCTTTCTTTTTTTCTTTACCCACCTTTCCTGGACTGCCACCATCTATCTGGTCCAGAAGTGGACAGGACATCCTGGACAGTGTGGGCCAGGGGACCATCTGGGTTCCTGGAGTCGCATGGACAGCACTTCATCCGTCTCTATGAAACAAAAAAACACAAGCAAATCAGTAACACTGGACTTTTGGTGTAATATTTAGTGTATGTATCTATGTATGGAACTGTGTGAGTGTGAGTGCCAAGTGTTTGTCCTGAAACTGACCCATGGACCTCCCTGCCATGCCAGCTAGATAAACGGTGTGGCTGAGCAGGTCACACAGTGGACAGAAAATCAATAAGCCTCAGATGGGAAACCTGATGATTACAGTCCACAGAGCTTTATATTGTGTTAATCAATGTTTTGACCGAGCTGGTCAGCAACTTGGGGGCAAACAGATGAGAGAGGAAGTACCTCTGTACATGTGCAAACATTTTGAATGAAATAAAAGTGAGCAGCTAATTTAACTGTTGTTCTGCTACATGATGAGCTACGTGCTGTTCATGAAGACACAGTATGTTTGTGAATATATGTACTTAATTCCCACACAAGTGCTCACATGACTGACAGCTTGGCCGCTGCTTTCATCAGTCAATATTTATTAGCTCCCCCTCTGTGCTGGTACTCTGGACGCGGCTGCCACTCTGGCACACAGACTATGGCTGCTATCCCTGTAGGTAAAAGTTCCCTCTGGGTTGCTGGTTGTTACAACATTAAGGCCTCAATCATGTTTTCCCCTCCAGCTACGTGCCTCAACTCACTCATCCACATTAGGATGCAAATTTACAATTTAAATTGCCTATTTCACAACTTCTGGAACTCATCTCCATGGTGTCGTTCATTAGAACACCCTAGTCCAGTTTAGTCATGGTCCATGTCTTAAACTCCACGCCCTGGTTTGTAAAGCAGACTTTCTGTTATAAATGTGTTTAGTCTCAGCCCAAGCTGAGATAACCTACATGACATCATGCAAAACATATACATATACATGATGTACAGAAGTATAATAACCTGCCACATAAATTTAATTTATTTCTACATTCTTTGCACTCTGCACCATGGACTATTGTCTTACTGTCTACAAATGTTGTTTATATATATACAGATATACATATTTATATCTGTACATAGTAGTAGTAGTATAATGTTCTTGTATAATTGTTTTCAGCTGTATGTCTATATCTCGCTATTTGGGGTTCAGTATGTTGCCCAATAACACTTCAACATGCAGGAGGAGCTGGGGATCGAAACCACAAATCTTCTGGTTAGTTGACGATCAACTCTATCTTCTGTCCCACAGCGGCTCACCAGATGAACTTTAACCCACTGAATAACTGAGAGAAACTTTATCTTTGAATTATCATCATCACCTTCACTCTTCACAAATGAGGGTCACAGTTATGTCAGTGAGATAAAACCCTGCAGATAAACAGCTCAGCCTCAACACACAGCTTCAGAGAGTCCTGCTTTGGCCCCTGCTGTATAACTGTAGTTCACGCCATGCAGGAGCACCTCGTCCAGTTTAAAGTGTATAAATCTTGTCTGATTTCAAAACAGTGAATCTTATCTTATCTCAGCTCATGAAGATTATACCTGTGTCAAAGACTTGGGTGTGTCAGTGTCAGTTTTACTCCATCTCAGTGACTGCAGTAAAGCATGAGAGGAGATTCTTCTTAACTTTATATTTGTAGGTTAAGAGTGACTCAATGTGTTTTTTTTTCAAGGTTTCTCATTTTTTGGAACTGCAGTGTGTCACCTCCAACACATGTGCATACACACACTGTTTGCATTTTGTGTTGCCAGCTGACTATTGCAAAAACTGAATTTGATTTTAAGTCAGGGTATTAAGTCCACAGTGGACAGTTTGACAAATTAGTTAGCTGGAATGAATGATAACACTTTACAAACCATGACTCATGATGATTTCACGCATGAATGAACGCAGGGTATATCATGAATTACTCTTGGTCACCACTAACAAATCAAGTCACTGTGGCTGTATTTGATTAATTCACACTTAGTAGATCAGTAGTTAAGGAATGTTAATTCATGAATTTATATGCATCAGATTAGCTGGATTCCCTTGATATCAAAGCTCGTTTCAGACCCTCTCTGAAAGCAGAACAGAACCTGTTCATATATGCGCGTGTGCAAAAGACAGCAGGAATGAAATCTCTGGTGTCAGTTACAGGTCAGAGACTGGTCATATTATATAATCTAACACTGATAGCAGGACTGATACCAGAAGGCCAAAAATGGATTTTGGGCCCCATAATAAGCTCAGGCTACTTTGCTACTGTGGGAACATTATATTTATTATATTATATTTCCAGGATGACTTTCTACAAACTGTATGTGTAGTCAATCTGACACAGCACCATGATGATTTCCCCTGGTGTCATCTGAAATATATGTATTCATAGGACCCATCAAAACTATTGATCTTTTTCCATGCATTTGCAGATGATATAGCAACCCCAATGAAAAAAAAACTCATATTACCATCAAATAAATACATTCATATCTAAATAAATAAATAAATCATGAGGGCTTTGAGTGCAGTCTACATAAAAAGGAGACCTAATGAGGCAGTCTTAGAGATGATGTCCCACCAAGTCTGATTCTGATTCACCAAACAATTCTGTTCCTACATGAATCTGCAATAAAACCTGACATGACTATTAAACTATTCAATGACATGGTAACTCAATTACACTTAATGATTTATTACAGAGTCTGGTGCTTGCAGCAGTATGATGAAGCATACCCAACAAGATCTGACTACTTTTCTGTGATTGCTCTGAGGGCTTTCATTTTATAGTTGTTGGTTTTTACAGGCAGTCAAGCATGCATGTGTGTGTGTGTCATCTCTGAGATATAGCTGAGTGTTCCTGCCCCTCCCTGTCTGGACAAGGTGTGGCTCAGGTAAGACAAAAAAAAAAAAGAGAAAGCGTTGATCAATCGCCGCCTGACACAACTTTCCGTTCCCTGAGGCACAGCACAGCGCACACCCTGTAACACTGTGAGGTATGACGGTTGTGTAACATCAACACAAACATTATCCTGCCTGTCCTTTACTGTTGCTATGTGTAATTCACATACATAATGTTACACTATGTAATATAATAAAACGTTTAATACAACTTCTTTTTAGAAGATGAAATTTTCTGTGGTGCAGCAGAGTCATTATTTAGAGGTGCTGGAGCTTATTTATTATATTCTCTACTTTACTGACACTACTTATATCCAGCTTGGGAGACTTGTGTGAAGTTTCTAGTTACTTTTTCATTTAATTAACATCAAGGACTACTTGAGGTACCTTGGACCATAGATTGAACTGCTGGGCACCAGTTCAGCTCCTGACCTCTGCTGCCCTCTCACTCTGTGTTAGCCAATAATAATAATCATGATTACACTAAAGCTAGACAAAGCTGAAATATTCAATATCTTCTAGAACATCTTTTTAAATAATAAATAAAAATTCTGAATTCTGACAGCACAGCAGATGAACTGTACTGAAAAAGTTTCACTTTTTTTAGTGGATTTTATTTGATACCTGATTAGAGAAACATACTGTACTTCAATCACAGATTTTCTGTCACATTAGAGACACTTTTCTCCCATTTTTGAGTAAGAAGAAAAATTGCAACATTACAGGCTTGAATCTTGCTCACTGCTTGTCCTCTGCTCTGGACGGTTAAAGTCAAAATTTCAAAATCAGCGTTTAAGTCCAGTAACGGGACGTTTGTGCTGAGCCAGCAGACGGGCTGGCGAGTGGGTTTTTTCAGACGTCGGTCAAAGAGTACAGTTGCAACATAGCACACTGGCACTGAAATCAGACTGTTTCACAAATGCACGGCGGGCCTTCTGGCCAAAAAACCTCCACAGCCTCCATCCTGCATGTCTGTCTCTCCACTGCGACCTCTGCACTGCTTGTGTCCTGGTGGTGCAAACCCCACGTAGAGATCCACGCATTGACCGAGTGAACACAGCTGGCTGAACCAGTGAACCATGTGTATCTAACTGATATGAGTTTTCATAAAGCCAATATCAATATTCCAAAACTGAAGCTGCTCTTTATTCTTCTGCTTTGTCTCTTTGTAGCTTAAACTGTAGCTTAAAATCAGGATATATGGATACATTCATGTAAAAGCAGGATTTTACTGTTGGCCTTGATGAGGTGGAGCTGCTCTTTTTTGAATTATTTGAGTAAAAATCTTTATGTAACATATGAGTATAATACTGACCCACAAACTACAGTGTGAAACAACTACAGTTATTCATTTTAAGTGAAGTATTATTTTTCTTTACTCCATCAACTCAAAAACTATGTCATGCCTTCACTATGTTAGGAAAGTAACTTAAGCTCACAGAACACTAATGAATGATGCACATCAGAGAGGATGAGTACTTGAGTATATTTACTTATTTACATTCCATAGATAAATCTCAAATCTCAAATCAACATGATTTACTAAGATCTAATCACAGGATGATGGCACAGATGATTGTAAAACAGATCAGATGTCCTTTAAACACAGTGCTGTCCTACCTGTTCGTATGGGGTGCAGTAGACCTCGGAGCCTGTAAGGCCACAGGTGGAGGAGGCTTGGAGCCGGTCAGCCCTCCCTAGGAGTAGGTCATTGCTGGGTGGGTAACAAGCCCCTCGAGAGCAGTCAGTCTGGGCCTGTGATACCGCAGCTAAGGCTGCCAGGAGGAAGGCGGCACAATTAGAAACGAAATGTTACAATGCATAACTATATGAGCAACATCAAAAACATCAGTATTCCAATATTACAATCAATACTGACATTTACCATGACATACAAGCACAGCCCAGAACATAATGATGGTCTAGAAAAGGACCATTTTTCCATCTACAGTACTTAAAATCCTGTGTAATGTATAATGTTTTTTTTTCTTTTACTTTGTCAGAGATGTCAGAGGATTTATGGGCACAGTTCCTCCTCGATTATTAGGTTCACCTTAATCACATGAAACTTTCACCAAACCATCGCTAAACATCATCTAAACATAAGCAGACAGTTTTTAATGTTTTACCTAAACCTGAACCCATGACAGAGCTTATGAGCACCACCATTGTAGGATCCATAATTTTACTGAACTTCTCGCAGCTATTTTACCCCGTGTTAAAGGGTTTTGCTCTTTGTCTGTCCCTGTGATGATGCTGCAAAGTTTTGGTGATTATTTTCCGAAAAAAGTCATAGTGCCTAGAACTATGATCACACACAAGTTGTTAACAACATTTAGCTTCTTTAAAATTGAAAAAGTACTCAGTATTTTCCCTGAGGTAATGTCTTTGTCAACCCAGACTAATAAAATCAGTGTTAGCGTCTCTCTCGCCATCATGACCAGACCAGCACAGAGTATGCATACTTTCATTCCAGCCCGTCAGCCGTAGCAGCTCTGTTCAGGTTAGTTTCTCTGGTTGGTGTAATCAACTGCTAAAATATTGGGCGGAAAGGAAACCCTACACGCTGTCAACAACTTCAGGATCAAGTTTCCACACCAGATGACAGCCTGGAAAGTTTAAGCTGAAAGTTCTCAGAAAAAGTTTGTGAAACAGAAAGTGAAAATCTTACCAGCTACAAGCAAAAATATTCTCATGTTGTGTTCCTCCAATGAAAAAGTCTGGAACAGATGAGAGAACAAAAGAATATCAGCAAACACAATCGCAGCCAGTTGTCCGTGTTTCCTGATGTGAGACTCACCTTGCAGTCGGTACTTTATCAGCTCTGTTATCTGCTGAATTAATGTGTGTGTGTTGCTGCCAGGCTGGTGCTTTATATACACCATCTCACCTGGACGCTATGATACAGTGTGTGTCAGAGTCACACCCTTCACCACCACTCCCTGTTCTCCATGAATCAACACACACACATACAGACACGCAGGCAGACGTAGACAGCAACGCAGACACCAAACAGCTACAAACAGACTCAACTAAACAACATTATAGTGACTACAAATCAAATAAGAGTGAGCTCAAATTATCTGATCTGCATATAGAAAGCATTAAATGTTTGTAAATTTGTTTCTTGTTGATGTGCAGGGTAAAAAACAAACAAAAAAAAAAAGACGGCAAAAGGTTGTAATATTCATGGTCCCAGAGGATGAATTCTAATAACTTTGCTGCCATCATCATCATAAAATACCTGAATGACATTCCCATCAGGCCCAGCTGAGCTGTGTGTATAGTGCTACTTTACAAATGTTAGCATGCTAACTCTCTAAACTGATATGTTTCATCAGGGTTATTGTAACTTTAAACATTTTAACATGCTAATGTTAGCATTTCGCTCGTGCTCCACACAGATGTTGGATAACAAAGGAAGGAAAAAGATTTATATGTCTCTGTGTTAAGATCTCCAGTTTAATTAACAACCAAGTAAGTCTGGTATAATCATCTGTTTGTATGAAGTATTATTTGTATATTATTGTATTGTTGTATAATATCTGATAGAACAGTGTATGAGTATTAGTTATGAAGTGCATACTCTATAGAATCCATATGTAGTTTGAGTGTTCGTTTAAGATTAAATGCTTAATGCAATTTAAAAAAATGTTTTTGAATAATTCTGTTCATGACACAATATCTTTTGAGTACATAAATAAAATAGCTGTTATATACTCATAATTACAATAAATACACTTATGTAACAATATAAGATTCATTATGCTATGCTATTATGTTCTGAGTGTTATTCTTCACATGAATTCACAGCAGTAGCACTGCCTGCCTTGTATCATTCATACAGAATAACAAAATGTATTCATTTATTGTGTACTAACTTCCAAAAAGGTACATGTATATGTACATTGTGTATAACTCAAAGTATGAATGTGTACAATGTACTACAGAGTGGATACAGAGTATGTTTGGCTGAGCAGAGTGAAACACTTAAATTCCTTAAATGCTACAACTTTAAAAAGGCATGTCTCAACAAAAAGTCCAACCAAGTCATATAATACACAGATGTCCAGAGACATAACGCAGAATATTCATCTGTATGATGAAGTCATAAGTTATTACATAACTAACACTGTTCTGTGGTCTTTTCCACAGAGTTATGGGGGGTGAAACACTGTTATACAGACAATCTCACTCCTCACACCTCTCCAGACAGCATACATGCCCTGTAGCCAGTCTTTAAGCTTTGCCAGGCTGCGTGCTGGAGTCCTGCTGATCATCACCTGTGTGTAAAGAAATAGTAGCCTGAGGGCCAGCTGAACACACACGTTCTGTTTTTCTCCATTCTCCACAGACACACTGACTAAGTCCAAGTACAGGGTGTGTCTTCTGACTCAACAAGCACACATAGGCTACTGTACACACACAACTGCAGACGAGTATTAACATGCCTTCAATCGCTCTGGATAGAGGTGTGTGCTGTGATTTATTTCTTGGTAACAGCCTGTCTGTGTTTCCTGTCTTTCCACACTATAGCGCCTGGCTACGGAACCAAGGCTGCTTTATTGGAGATATTGGTATCATAAGATGATAAAGATCACAGATGAGCCAGATAAACAAGAAACACTCAAATCAAGCCAAAGTCAAAATCACACGAGCACACACACACACACACACACACACACACACACACACACACACACACACACACACACACACACACACACACACACACCAGTGACTGGATCCAACTGCTAAGATCAACATTTGCTGCTGATGACCATCACAGATATACAGGAGTTGTTGGTTCACTGTAAATAATATTTATTATATTAGTACGGCTAGTGACCCTGAAAAGGACAAGCAGCTACAGAAAATGGATGGATGCATGTTAGTACAGATCCTGCTCTATATGGAGCGTGTCATGAGATAACTTTTGCAGCTTCCATGTGTACAGATAGGTACAGGTACTCTTCATAAGAGTACACTGTAGAGTCTAAGTTGTAGACTAAATACTAGCCAGTTAGTAGCAAGCAGATTTGCATGTAACACATTGCTGTCTTCAAAAATTATAATTCATATGAATTCATATACATATTCATACACTGATGACACAGCTTTTAGGAGCAATTTGGGGTTCAGGGCAGGGAACTTACCTCATGTTTTGTGTGTGAGCAAGATAATTCCAAACATTGACCTAAAGCTAAATAAATTTTAGAGTTATCAGTATTTGATGAACTAACACACGCTAACAAAGACTGGCATTGTATACAAACTAATAACAACTCTTTACCACAAACTCACATGATATAGGTTGGACTTTCCCTCTAAAGCTCCTTTCAAGAAATAAGATTAATCTTAGAAGAATTTAGAATGCTTTTCCATCACCTCTTGACCTGGTTGCATGCCTTACTGATCTGAAAGAAAAGTCAGACATTCCTTTTGAACAATGAGGTCAGAAACATTCTGGCTAATGTAGCAAATGAGTGTGTGGGTCAAAAACTTTCATCAAACTGCTTCTAAGAACTATAACTGCATTCAATCACCTCTCCCAGCTTCAGATGCAAGCTTCTCACCTGTGTCTACCTCTGTCCATGCTAACCAGCTTAAGTGTCTTCAGACAGGAGCCCTTTGTCATGCCGTGGTAGTTTCTGCTGTTTTGAGCCCACACATTCCTAGTAGTTCTAAGCTAGTAGATAATTTGAGCAAGTGAGCCTGCTGTCACCTCACTGTTTGCTCACCATTGGAGCTAGCTAACAGAGATAAATTAATAATTTTCCTTTCTTTAGCACACCGGCTAAATGGATACAGTTGCTTCCAATCTTGCGGCTATATGCTGGAAAAGATATATACGTTCCATCCTGAACCTGCATGTTTTAAACAAGTTGCACGAGCACACACACACAGCCCTGATAGTTTTGGTGTCCCTGGGTGTTCAGTTCACATCGATCAACCTAAAGGACATATATTTTCACATCTCCACACACATTTTCAGGACACAGTGTATAAGTTCTTGGTACTCCCATTTGGCTTGCCTCTGAGCCAAAGAGTGTTGGTGAAACGTATCAAGATGGCTGTAACTCCCTGAAGCCTTATCCTGCTTTCTTCCCTTAGTTGGTCAATCCATACTCATCATGGACCAGACAGCTTTTCTGCTGCCTCCTCACATCTCTACATAGCAGCAGCAGTAGCTGCGTATGTTGTGCTTTGCTCATGCTTTTTAATACTTATGTGGCAATAAACTTTCTCACTGGTAGTAGATGCTATCACAGTGACCTACTACAGCTCAGGCCTTCACGTTCCTGCTTGGTTTCTGGTACATTTTACCAGTGGTCTTTTTTCTTTTTGGCTTTTTAAAACTGCTTTTAATTTAGTGCAGATAAGCTGGTTTCACTTTTTAGACAGACCTGTCATACAAGAAAACAGTTTTAGTGGTGTTTTGTAGGATTTGGAAAGATGCATCGTAGAACTACCAGAAAGCCTTTTTTGTTCAAACTTAGTTTTAACAAATAAAAGCAGAATTCTGTTCAAGGTTTTAGATGCAGTCACTAACCCCTTCCACTGTCTTTAATGATGCATCTGAGGAATTTTGTCTTGTTTTGTGAATCTTTGTCAGAGAAATTGTCATTATTTTGGCTAGGAACTTATAGAGTGGATAATATAATAGATATTAGGCTATGGAGTAGTGACCAGTATCAAAAATGTCACATACTAAAGCAATAATTAATGCTTATGATGTTTGCCAAAATTCTTTGATTAAACTGTGTGACACAGTTAATTTACAGCATTTAACTGAAAAAAAACACATGCACAACACAGGAATTAATAAAATATCTTCACCACTTTGGCAACACATAAATAAATAAATAAATAAATAAACATCAGCAAATTAAGACACAGAAATCTTCTTCTGGAGAACAAAATACATTTGTGCTTGTCAGAAATGTTTAAGAAGCTAATACTGTGCATTGCATCCTGACTGCTGGAGAGACATTACAACTACCAATATCCATCAGTTTCTAGTGTCTTATTTTGCAGAATTTTCTTTTTTCTAATGTAATTTATTTGTTTTCCAATAGATGGAAATGCTCCAAAAATCACGTTTTCCTAGGAATTCCTAAAAAGTTTTGTAAAATACTGTATACAGTACAGTACTGTACATTTGATTAAACTTCACCAGGCAACAGTATAACAAGAGCAATAATAGACTGTGATGTTTAATGTTACTGTGACATTTTTACATTTAACTCAAAGTCCACTCTGAACTCACTTTTGAATACTACAAAGCTCTTAATGCACCACGAGTAAGAACATCAGTGAAGTTGTTGACTGTAATAAGTCTACACGCAACTGGGTCAAAGTTTCTGGCTCAAGGCCTGTTTTTTGTGTCCAGAGACCAGCCTGCATGTTTCATGAATATTCAGCTGCTGTCGCTGTGTGGGTGGAGAGAGTGGGGCTATAAATGACCACAGTATCCACTATCAAGTAAAGGTGTGTTCTTGCCACTCACTGCACTCAGGAGTGAATCTGTGACGAGAAGAAGCAACAAACCACATCACAGTAAGTTCTTTTTCTTTTGAAACATCAGCGTGTGATGAACATCAGACTGCTGTCACATTAGTGTATTTTCAACAGCATCTGACACGTACAGTATGTCGAGATGTTTTGCTTTTTTTGATTTAAGTATTTATTCATGTCAAATATGTAAATTCTTTAAAGTGGTCATTTTAAAATGCTGCTGCGTTGTGAGTGTTGCTAACAGAGTTGATATTATACCTGGTCTAATGGCTGCAACTTCAAGCTCCCAGAGCCCAAAGTGATGCTTTAATTGCTTTTTCAGTCAGACCAGCAGTTTTAATATCCAAAAGTATTGAATGAAACAGACAGAGTGAATCTGCACATCTGAAAAAAGCTGAAACCATCTGAAGTTAGTTTTACGTGATTAATGCCTCAAATAAGTGACATATTTTCTGTTCATTATCAACAGGTCTACACACAACCTTCAGTTGAAGCAGAGCCAGTGGAAATGGAAACCATACAGGAGTTGATCCCATTCGCCAAAGAGATGCTGAGCCAGAAACCTAGCCGTGGGCTGCTGAAGGTCTACCTGGTGGGTTCAATGTTTGCAGTGCTGGGGACAGTCATTGGCCTGGTTGAGACCGTGTGTCACCCTTTTTCCTCTGGTGAGGCGATGGACGCAGAGATGGTCCTCATGATGGCCCGGGAACAGAGGACGGTTGAGGCTGAGATACAGCGCAGTGTGGGGGGCCAAGAGGAGGAAGAGGAGGAGGAGGAAGAGGAGCTGGCTCATGAAAATAGGGCCACAAACCAGACCATGACCCTCTCCAAGACTCATGGACTCAGCCAAAGGAGCATGGCTAACCGGCTGCATGCTTCATAAAGGGGTCAATCCCAAATGACTTGAGATATTTATTAGAGAACTGCTCCTGCACCACTGAGCTGTGCAACGCGTACACTGAAGCTTTATAGACTACAGCTACATAAGAAGTGACTGAGCTGCCTGCCATTCTGTGCTGCTTATTAATGATGCCTTCGGTGCTGTTGGAAATGTCTCATAGCCCAATACATCGGGCGTACACGTAAGACCCCCAAAGGCCTCAGTGGGAGCTAACATGGAAGAGTTGAGACTTTTTGACAGGCTCACCTGCTGTCATGAGAGAGTGGAAATCAAGTTAGTAATACAGTATATGGTTTAAGTGAAGTGTACATGAACTCAGTTAGTTCTGGTTCCCAAGGGTTCCCAACAGCTGGTTCCCCTGGATCCCCAGCAATTATAGGAATCATCAAATGTCACGAAATGAATAATAGTCCTGATGGAAAATGGATACATATAAATGACAGGCAGTAGATATATTTAAGATGTAAAACTGACATGGAGTAATCTGTCTTTACCAAATAGTGGTCTCTTAATATGAATCTACTCAGGGTTACAAGATGAACATAAAAAACCTGAAATAAATGTTATTATGTGTGCTCCATATAAGCTTTTTTTTCATTCTGCTGCTGGAACACAGCTTAGTTTCTGAAAGACAGAAAAACAGCAGGCCGAGCAAACTACTTTCTACAATTTTGTTCATATTATCTGATCAGTTAGGATTTCAGGAGCTGATGATAAGTACCTGAAAGCAGCACTGAGTTGAGAGTCTGCCTGGCTGTGTAGCGCCACCTGTTGTCTGGTGGTAGTACCTGATCTGCCACTCCACCCACATACTGTGTTCAATGAGAGGAACGTTTATTGAAAATATTATGCTATGTCTGAATACTGTAAATATACAATCTTTTTTCATACCAATAAAGTTCATTTTATTTATTAAGTCTGCTTTGACTTCTTTACGTACAGACACATTTATGCGTGCAAATAAAAGTGTTATGACTGCTTTACTGCAAAATTAGCATATCAACTTTCTGTGTCATTTTTCTTGAAAGTAGAGCTGCACTTTCTGTGATACTGACACAACTCACACATTACTGGAAAATTCTTGAAAGTTTTCTGAAACAATCTGAAATTTTCTCCCATCAGCAAATTTTGGTTTGAAGAAAGTAATGATTTATGACGTGTTTTTAAGATAGAGGTTTTTCTCATTGTAGCTTCATTATTAATCCATATACTCACATTTATACCAGTAGTCATATCATAGAGGACTCAGGTCATTCAACATGTTCATGGTGCCACGCATGCACGTCACTGTTTGGCTTGATAGTTGTGTGTGAACTAATATTGCGCCTTGCCAGTTTATTAAAAGTTAGATAATATTTGCTGCCATCAGTTGTTGTTAATGTTGTGTTGCAGCTGAATGTATTGTCATATAGAGATGATGACATCACTAAAGCATTAGTTCACTCATGCATCCTGATGGACCTGCCTGAATATCATGCAGCCATGATTATACTGCGCAGGTTTGGTATGTGGTGATTATTGAACAGCAGGATGGAGACCACACTTCATCAACTGAACCAGCCAATCAGAAGCTATGATTTAGACTGAGGTAAACGTGATGGAACCAGAGAAGTCAACTCAGCAGAATATAGAGACTATTTAAAGACACAGATGTCATTTTTTTAACATGCAAATAATAAATGTGTTAATAGCTAACTGTGTAACCATTGTAAATATTTTTTAATAAATTAAATTAATTCATTATATTTACTTCTGAGCCTTATATTTCCTTTCAAACATGAATTAACTTCACTTTTAAACCTTATATTATTAATAGAATTGCACCTGTTTGACAAATCAGCAAAAAGTCATACATTATTCTGAACCCACCTTTAAAAAATATGCACACAAAATGCAATATAGCTTTTGCATAAATATTGTCACTTTTTAAGGATCATCAAATGTTCATCATACAAAATACACCTGTACCCTGAAAAGCTCAACTTTTGGTGAGATGGTTTTGAAAACCTACACCATGAAAACAAAGTAGCAGCGCTACAAAAATGTTTGAAAAGCCCTTTGGGGAATGAATACGACTACACTTACAAGACACTGAGAGAGAGTGTGGCACAAGGCTGGAACAAATTCCAGAGTTTCATCTACCACATATGATATGTGCACCCCAAAAAAAACCTGCATCCTTTAACTTTTTTACTTCAACTCAGGTCGTCCTCACAGTCAGTAAATCCATTATCAGTGAGCTCCATTCAGCACCAAGTTTAGGAGGTTTACTGGTTCTACACAATGTGTGTTAACCCGAGATACTCACTAAGATGCACCTCTGTGCTGACTGACCCAAGCCCCTGGTGTTTTGATGGCTGGCTGCAGGTTTTATAGGGTCACGGAAGGTCGCCTCCGCTGAGTCACCAACAGGTCCAGCAGCATGGCTCACTGAGATAGCTCAGCAACAATGGGACAATGACACGTGAACACACTTGAGTGGGAGGCCAATATAACCCTGAGTCAACATGATACTCTGTGGTCTAAGAATAGTTTGACTGATGGCCTACGCGAGGGCTGAAATGGACAAACCCTAAATCTCTGACTGTGAGCCCCCCAAACATGACACTGTGTCAGGCAGCACGTCCTTCAAAGCTGTGGAAACAGTAAATAATGTTAAACTGTGTCCTCTGAATAACATTAAACCAGAAGAGATGAGAACATTTCCAGACTTATGTTCCTGCATGCACATAATTTAATACAGACTCACAGTCCTGTTGATCACTTCATATTTTCCCTTACTCAAGAACAGAGCTCGCACCCTGTAGCTGATAGACAGACTGACGGAGCAGGGACCCCCTGCTACAAATATTGTTTAAAATGGGCCTACAAAAATGTGTAGGGCTGCCTATAGTGCTAGGTCACTTAACTGTAAGAGGAATTATGGGCAGCCGGTCATTTTACAAATAGATTGATCTAATAATATGTTGGATTAATGGGTATTTTCAGATATATTTTAAATGTTTAAATGTAAAATATGAAGATGGTTCATCATGCAGACAGACAGGCAGCATTTTCTTTGTGTTCCTTTAACATCAACAACACAGCACAACACTTAGCAGCAATTTCAGTTGCTTTGCCTGTTTTTTTTTGTTTTTTTTTATCTCACACCTACATACAGTTTAAGCATTGTCTTTACTGCTGTATAGCTGTGTAACTTTGTCACATAGATTGATGAGCCTGTGCAGGTGGTTAACTGTTTAAGTTTATGAAGAAATGAAAACAGAGTTAAAGTACTTTTACAATCTTACTTACAGAGGTCAAAAATCATTTTCTGACATGAAGACCTCTGCAGAAACATTAGATTAACACATTTGACAGAATTATGAACCCTCCAGCTGCACAAAAGACCAGTTTGATCAGGGGTCAAAAGGTCAATTACAGAAAGTCAAATCAAAGCGATAAAAGGGTTGGGAAAGATTTTTTCTGTCTTTCATAGAAACAGGGATTTGATTTGAAAGGTTGCCAGTGGATACCAGAGGCAACACACACAGTGTGAAGCTGCTGACTCTTTGCCAAGCCCTCCCCAGTGTCAACCAAGCAGCCTCTGAGTCAGACAAAGAACAACATAGCTGCAGGCGAGGATGTGATTACATCCTGGTTTGAACTGTGAGCTTAGCTTTAAAAGCACCATGTGTGGCACAGACTGTTTAAAACTGACCTGCAACAAACATGACAGACGCATGGACATGATCTGTCCAAACTCACAGAACATCATTAAGTGTAGTGATGAATATTTCCTGTTTGACAGCGCAGCCAACGCATTGTGTATTCATATATGTAACTCAGGGTGAGCAGTGTTAAGCTTCACACAGATGACAGAATGTGCTGAAGGTGACGCTGTGAACAGTGATGTTTATTTTATTTCCAGCTTACAGTATGTACAAGACTACAACAAGAAAACTGACACTGAGACATGTGCACTGTTAAACAATCTGTAAGTGCTGACTAGTCCAACAGAGGAGAAGCCTAGAACTTTTTAGAATAGAAAACATTCTTATTTCAATAATTCAAGCAAAACGTCAAGATTTCAGATATAACATAATAATGTTATGAAGGTCATAACACTATTAAATCAGATCATTCAAATTCTTTCATTTACATCCATTAAAACATAAAAGAAATCCCCTTTAAAGCTATAAGTCTTTTTTTGGCCAACACTGACACATTATCACCACATAAAGTTATTATGTTGAACTTGTTAGCAAACAGTTGACCATTTATACACCCAGCAGACACAGAGCAACCTGATGAATGTAAGTCCAGTACTCTCATTTTAGCTCTGTTTTGGTCAACATCAATCCTGAAAGAAATATTTGTGTCAAATGCTGTTTGGTGCTGAGCAGGTCGGTTTATAGATCTATAACAAAACAATGAGCTAAAAGAGGGTAAAAAACTGTTGGAGGGAACTGCTGTTAATTTTTTGTGATTGTAATTCATCACTATGAGTTACCCCTCTTACTTTAAACATTTGATTGACTTCCAGAGATTCTTACAGTGCCTGTTCAACACAGATCCTATGGATCAGCCTGACACAGTGGGATTCATCAATAGAACCATATGAGGAAATAGTTAAATACTTCAATGTGCTGCAGCTTGGCAACCTGGAGGTCAGAAACACGTTGTTTGCTTAAGCATAAGGCCTTATGCCTTACCGAGGATGCAAGTCAAAATCCCTAAAAAGACAGTACAGGGGGCTCTGTGTAATGTACTTACACAATACACAGTGTGGCAGAGGGAGGAAAGGTTATGGAGCTACTCCATCTAGAGGATGTAACAAAGAAAGTTTGCCTGGTGGACACATGAACACAAGTTGCCCCTCACATGGAGCATCAATCTGAGTAAAAGAAGTAGAAGGTGGAGGGGTTGGGAGGTCTACTGTAATCTTTACTATATATGAAGCCTGGGAGAGAACAGAGCCAGAAAGACATCAACCCTGCATTTTGATTTCATTCATCATCTGTTGGATCTGTTGGTTAGTTCACACGGTCATTTCATTTCTTGTTGCAGTAGATTTTTATGATTCATACAAAATAATTAGTCCACTAAAAGCATGTGGACACCTCTGACTACATACTAATGTCTACTTTTTGTCTAGGGCTGTGAATCCTGAGTTTGGTCCCTTAGCTCCAATTAAGTAAAATAAATCTTAATGCCACATCAGTGAAGGCTGTTATCAGAGAATATGATACTTTGTTCAGCAGTCACATATGAGTGTATTGTTCATGTGTCCACATATTTTGCATGTATGGTGAAACATTGAATTGATACTGTTTATAGACAACATGAATGATTTTATTCTCAGAGTCTGCCTGTGTGGCTCTACTTGCTTGATGCTCTGATCTAAATGCTAAAGTCAGCATGCTAACATTCTCACATGCTCATGTTTGGAAGGTATAACTTTTACCATGTTTACCATCTTTGTTTAGTATGTTAGCATGCTACTATTTGAGAACTGGCACAAACACAAACTACAGCCGAGGCTGATGGGAATAATGTTACAGTGAGTTCACACGAAAAGTGAAACAAATGTTTCATGCGGTGAGAGATTACATACAAAGACAATGCAAAGTTGACACAAATGACGCAAGAGTGTTAAAAAAGTGCATTGATCTCCACTTTCTGCTCTTAACCTGTCTAGCTAAATTCCACCACGGAGGCACTGCTCTACCATACCACTTCATATTATGCAGAGACGGGACAAAAAGAGACCAATATTCTAGGAGAAAAGCAAGACCTGGTAAGTGCTGAAAATATGTGGCTGTTACTTGATTCCAGGTATCAGTTATACTTAACTATGAACCAAGTTAGCATTTAACCCTAAATTCTTTCAGAAAACCAATATTTGCTTTCTGTGGGAACACCCCATTAGGTTCATTAGTTTTGCAGATATTTGGTCATAATCCAAAGTGCTAGACACATTAAAAGTACATAAAATGTCAGAGGAACACCAAAGTTATGAGGGTTTCTCCTGTAAACGCCGTGGATATCTAGACCAAATTTCATGGCAATCCAATAGTTGTTGAGATATTTCAGTCTAGATCAAGGTCGTGGACTGACCAGCTGATCAACAAACAAACATTGTCATCCCTAAAGCCATGCTGCCAGTATGACTAAAGAACAGGCTTCATTTCATGAAGACATAACCAAGAAAGAAGACTCGATTTATCAGCCATATAGTGATGGTAAGTAAGAAATATGAGCACAAGGCTATGTTTGAAGAGACTCTACAAGAGAGTGGCTTATCAGTTTACTAGTTTACAACACATTGGTGGAAAACATAATGAGACTAAAATAACTTGATGACAGCCATAGTCCAGCCTGAACACTTTGTTTATGGGCCAATGCACATTAAAAGATAATAAATAATTACACCACTGCAAACACTGACAGAGTTTATCAAATCATTTCTCTTGTTAAATAATTAATTTCTTTATCATTTCAAGTTCAATTGTAATTTTTATTCACTCAGCTTGTTTTTAAATTCACTGCATACAGCAAATTATTAATACAATAATACTGTTTTTAATGTTTTCATTTTTACCCTTTCGAAATGTGCCCAACACAACTATGACCACTGCCAATAGTATAGTTATTTAGTAAGAATATCTGTTTTAACTATCACCTCTGACATGGAGGTTATGTTTGTTTGTGTCTGTCACCAGGAGCACAGAAAAACTACTGGCCTGATTTTCACGAGACTTGGTGGAGAGGTGTAGCATAAGCCAAGAAAGGACCCATTATATTTTGGAGCAGATCCAACATATTCATTGTAATACTGACATATATAAAGGGGGCACTTGCACATGTGCATAACACAGAAGACTGGACCATTGTCCAGGTCTGCACTCTCTGGGTGCCTCAAAGTTTATTTTGTGCAGTCCATAGCTAATTATTATTTACATTACAGTTTTTTTCTTTAAAAATGTTGACGAGGCACTGGATGACTTGGCGCTCCATTGTCCAAACTTATATGTGGAACAACGGTGGACTGCTGGGAGGAGAGCGGAAACTTTGAAGGAATTTCTCCAGGGGAGAACAGCTGTTGTCACCAGGTGGGTGACTTTGTAGTTCTGGGGCTGTTTCCTCAGCGTGTGTCCATGGAAAACTTTTGGTCAAAGCTGTGGACTGGAAGTGTAGTTTCACTGCAGGACTAAGCTGTTATTTCTAAGAAAAAGCATGTTTAGAAAAAAGAAACAAATACATGACTAAAAACTGTTCACGCTAACAACATAACGCTGTTTATTGTCTCTTCTGAAAACCGGCCGAGCATTAAAGGCTGCACTTCATCAGCAGTCTCTTAAACTGCCATCACAATATCTAAGAGATCACTTCAAAACAGGTTTGAACAAAATGTTTCTTAACTGATTCTAAGAAGCCATTATCTTAACCCCTTCACATACATTCATACTTTATTACAATCCAAAGTCATACTGTACCCTGCGTTACCTTCTTCTAACAACATGAGCACAGCAGTCTCATCACCTGCATCATCACAGTTAAAGCACGCAAACCACGAAGATATTGAGCTCTGCACATGTCAGCCTCACATACTGGACCACATCAGTCCAACCTTTGCTAAAGAGGAGATTCTTGGTCAGGGTGCACTGCCTAATGCAGTAACTGTTCATGTTCACTGATCACAGCTCAGCATACGCATGCTGTACGCATGTCTCTATATGCCAAGACTGATCCACTGAACAGCCCCTCTGCTCTAAACAGCCGCCACTGTAACATTTTCATCAGCGCTGTTGGTTGTGGCCACCGTGTCCGTTGAGGTCCCGTTGACGGGTGTGTGTGGGGTGACTTTAGCCAGTCGGTGCTCCTTGCTGTGGGTGCAGCTGCGGGCGCAGAGCTGGCACGAGGCGCAGGCTGAGTTGCAGCAGGGTAAGAAGCGACAGATGCTGACACGCCACAGGAACCAGCCAGGTGACCAGCAGCACCAGCAGAGCACAATGCTGCCTGCCACTACACCCAGGAGGATGTAGAGGACCAATAGGGACAGGGAGACCGGGGAGTCTGGAGATAAGAGGGGCAAAATACAATTCTCTTTATTCACATGACAGCCATATTTAATTTAGGTTATAATGCAGGTGGATTCCACATGGAATCAGATTTACCAAAACTACTTCTGACATTTTTAGGGTTGAGTTCAAATGGGTGTTGTATCTGCGGGGATCAAAACCTGCTGGGTCCTCTGTGTTTGCCTTACTTTACTCTGGCCCCCTCTCTGCTCTGCCTTCCCACTGTCTAAATAAAATGAGTCTGTGCTCAGTCCATTCTCATATTTTACAACATCATTCTCTAAAGAGCCACAGTGGCACTGGCCTGAGTGTGGTGAGCTGCTCACCAACTTCAAACAAAAGAATGTCCTGATGATGGAAGTTCCCCAAAAATGTGTTGAATGTAACAAAATAGGTAGGATATCGCCCTTTCCCTAAGCCTCTGCCCTTTCATACAAGAAAATGGCACAATGAAATGTATTCCAACATCCTACATGGTACTGGAAGTTTGGTGATGTAGTGACTACATGTGGGTCAAGCAGCACAGCTAATACAGTATGATCGCATCCTCCATTTTGGACTCTGGTTCTTCTCGAAAAGCTCACCACTGTTAAGGTGGTTTGTGTTGATTACAATACAATAACTGCAAACATTTTATTGAAGTTGAAGCAATTTGTTCAAAAGTTTTGCTGTAACAAAAGCTGTTGTTGCAGCTGGTGGTCACATCAGAAGTTCAGATGTTCAGATAATAAAAACCAGGAACTTTTCTACAACTCCAGTACCTGCAGAGAATCAATATCATTTCCTTTGTGTCCCGCACAGGTACAGATCTGCAGTAATTACTCTTAGAAAATAAAATAAATTCAACCACATCCAGCAATGAATAAGTCTGTCTGTTCATCCAGTCTGTGGGCAGACCAGGGTGCATTGAAATGGATCTCAGCTAATAAACAGCTGGCAATTTGCACAGCGGGCGAATGTGAATTCGCTTCTCCCACTCTCAGTAGAACAGTCAGAACAGAAGAATAGCTGCTTTCTTAGACCAGACTTGGCCTGGTCTTAAAAGCAATCAGAAGCTGACAGGCTGGCCCAGACAGTCTCTGTTTGCACCTCTGACGCTGGAATAGAGACAGATCACTCAAAAGGCTGCTCTCTGCCGTGAGAATCCATCACCATTTATTGGTTTACGAGTGTTTAGGCAAAATTAACAACTCAATGGTCACGTCCATTAGTTTTATGCCCAGTCATCAGGACACTTTGCATCCAAATGGGCACTTAGTTCATTTGTCCACCAACCAACCGACTGCAGGAGGTAAGCACAGTACATTACACGCTGATGGATTCCTGTTGGTGGAGTGTTTCCACCAGTTGAATCAATAAATATCTCGTATGTCACAATGATCAGTGAACTCACCTGTTACTGACTCATGACTGGGAGTGCTGTCTGGCATGCCACAGTTCATATGTGAAGGAATTGGCACTGTGGGTGGATTCACAAAAGGTGGAGGTGGGGTTGCTATAGCCGGTGGAGGTTCAGGAGGTAAAAGCTGACCTGCTGATGAAGGACAAACTTGGGTTAAATATTAAATGAAATGCCATAAAGACACCCTTTAAATCATTCATAGCACTCTGAAATTCCAGATTTCCCTCCAACACTCCAGATTTGAAATGTGGTTTTAAAGAATTAACTGAGAATTTGAATGTGTTACAATAAAAGCAGTCTGTGCATCTTTAAATATCAGTGGGTCACCATCACATAACTGACCTTTGCAACCCGTAGTCAGGTTTTCCTCCAAGTCACTTCCATCCCCACAGTTGTCAATGCCTTTATCATCACACACCAGGCTGAGAGGAATGCACTTCCCATTCCTGCAGGTGAAATAAGGCTCACTGCTGCACTCTGATTGGTTGAAACCTGAAAAATTGAGGGGTTGGGGAAAGAGAGGAAGGATCTAAGTCAGCCATGAAAATTTTACAGCTACCAGCAGAGTTTTAGGAACAGGAGCACACCTCAACTGACCTCCGACATACCCTCCTAACCCCTCTCTTTCTCTTCACTGTCAGATTCTGCACCCCTCCTGCCCACCCACCCATTTCTTTCTCCTACTCTTCCTCTCCTTCCTACTCTCCATGAGATCTTGATAGGTCTTGATGTGGTCCGTTATGCCCAGGTGCTACAGCAGATTCCCCACTGAAGCTTCCCCACAATGCAGTGATAGAATGAAGTACAAGAGATCAAACTTCATTCACAATCTTTTCGTCTTGTTTAATAACGATTAAAATGGGCAAGTTTGAGTTAAGGCGACCATGTTTATTGCTCTACAAAAGCTATACATTATATATTATTATATTACAGCTATAGGAATGATGCATAGCACAGTGCAGCAGTATTCAGCAGAGAACTCTGAGCCTCCACGCAGCACATGAACATACAAGATGAGTCCGCATGAGTCCACCTTACAAGTTGTGTCAGAGATGTACATGTTTGTCACTGTGGACATCAGCTGAATTAACACTTTCATAGTGAACTGAAAGTAAGTGAAACCAACATACAGGAACAATAATCTCATATACTTAGATTATAAAACAGTACACAGTGATGGAGAGAATAACTCAACAATCAGACCACCACTGTAGTTTTTCAGAGAATTATGGGTATGTTTTCCTCTTAGACTGCCCAGTGAATTTGTACATACATTACGTTTGCATAGTTTTATGAATGACATTATATAATATGTGTAGTTTTTCTGTGCTTTCAGGGTAATGGATAATTTTAACATTTGTGAATAATATCTGTGCTAAATGCTGTCAAAGCTAAATCATTGTGCATGTTTTGTCTAATGGAGAATTAATGCAAAATTTAATTGCAACTTGAGCTTCATATTGAGTGCAGGGATCAGGATTTCAAGTTTTTCATATGATAACTAACGAGAGAAAGAATGATTTTTTTCTGCACCAGTTGACTTTTATTGATGCATCCTGTTAACTCCTTCGTGCATGTGTTTGATGAGTTTCAGAAGCACGACCACACCTTAACTGTGCCACTTCCGTCGATCCTGAGGGGCCCCACAGAGACCCCAAGTGCTACAATAGATTCCTGGTGCCAGTAAGCATCTGAGGATTGGATGGACATGTCTTCTTACCCAGTCTGAAGGAGGTGAAGTCCCCCACAAAGTCGACTCTGGGCTGAGTCCCCCGGGTCACCAGCCTCAGGGTCAGGTAGTTTCCTGTGGACAGCACTGGCCGGGGCGGGCTCTTCCCACAAAGTGGAGGCCCGAGGGGAGGCGAGCTCCTGTCCCGTCCATCATAGAACTGAACATATGAGCCAGCATGACACGGGTCCCCCGAGCTTTCACCTGAGGTGGGCTCCAGTCTGGGGTTCAGAGGGGCGGAGCCACGAGGGGACTCTGGGAAGACTGGGGCCGGGCTCAGAGGGGCCACTCGCAGCAAACTGTAGACCAGAAAGAAGCGGAAGTGGAACTGGACCTTGTCTTTAGGGGAGCTGGCCTGCATGGTGAGGTGGCAGTCGGTCCCCATTGTCACAAAGTAGTACTTCTTGGATTCCTGGTGCGAGTTGACGATCATGCCGTCATCCCGGATTGTCTGGCCACAGAAGTCCACCACGTTCACTGATGAGGAACAGGCACATGAGAATTCTCAGAGACAAACTGATATACATGGAGCATTTCTGCATGGAACTTAACTGTGTATGTTAATATATTACATTCCTGATTTACTTATTATTTACTTATTTACTCATCCTGACCCTGTTTTCCAGATGAACACACATTTCTGTTGTCATCAAGAGGAAAAAGATTCTGCTGTGTGAAGGAAAGACAGCACAGAAAGGTACTCAAGGGGACCTCAGCAGGAAATAATGCCTGAATCACATCTATGATTTACAATAAGCTTACTGAACATGCTGGACTAAGGAGTACGGGATTTAAAACCAATTTCAAAACATGGAGAACCAGCTCATTATTCATATGCTGCTTTCATTTATCAAGTTGATCACATTCCAGTACAACAAGAAATCCAAGCTCCAGCCAGGTTAGTAATTTCTACCCAATGTTAGCCAGTTGATATCAACATATTACACTGTATTTTACAAACACCTAGCAATGTCCACAGATAGACGTTTAACAGTACTGTGTATACACAGAAGACTGAATTGCTAACATACAATGTATTATTATAATTTTCATTCATTTTGATGTGCGGAGAAGCCTTCTTGGATTTCGTTGGAAATTCTGACTTCCCAGTTCAAATGGAACGCACCAATATAGCATGAAACACCCTACAAAAGATTCCTACAACCCATCTATGTTTATCATTTATGTCATTTTAACTCTACTAGTATGTTTTTTTATTATGTTTTGGTTTGGTTTAGTTATGTCTTGGTTTAACTGAACATAGTAAATCTGGAGTGTGTTGACTCTTTGAGGCTTGGCTTTCCTTCTTGAGCAACATAGGTTTTATATCTCAGAGAAACCAGAGAGCGTAGACAACAAACATCATGATCTGCAGAAGTTTTGTTTGACTGTACTCTTCCTCTCCTGCTTTCTTTCTAGACCTTGTTATGTTTGTTGGTATTGCGTGTTGCTCTTTTGTTTGTTATGCTATGTGTTCAATTAATTCATGAATTCATGAATTCATGCTATAGGATGGTGCCCAGTTGGACAAACATTCTTCCTGTTTATACTGGCACTTACGAGATATTTCTGAATGACTCTGGAGCTCAACAGAGAAACTTAAAAATATAGAAATATAGAAATTGAATACTAAAAACGTGGGAAATCTTCACAGACCTCCGAATGTGTGGCTAAGAGCAGCTACATTAAAAATATGGTGATGTTAAAGAAGCTGAGAGTTTGTCCTCAGCACACTCACACACATCGGACCTGGAAAACCTGTTCTGCTTTTTATTCATGTGATCAGTCAGTGTGTTGATTGTTTGAGAAGCAGCTCATTTGCAGGCCGGACCAGGACAGATGGGCGGGCGGATCCGGCTGCAGCAGCCCCCACCCAACCACCCAACCACCCACCACCCCCTGCCTCTGGGCGCAGGCCAAATAATGAGAAAATTTACGACCACCCCTGGAGTTTATTAGCTCTGTTTCCCTGGGAGACAACTAGATCCTCCTGCACTGACCTCCAGGAATGTCCCAAAGCCCCAGAGCCCCTGTTGGTGGGAAACAGCTCATCCCCTCTGCACCGCATTAGTAAATACAAAGCCTTAGGGGACACTGTCCAAAACATGGGTGACCAGAGGACACAGAGTCCCCAGTAAAGATTTTTTTCAGGCTGAAAATTCAACTCTTTTTAAACACTATCATTGTAAATAGAGTCTATTTGAAAGAGCAAATCCAGAGGGCAAGTGAGGGCCAAGGTCCTGGGTGACACACTGTAGTGAGAAATGTCTCAGAGACAGCATTGTGTGGAAAAGGGCAGCAGCCTCACTGTCCATCCATGTGTTGTCCTAACACTGGTGACTTAACACAGGCTTCCATTATATCACTTTACACTTACACTGACTCTGTGCCAAACATGCTAAATAAACAGTACAGTGAACACACATGAATAAAGTGGTCTAATGCAGGGGAGGGCCATACGGAAAACTCACTTCATGTGCCGCTTCACAACATCGATATATATCATACGTTCCTGAAACGTTAATAATAAATACACAAAAAGACAAAAACCTAAAAACTGACAAACATCATCACAGAGATAAGTGACATAAAACAGAACCACTGATACATTAAAGTGAGAGCCAGATTAGACTTCAGTCTTTAGTGAATGATTATTGATGAAATCACTTCAACATAATTTGATACTAGCAGTACAACAACAGCAGCAACAGCAGCAACAACAACAATACTACTACTACTACTACTACTACTACTACTACTACTAATAATAATAATAAATCACAGACTTTACATCACAGCGTTCCATTTCACAAATTCAGATATATTCTGTGGACTGTTGACAAACATGAATGCTGACCTGGTTTTTAATACCATGTTTGAATCAGCTAGGTGATTTTTAGACCTTACAGAAAAGAATAGAAACCAATGGTACTGAGAAGCTACATCTCATACATACACATACAGAGCTGTGCATCACTAAAGAATGAGAAGTGTTTCACATTATGATTTATATTTTACATAACATTAACAATAACTTTTGTCACATCTATTATTATCTACCATTCCTGATGGATGAATGGATGAATAGACTTCTCTCTTCTACATTTACTGCCTGCTGTAGGATTGGCTGATAGAATATTACACTAATTACCATATTTCATGATGAGTCCACGTTCAGAAGCAGAAGACTTCAAAACTTCAGCTTGTCGTTTATCTTATTATAAAACTATAGGTTCCACGCAGGACTTTTGCGCGCGCTCACGACACGATCCAAACGTCATCAGAGGGACCAGAGGTCCAATGGGTGAAGTCTTACCGGTCTCAATGGCCGAGCTGTGGAGAGTCATGAAACAGAGCACGAGGAGCAGCCTGAGGTGCCAGCAGCTCTCCACCTCCACCTCCATCATCCAGGCTGGGAGACGAGCGCGCAGAACAGGGCAGAATCCGGCCCGGTCCGGTCCGGTCCGGTCGGGTCAGCTCACAGGGGAGACGTCAGAGTCACTTGTCATATCTGGTCACAGAGGAAGAAAAAGCTTCAGCTCAAAGTGTGTGAGGCCACAGGACAGGAGGAATCTGCTCTCCATCATAAACACTCTGCCTTTTATTCCACTTGAACCTCCTCAGGGGCCCGCGCGTTCACGTGTCCCCCTCATCACTATGACAACGTCCAACCAATCAGCTGTCAAGCCAGCGAGGAAAAAGCTCCTGCTAGAAACTAAAGTTACCAACCTGATGCAAACTTCCAGAACTTTTCCATGTCAGATTCATTCTGACCACGTCAGTCACTGAATCAACAAACGAATGATCAGCTCCTCAGCTGATGATCAGCATGAAGCCATAGACGTGCTTCATTTGTCTGATGACAGTCATAAAGATGTAAGAAAGCAGCATCAGAAAGCACACAGCAGGCTGCAATCCAGTGTCCTTCATCTGAGGTGATAGTGTGACCTTTGGCACGATGTGCATCCTCTCAGTTAAAACCTCTTCCACTCCATGCCCCCTGCACCACAGACCAGAGGCAGGGGATCTTTAGAGGGAGGGAGCAGGCCAACAGTATAAACAGGATACAAGTGTAAACATTTGATAATGAAGATTAAATGATCAACTTTTTATTTATTCATGAATCTGTAATGAATGATGTGTTGTGTTTAGGTGTCTGTTTATTATTGAATGTTTAGAGTATAAGAGCTTAATACATTATGATACAAGTATATGATGGTCATCTCCATGCTCTACTATGTCTCATAACTTGTGTTTGGGTTGATATGTGACACAGATCTGCTATAAAATGGAACAATTTCTTACCACTGGAAAACTTCATGAGTCCAAAACAGCACACAATGACGCCAAGACCATAATTCATGCTGTGATCTGGTGTAAAAACGTTTCTGTAAGAAATGCATTTTTTGTCAATTGGATGGTGAGCACCAATAAGTTTGTGGTTGTACCAGTTTCTATGAAAAAGTGATGGAAACATGTTTATATGTAATATGATCTTCAATAAACACAAGAACGCTACAGAAGGAACACAAGTGATATAAACTGTTACTGAATTTTAAAACTTTAAAGTGAATTTAAACGGAGGCAGTGATTAGAAGAAGACTGAGAGCAGCAGATCACATCAGACCATCTTCCATCCTGAGTGTCTTTAGAAAACTAAAGATGTCCCACACAAAGACGTTTAGAGTTTAGTGCGTCATTCTTATGTGCCTCAGTGACTGTGTCTGCTTCTCAGAGGTCAGAATAAAAGAAGATGTGAAGAGTAACAGAAACAGAATAATAGAAAAGTTTGTGCAGTCAGGATGAAAGCAGCTCAGTATGCAGTCATGTTGAAGTTCACTCTTTGCACTATGGGAGAAAAAACATGAACAAAATGTCTTGAAGCTTTATTGTGAGAGCTAAAAAATGATGACTCATGCAGTGAACAATGTGCAAATAAACCTCATATCTCAGGTATAATTCTAATTAAATAGTGCGTTTGGGGAATTTAATGAAGCCAGTAAACTTAGAACATGTGGACAACAGAAAGACAAATACAACCTCTACATATCTTAAACTACATAATGATGATGGCTCAATGTGAAATAGCAGTGATTTTATAAAATATGTTGATTCGATGAATCGATTGTTCTTTTGTAAACTGTTCTGAATATTTTTCTCAAACATCTCGACTCACTCAGCTGCTCTGAGATCTGCCTCAAAATGTTCTGGATGATCGGCTCAGTGCACAAACCGGAGCTCTGTCGGCTGCCTCCCCCCTGTGGCTGAAAACTAAACTATCATTGACTGTCATCCTTAAATTCAATACCTGCTTTTATGAATCACTACACGCTCCACTATACAGTCAAGTTACACACGCAAAACAAATTATTACAAATTATTATTATTACAACCGAAGGATCTAAAAGTAGAGATTTGAAAATGTAAAATGATGCACAACATGAGCCACTGAAGCTTTTTAAAACCAAGAGAGAAGCAAAATGGCTTGAGAGGAATATTGAAGTAACACAGAGTGAGAAATGATATTTTTCAGGTAACGGTGCATTTACGGAACAGTTTTTATTTGAATAATCCTCCACAGATAGTTTATAGTGCATTTGTAATTTCCTCTTTGTCTGTTGATGATTAACAGATTGTCTACAGAGCATGTGTGATAATCCATGAACATTCACTAACCAAAAACAAACATCATTTATTAAATAAAGAGTCATGAGGACAAAATAGCAAATTTGGCAAAATATAAAAATAAGAAGGGTGAGGAGTAACAAACTGAAGCTTCAGACTACATACTGAAAGATGAAATATAAGTAAAGCTAAAGCCAAACCATTTGAGAATCATGTCCGTCCTGTGCCAGAGATTTACAATGTTCTTCCAGGTCCTCATACAGTCCTCTGAGCTTCAGATCTTTACCAGTGAGACTGCCAGTTCAAAACCTCTGACAGAACAAGAACACTCTTACTTCTCCTTCACTTGTGGATTTGTGATTTGTGTGTAGAATGTGTCAGGGTTATTCATATTACCATTGGGAGTCACCCGTCATAAAAATGTCTTTCTCTGCTTGAAATGAGTTTGTTTGTCTGCTTGGATTTGACTGTGACATAGGCCAGACTCTGAGGTCTGTGTAGGAAGCTGACTCTGCTAAATATAAATTGTCTGGTTAACTCTACATCAGTGTAATAACATCCTCTGCCTCTCTGGTTATGGACAAGTTTTCAGTTTGGCAAAATAACTCTCACCAGTATAAAAGTGTTTGTTTTTTAATCTTACAAAAGGTCAGTTTTAGAGACAGACACAATCAAAGATACACAACGTTTAGAAGACACAGATCAGTTAGAAGGAAATCATTTTCAAAAGTAGATTTACAAAATGTATGTATGTATACTAGATGTGATTAGTGCTGGTGTTACACAAGATGTAAACCATGTGTTGGTGTCACGACTTCATCTCTAATCTGTGCAGAGCAGTCATCAACAAAAAAAAAAAAAAAAAAATCAAACAATGAACGTGATTATTGTTACTGAAGACTAGTCTTATATAGCCTGACCTCTGTCCACACTTTGGCAGTGCTGGACAAAGGTCTGTGTCGTTCTGGTGTAGGGGTTAGAAACACCGGCTTGTTTGGATTTCATTAAAGCAAACACAGTCATCTTGGACAGTGCTTAACTCGTGCAGCTACAGTGCTGTTGCAAAATAGTATCACAAGATAGGAAGCATAAAGGTGAGGGAATTCCAATAACCAACAGCTTATACCCACAGCGTACATGTTAACAAAAATAAAAGGGCATGAGGAGAGAGTCTTCAAATAAAGTGTCCCTAAACAGCCAAAAGGTCATGTGCTCAATGCAGACAATGACAGCAGGGTTAAGGCTTTTCTCAAGGGGTGAACTCCAGCTTTGAAACAGGCCTGCAGGTTAATTCAAGGTTCGACCTCACAAAGATGAGTCTTTTGGAAGGATGGAGCCACACACGTTAAGGCAGGTAATCAGGTGGTACATAGTTTACATCTGTGCCTTCCTCTGATTTGAAGAAATAATGCCCCTTGTGTAGAGGTTCTCGAAAGGCATTCTGGGAAATAAAATACTTCTAAGTAAAGTAGAAAACGCAGGTTGATGGAACGTTAGTGCATGAAGACTTCATGATAAAGTTTTATCATAAAATAAGTCATAAAACATCATAAAGAAATCATAAAACAGGCTGAATGCAGTGGACATCAGACATGACTCTGACAACCACTACATATTTTACCCCTCTTCTCTGTACCACTATTGGTTTTATTATTTCATCTATCAGTTCATCCGTGCCAACACCAAATCATATCTGCCATGAGCCGACTTTGAGCAGTGGTGGAGTAAAGGTCAGAGGTGTCCTAGAGCAAGGCCCTTAAACCCAACTGCACAGTGGCCAGCAGATCAGACTGTGGTTGTACTCGACAGCGTCTGGGTGTGAATGTGAACTACACATATAACATAAACAAAAAAACAACAACGAAGACATGTGACAACATAATCCAGTCATTTTAGCAGTGCACAATAAGGCCTCTATTAAAGGAAGTAAAGACAGGTTCATGTCCAGACTGTTTTCTAATGACTCATTAGTCAAAAATCAATATTGTATCAAAATAAAATTACATTTTTTTAAAATGTTTGACTTTTGGAATAAACTGATTTTAATATTGCGACTCAGTCTGAGTGGAGTGATTGGTTTCTTTTGGTTTGACACTTCAGAGATGAAGCTGCAGTTTGGTGTTGTGTGTTGTCATGACTAACTTTCATCACGTGCGTTAGGTTGATTACAAAGATATTCAAGACTACGTGATCAAAATACTTCATCAAATGAAGTCAAATGCTCATTGTGTGTTTTAGGTTATTACAAACCATAACAGAATATGGTTTACTTTTACAGCCATCAAATCTTGAAAATCTGGAAAATATGTCTTTACAATTACCAGTTTCAAGAGTCAAGAGTCACTCTTTGCTGAATTTTTAGGCCTCAGAAAATGTTTAGAAAATTCACACTGAGATTGTTTGGATGATGTGCTCACAGCTCACAGACGTACAGGGTCACATGTAGACATGGTATAAGAGATATATAAATATAAAAGTAAAACTATCAAGAAAAATATTAAAACTTAGGTCATCATAAAATGTTATTTCATCGTTCTTATTTTCATTTAAAATTACATTTTTTTAAAAGTCAGTTTTTATTTTATAACACCATTTTCACCCCAGTGTGACTTTTTAGGTCACATTTATGATGACGGTGTAGACCTACTCTGTATGGAAAGTGACATATGAAATGAGATAACTTTTGTTATGATTTGACGCTATAGAAATACAACTGAAATTGAAACTGAACCACAGTTGTGTTGTTGCCACCCCCTCATCTTTCAGCCAATCACACGCCTCTCATCACATGTATCACATGTCTCTTAAGCAAACAATCTTAACTGCTAGCAGATTTAGCCAGTTAGCGCCTGTCAGCTAGCACAAACAACACTAGTCATTGTGGACTGACTGTCTAGCTGCTGCTGTAAATAAACACAGTGCACACATGTAGAAAGTAACACCTCAACAGGTGAACTAACACTGCTAACACTGCTAAAACTGGCTCCTGACTTCGATGCTGAGTAATAACATAAGGCTCAGCAGGTTAGCCGGCTGAGGAGCCTTGTTAAGCTCAGGCTTAGTTACTGTGTCTGTGTACGGCGTTGATTTACAGCAGTTTGTTTCAGAACAATGCGGCATTGTTGTTGCTCTGGCTAACAGAAGCTAACTGTCTACTTTTGGTAGCAGTTGTTGAGCTTGCTAGCTTAAGAGGCAGAAGTACACGATTGGCTGAAGGGTTATGGGCAGTAACTGACAACACCACTGTCATGGAATAAAAACGTCTATCATAAAATAAACCAATAAACCTGAATGATGGTTTCTTTTAATAGTGAACACGGGCTTCCAGAATGTGCTTGGTGGAAACATGAAACAGACGGGCGGTTATGGCTTCATGGACGTAGTTTCTTTGTCCAAACTGTGGCAGTGCAGCGGTCTGCTTCACCGAGGCCTTCATTTATATTCTGCACATGCTTTGTGTTTGCTAAACACAAACTAAAGAGCAGCAAGTAGCTGGAGCAATATATTGTTTTGCTGACATGAGGCTGACACTGACCTTAAATTAAATATTGTACATCAAGCGCTCCGTGTGACCCATACCTAATGATGTAGCACTATTACTAGAATCAATAATACTGTTACCATTCAAATTTTATTACAGTTTGTTAGTGTTTCAAAGGCTTTTCTCCTCTAATACAAACAAAAAAAATCATCTAGTGGAAGCTCAGAATATTTGGAGATTTGGATTATTTTTGGCCTGAAAATGTTCAGCTACTGTATATCAACTGTGGAAAATATGTTTAAAGATACACACCCTCATTTTGCTCAAGTGTTCAGTAACAACTCCAAACTCAGAAAGTGTATCTTTAAATGTTTACTCCTTTTATTCCTGCATTTATTCAGCTTATCATATTTAACCCTGAGCCTGAGTTTGTGGATATGGCAGGACGATGTAATGTGTGTGTACTGAGTACTGGTGACTGTCATTAGAAACAGCCTTTCACTCCCATTCAACATGTTGAGTTTACACTGATGACGGGTCCCTTCACACTGCACTCTTCATTCCAGTGCACGCTGAAGTATCGTATGCATTGTGAGAGTGTTTGTGGTGGATCTAATGAATCCCATTGATGATGTGATTGTGCAGCAGCTCCTGATCGTGGTTGTGCAGGGTGGGGTTCACCTCCTCGTCCCTCAACCGAGCATTCTTCCTGATCTCCTCCAGGGAGTAGTCCTTCACCAGGGTGCCATTCTCAAAAACAGTCACCAGCAGGTCCTGAAGAACACAGAGCACACACCGATAAATCAACATGAAGTTTGATGATAAAACTAGAAAATGCATTCAAGCTGATACTGAATTTAAAAAGGAACAAATCCAGATTTTTTTTTTTGTTTAAAATGCATCCCATTATTGCATTGTGCGTTGTCAACTTTTTATTTTATATATAGAATTTTGACAGAACTCACCTGTTCAAATTATATTATAAGACTTTCTTTCTTTCTTTTTTTCCATCCATCCATCCATCCATCCATCCAAGCTGACTTTGAGTGAGAGGCACCCTGGACAAGTCACCAGCTTATCGCAGAGCACATAGAGACAAACAACCATTCACACTCACATTCACACCTACGGACAATTTAGAGTCACTAATTAACCTAATATTTAAGTCCATGTCTTTGGACTGTGGGAGGAAGCTGGAGTACTCGGAGAGAATGCAGCAAACTAAAGATATTATTTTTAGTTCTTTAGTTTTTCATCAATGAATTAACTACACAATAGTCAAAATGTTTTTTACTGAATGGACGTATGTGATCACCAATGAGCGGATGAGGCTGGCTGTGAAATCCTGCAGATTGCACAGTGTTTTGTTTTGAAAATAAAACACTCTGTGCAAACTTCAGATTGAACAAACAGAAAAAAGTGAAACAATTTAACTACATAGCATATTTACTCATGGTAGAAGCACAAGCACATGAAGATGACCAGATCTGAACAGGTTAACCAGGTTTGTGAGCGAAATGCTCCGCTTCTGAAACGCTCCTGGTGAGGTTTACAGCCACACGGAGAACGAACCAAAACAGCGTCGCAGCTGCGATGTGACAGAGACGTGCCTGGTGTCCTTGCACCTTGATGATCATATCCTTGTTTTACCTATCAAACACATTCTATACAAATATATAGGATGTGTTATATCACACTGATAGTAAGGAATGAATGGCTGGGACTCACCTCCTCAGGCTTGCCTGCCCCTCTCTCTATCGTCTCTAAGAAGCCATCAGAGTTTCTCCTCAGTGATAATCGACCCCTCTTTGACATCTTGGATGGGTCGGTCACCGGCTGCTTGTACACGTCCATCTGGAAGAACACACACACACAGGCGAAAGGTCAAAGTTGAACCATGACATAGCTCTGCAAAGTCTTCCTTATGTCTGAATCAATGGCCAATTTTAAATCTACAGATAGTCTGTAAAAGTGACACCTTTAGCTGGACTGTGTCGGTTGTTCATCATAATTGCATCTATCATCCAAACAACCATAAAACAATAGCCAGGTGAAAAGGCCAAGCTGCAGCCCTCATTTATTTACCAGGGAGGTCATATTTATTACAACACACTGATAATCAGTAAAGCCAGTGAATGGACTGTCAAATGTTGGCAGCTTACCCCCTTGCCGTTAGTCTCCACATAGCTGCATTTGAAGGCACAGCTGAGCGTATCTCTGTTAAGTTTCTGAAGCAAAGCGCTGCCACAGCCGAAGAAGATGTTCTCAGCACTCCAGCCTTCATCACTCAGCTTCTCAAGAATCTACAGAAAACAAAGAAAGGAAGGCTTCAAACACAATATAACAGACATCAACATGATTCAGATTTGATGCTGAAGCATTGAAATAAGTTAATAATAAGCCGGCAGAAAAGGTTGTGGGTGATAATGACAAACACTTGCATATATACGGACATAGTGGCTTTCAACAGAGCACAAACTAAGAACATTGGAGAGCATCAAACGTGTCTTTAAAGGGAAACACAGGGCAGTGCAGTAGAGAGCACTGTCACCTTAAAACAACAGCGTTCTGTAATGGTGGGTGGAACGTATCAATAATAATACACACCAGCACGTCAAACATGTACCTGTCTGCCTAACTTGCACTCCCACCTAACCTAGTTAACCTTGTTAGGTGTGGTGTTGAGTGAAGCTACAATGGACTGACACTAAACTGACACTTTGAAAATAGAACATTCTTAGTTAAATGTAGGGATGGGAATTGATTCGTCCATGTTGTGTCTTCATGAAATGAAGCCACACCAACAATGTTAGCATCAGACGTTTCTTTACGCAGCGCACCAACACCACACCTGCTCTTACATGTGACTAACTTAATTTTCTTATGTCAGGTGTAGTGTTGGTGTGATGAAGTGTAGCATAGGTGTGTTAACATGTTGTCACACCTAAATGCTCTGACATCTCATATCCAATGTCAGCTGGCCCTTCACGACCCTCCAATGGATAAGCGGTTATACATAATGGATTTATAGGGAAAAACAACCTGGTTGTTACTGTCACAGTTTGGGCCAACATCCTTTGAGTTACACAATCTGTGCTGAGATCTGGTTTACACACAGTTTAACCAAACTCACTATGCACTTTATCTGGAAATGAAAAAAAAAAAAAAACAAAAAAAACTTCTGGTCTCTGTGGCTGTTACCAAATTCATAGCACTGCCCAATGAAAAAAAAAAGACCCAGATTGTCATACTTGAAAGGCCCTACATGAAGATCATGTGACCGTATCTTAAAAATGTTGAAACTTAAAAACAAACATAAACATCTTCAAACTTTTCTGACTTCTCTCATTTTTTTTAGAAATATCCCAATGGAAATGGTGTAATGTGCAGCCTGCTGTGCTATCTGCAACAGTGTTTTTTGATGTCACCATCGGGAGTCTTACACACACACTATGGGGCTTTAACTTCCCTTTTATTTTTGGTCGGGTAATGAATGGTAAAGAACGTAGAATGGAGCTGTAATGTAGACAGAGTGGAGGTGTTTCTAACAGCTATAAAAAATAAAAGTGAATCTGCAACAGGAAGGAAAACAAAAATATAATGTACTAAATCAGATGTGTAAAAAAAGCGTCAAGATGAACAACAAACAAACTTTTTTCTCACCTCTTCCACTGAGTTGAGGTCAATGCCGTCTCCTTGAATGATTCGCAGGTAGGACGGCAGCACTTTGTATCCCACAGAGTTCAGAGAACAGCCAAAACACTCCTCCAGAATCTTGAGGACCTACAAGTGACATTTCAATAATTTGATTTTGGAGTTTGATTCATACATGTAGGTACCAGCGATTTAAGATGGAGCTGTCTGAACATCTTACAGACTCAGTTAATCTACATTGAATCATTGACTAGGAAGCAGTACAATGGAGAGTCTAGAAGAAATTAAAGTTCCAAAGATCTAGTTAAAGACACTTTATAACAGAGAGGCTGATCTGCCAACCTCAGTACACCTGTCACCTCTGCTAGTCATCCTAGTCATACAAAGAGCCAGATCATCAATAACTTTGTACACTAAACTATTGACACACACAGCTGTCAAAGGTCAGGAGGTTATATCTGTGAATGATGTTACTATCATGTGTTTATCCAGTGTGTGATACAGTATGAAATGAGTGTATGGACAGTGTGGCTGTAGCTGGTTTCAGATGAACCTGAACATCCTTCGATTGAATTTTGGAGTGTTACACACCTGCTCCCTCGTGTTTCCTCATATTGGCTAGATCAGGAGCCCATGCTCACGCTGCTGTGCTCGTGTGTCATTTGTGGACACTGAAAATTAAGGGATTTGGTTCAGGAGCAGACTATCACTTTTAAAACTATCATTAGTGCCCACAAAGCACTGAAGACTGTAGTCTATGCACACTTACTATGTGGCGTCAGTCTCATTTGCATATAAGATGAGCTGAAACCGGACAATCAGGTCCCCAATCAGCTTAGCTAGTTACTGTGGTCCACAGCTTAGAGCCCTGCTGCTCCACTCATAGAGTCTGGAAATGTTTATTACTTACTACTTACTATTTCATGTAGGCTTCACACTCTAAGGGAATAAAGGAGAATCAATAACCAGTATGTATCTCACCAATGCGTCACAGCGCAATAGTGCACCATCATATGAGCACAGATGACACAGAGGCAGTACGATACCTGATATTCATCATGGGGGAATCAAACTGTAAAACAACAGGCCATGAGCTACCATCCATTCCTGAAATCACAACAATCAGACTATAGGAAATCAAACACAATAATCTTTATGACTCCTCTCATCCTGCTAACCATCTTTCTAACTTCCACTTTTAAAAAGGTTGATAGAACCAGGACTGACTACCCAGAGGCAGGTCATACCCTTCATTCTAAAATCATCAGTGTGCTGTTATTATTCCTGTCTGTGACACTCTGCGTGCATATAGTGGGATGCTTGTTTTAATGATTTATTATTATTAATAACTACTTCATTTACTTTTATGTCCTAAGGTGGTCTCTGTGCGTGAGGTGGGGTTCTTGTTGTTTTTTTGTGAGCTCACCAAACCAGTTGTTCCTGTTAACTATGTTGAAGGCATATAATCATAGTTAACGGGAAATGATAGAAATCATACCAGTACTGCCAGTCCAGTTATGTACCTCAATAAGAGTCTCTGCAGGATCTCCAGAGTCTGGCCGGATGACCAGACAGGAGTCTTGGCTGCGCTCCATGACTCGCTCCTTCAGCTTGTCACCCCAGATGTGTTTACAGGCGTTAAAGATGTCGTAGCTGTCACTGACCACTGACACTGGCCCTGAGGAGAACTGGTCCAAGACTCGCTCAAATGCCTCCTTCTCCCTGCTCCTTCCCCAGGAGATGATGGTACTGGATGACAGAAGGGGAGTAATGAACTCAGTCTTGTAGTGCTAGAGATGCTAATACTATAGTTTTAATATTTGAAGAAACAAGCCCTGATGGTTTTACAGGCCAACAAAATACATAAAAACCAAAATAAATGAAAAAGTTGCATCAGGCTCTTTTTCTAATTGATTGTGATGTTGCCACAGACTACATGTATTGATGTACACAGCCTAATCAATGATTTACGTATTTGTGTATGTGTGCGTGTGCGTGTGTGTGTTATACCTGTGCTCTGCTGCTGGAATGGAGAAGCCAGCCATCGGGCAGCTGTAGTATCGCTGAGCCATCAGCAACCCAGCTACTGTGTCTGTACTGCAGAAATTAACCATGTGAGCTGCTCCCCCTAATGCTGCAGACTGGAGAGTCAACATGGAAATGATGAATCACTTTGAAATTGTTCCTTTGACTTCAGTTTAAATTAAATAATTTAGCAAACACAAATGTGAAACATAGTTGTTGCATCCAGTCAATCTGACAACTGAACTTGAGACTTGACATGACATGACTTTTTACACCTCATAAGAGACTCAGAACATCATCTTCCTCCCAGAACTTTGAAATGTTCAATATTTGTCAAGAAATGTTCTAAACAAACATTTAATCAACAAATCTGACGCACGACTGAAACATTTGAGTCTCTCTGATAGCTACCAGGGCCAAGTTTACCTGATAATGGTGCTTTGACTGACCAGTAGGGTTGCAAAGGGGTGGGAAATTTCCAGTAAATTTCCAGAAACTCTCCATGGGAAGTTAAGGGGAATTTTGGAAACATTCCAAATCAGAAACTAATTCCCATCAATGGAAATTGGGGTAATTTAGTAATTGGGGGTAAGCTAACATCATGATAAGATCTCATAAATGGTCAATGAAATGATGCTTGCTATAGCTTATTTAGCCTCTAACTTATCAGCTAGCTTTCTACTGTATGAATACATTTTCATGTGCTACTAAGTTAAACATTAATACCATGCATCAAATATATTTACCCCATCATGTCATCAAAACTTACTTCACTTTATGTCGTCTATGGGCTCAAATGTGTGGCTTTAATAGTCTCTATGGCTCTGGTCCAAGGTTGTAGAAATCATGTGTGCACGTGATGGAGGAATGCACAGTGCATGTAGGGGGCGTGGCCTCAATAGCCCTGCAGTAAGCTTGTGCTATGTGTATGTGATTGAGGAATAGTTTATGGGCAGTGCCCATAATAAATTCCCATAAATTCACGTTAATTCCCATGGAAAGTTTCCCAGAATTTTGCAACCCTACTGACCAGTGAGAGAGCTCCGATGCAATAAGCTACTGATTCTGTCAGCGACCGTGATGAGTTCAGCATGAAGAATGAGTGTTCCTTCAGGCACTGAACAGCTCATTAGGCTAACACTACACAGACACTTGTCTGCCTTCATGTTAACTTAAACACACTTTCAACTCAAAGCCAGACTATGAGAATATGTTGTTCGAATCCTTTTGACAATAAAACACGTTCACCAGCTCCATGGCTCAGTTGCACAACCGACTGATAACTGAATTTACATTCCAGCTTTATGCTTATTATGTAAGTCTTTCCCTCTGACTTTCATTGAGTTCTTTTAATCTAACCTTTGTGTCTGTAATCAGTGATGTGACCAGTATGATATCATACAATCATTTCACAACATCAGCATGACACAGCCATATGCACAAAGCACGTATCACAAGGTGTTTGCTGTTTGCTCCACAGGCCATGCCCTTTTAGATTTTCTGTAAAAACACGACACAGAATATTAAGCTGATTCTATGTAGAAATTCCTGTTATAGTGCAAACATAGTGTCTGTACATACTACATAAAGTACATTGATTGCAGCGAGGTGCAAGAGACACAGGTAAATTAAGAAACATCAGCTTTGCTTTGGAAGGACTGACCTCCTGTGAGGAGACTCCTCTGTAGCCAAAGTCATGCAGTTTCAGGTCCAGGCCTTCCAGACTCCCTGAAGTGGCCTTCATGTGCTTGGCCAGGATCTTCTTAAACTCCCTGGATATGGTGGCTACTGTGATGGGATACCACATCTGAACCAACATGGTCTACAGCCAGCATAAGGGGGTGGTTGAAAATGGAACGGGTGTGGGGAGAAAACAGAAGAGGCTGTGAGTAATCAGTTGTTGAGAAAAAGAAAGACTGTAGCATTTTGACCTCCAATTTAACCTAACACTGTAAAGATTATCACAAATCATAGAAATTAGGGTTCTGTTTCTGTGTAGTAAAAGTATGGAATATGTTATGTGATCTAATCATTTCTAAAGTCTAACACTAAAAACACATTTCTGGATCACCTCAATGTAGTTGGGGAGCCAGTAAAAGTTGGGATCTGTGTTTTCCACAGTGAAGAGCACGTTGCCTCTCGGTATGATCCTTCCCTCTGGGACAGCTTTGATCCGGATTGGAAGACGGCCATCATGTTTCTGTCACCGTAACAAGCACATTCACTTTAGGTTATATGATATATGATGATGATGAATGACTGTAAGTCAGTCTAGACAGACTGACTGTTGAAAATGTCTTTGCATACCTCGAGGACTTTCCTCCAGCCTTCTTCATCGAACACAGCCTGTTTGAAGTGCATCTGGTAGAAGAGCTTGGCTTCCTGAATCTTCTCCTCTGTGATCACTGGGCCTGGAGGGAACACACAAAGTTGCCACAGCCTCAGTCACATGCAGGAAATCAGCCAGAAAACTGCCTTGCCTATGCTACCTGATATCAAAGTATGAGTTCATTTTCTGTTTTGTTTCCACCTTTGTGTTTGATTTAACAAACTATCTTAGCTCACACTTCTGAGCTGTGAGCTTTTCAAAGTACAGTGTTCTACTGGCGACCGCTGAATGAGAAGTTTGCTGATTTGAGAAGTTTTGCTGCCTGCTGCCTTTCAAATGTTTCTCATACTGTACATCAGGCATGTCCAAAGTCCGGCCTGCGGTCAGATTTCATGCGGCCCGCAGCTTCATTTTTATAACATATTATTTATGGCCTGCTAGGATTGTCAGATACTGTATGGCTGGAAGATTTGTCTTTTTTGGTTGACATAATGAAGCATTTGAACCTTTAAGGACATAACTGCTGGTGTTATATATCTGCAGATGTGACACAAAGTATTACTTTCTGAATGATTTTACGAGAAGATCAAGAGTGATACGTTTAACAGACTTTGCATTACTCATAATAAGTCATGTTTAGAATGAACATGAGGTTAAGATTTGTATCAACTTCATGCAAGTTTAATCTATTCCATACAATTAAATCTTTGTTATCTGACTCCAGATGTGAAAGAAAGGAAGGTTAGATTACATTTGTTCACACATGATGGGCTTAGATTTGGTTAGATTGTCATTTAAAAAAAAATTATAACTGTGACAATGAAAACAAAATTGTTACAGAACATTTGTATGTAAATTTTATTGTATATTGATTTTTTTTAAATGTTAGTAAAAAAAAAAAAAAAAGAAAGTACACTCCTGCTGTACATACTGCCTTATGTTTCTGTCAATTCCTCTCTTAGATCAGAGGTGAGAATGTGAACATACCTGCCAGGTACTTCTTTAGCAGATACTGAAGACCAAAGAACACCACTTCATTAAACTGGGAGCCTTTCTTGCGTCGGCATTCAAAGTAGGAGTAGATCTTGCTGACATTTGGAGGATACTGTTTGTAGTGTGTGATCTGAAAGACAAGAAACAGACAGAAGTCAAGCACAACCAGCTTATAGGCAAACTCATGTTCACCCTCAGTATGGGTAATGCTCGTTGGTCACTTTCTAATCTTATCACAGAAGGCAGATTTATATTGCCAAATACCAGGAAATAAAACCCTGATTAGTTCAAAACCACAGGATTCTCTGATCAACGTGACACTTGCGTGCACAGTAAACATGTTTTTCTGGATCCACGTGGGGAGGAATGATGACAACACAAGTCTCTCTTTGTGCTCCTGCAACACTAATTCAATAATAAATAGCAACAAACAGTTCAGTCAATGGAAGAAATAGCCTTAAGAGACATTTTCTGCATTCTGCTGCCTCCTTTTCAAAGCTCCCTGTCCTTTCCCCTTCTTGAACTTAAGAGTATAACAGCACCAATAAGAGTGTTCTGCTTCACTTTATTTACATAGCATAGTCAATACATGTAAATGGTAAATGGACTGTACTTATATATCTCCTTTCTAGTCTGCTGACCACTCAAAGCTCTTTTACACTACATATCTCATTCACCCATTCACACACATTCATACACTGATGGCATTAGCTGCCATGCAAGGTGCCAACTGATCGTCAGTTTTAGGAGCTAACCATTCATACACATTCACACACTGATGATGGGAAACACTGGTGTATGCTAGCAGCCTTGAACCCACACAGAGTTAACTGAATTATACATGGGTTAATGATTAAAAGTAACCATTAACAAAATCACTTTAGGTGTATTCATGTATTCATAAATTCAATCTGAAATGCTCGGAGCGTCATATGGACACTATGGACACCTACAGCTACAGATACTGTCAGACTGTGGGGAACAAATATAGAAGAAACTCCATGGACCTTAAAAGAAAAAAAAAGTCTGTGATGTGGTTATTATGAGCTTCACCCATATTTTCACTCCTCTCTGTCCTCCACCATTACAGTAGTAGTCATTATTTAACTTTATAAAAAGCCAAAATTTGCCCAGCTAGCATAAAATTTAATACAACTGATCTGAAAACAGCCCACTCACAGAGAAAACATGACAAAGAAATGCCATGCTGGCAGACAGACACTCCTTAATATGGCTTCCACTGTCATCTTTACATCTGAGTACATATAGATGGTTATTAAAACACAGAACTTGACAGGTAAGCTTCAAATCACTGGACGTCTGGGGTTACACTGCTACACAACTGAAATGGAGTGTAAAATGAACTCATTTTAAATTGTCAGAAGCATCCCAACACCAATGTGACTGATATCCACAGTTCCTGGTGTTACAAGAACTGAACAGAACAAGTTTATATGACATAGTTATGTTTTTATAAATGACCCCGAGCATTTTCTCTTTATTCTTACTGTCGTACAGATGAACACACCACAGAGTCAAAACAGTGCTGAAAAATAAAAGAGTACCAAGAAGCAGGCATGTGCACACACCACATGATTATGGTATTAGCATACTGTGAACACACCAAATCCAGCGTGCAGTAAAGCATTAAGAGCTGCAAGGCACGAGGGCATATCGGACCTCAGTGAATTCCTCAGAAACTTACATAGTGAAAGCTAAAGCTGTGCTGTGGGTACATACTGGATATAGTCGTTAATTATTACAAGTAGTTATGTGGTTAAGTGGTTATGCAACACAGAATTTGGTCTGAAAACGAAACACACAGTCAAGTCACGTGGCCTATCGATCAGTGCTCAAGTCAAAAAGCATGCAGTCATGTCAGCAGCATCATAGTCAGCATCATCACTGCTGAGAAAATCCAATTATGCAAGAATATGATTTCTTCTGAACCTTCCAAGTTAACCACTATAATACATATCCCAAAATGATCCATTATGGAACCTGCTAACAATCCCACAACCCCCAAAAAACCGCACAAAGAACAACCTATGAGGAACACCGTGCAGTAATGGAGGATGTGCAGATGCTCCTGACGGTTCAAATCTCTCTGGGGCAGCAGAACTCGATTTAACTGCAACAGCCAATTGTACTGTGGACGAGACTAGGGGACATCAGATGTTCCTCTTGAATCCCCCAATACAGACAATAACAGATATCCTGTAAAACAGTCAGCTAGAAGTAGAAACCCACCAGATAGATTTCAGCACGTGAACCTAGACACCATCCACTGTTTCATTGGTTAACCTCTGCTTTTACAGACCCTGATATTCTTCACATTGTAACAACACATTACACTATTGATAGGCAACCAGTTTCAGGTCACGGGATGTGCATAAGATCGGTGAGAAGAGGGTAACTACGATCAACGATCTTTATTCAGAACATAGTTTTAAGTTACAGTACTGCTACAGTCAAAAAAAAAAAAAAAAAAAAATAGGCCAAAATGCAGGACTTCTCTATTTTAATTGTATAGAAAATTTCCATCCATTTGAATTACATAGTTTAAATATAAATTAACTAATAAACTTAATGTGAAGCAAGTAATACGATGAATGTAATAGTACTAATAAACTCAATGTGCTTCCACTACACAGTAGCCAGGTTTATGCATTCAATATTAATAAAGCAATGCAGTCATTTTGAATTTTTTAGTGCTATTACATAAATCTTATTACTTGCGTCACATTAAGTTTGTTAGTTAATTTATATTAAAACTACTGTATGTAATTCAAATGGATGGAAATTTTCTATGCTACTGAAATACCTAAATATTTTTGAGTGTATGAGATGTCTTTCTATTCAAGTGTGCACTTGCAGCCTAGGAAGTAATTATTGATTAATAGAATCAACCAATGAATCTATTTAATCTTTCTGTGAGAGTTTAATGATAACTTTGTTCTGCACTTAAATGAACTGATAACAGAAATATTTCTTATAATTATTCCTTCTTTGAAAAGTTGCAATACAAACCTGTATACGTATACAACACTGACACGATACGACATGATTCGATAAGATAAGATAAGATATAAGATAAGATATAAGATAAGATGGACTTTATTGATCCTCAACACGGAAATGAAGATTTTCCAGATACAGTAAGTAAATTGCACTGGAAAGAATAACTGCACAGCACAGTAAATGTAATTAGCACAGAAAAAGTAGCTGCAGATGTAAAAAGGGTTAGCATGTACTGAGTGAAGTTATCACAGTGAGACAGTGCTGCATTATGTCATCATTATGAAGGAAAAATCTAATTCTGACCTCAACACTAGATGAAGAATGGAATCACTTTCACTCATCTAGATTTCATGGGATCAATATTGGTGGAGACATACTGGATTTTTGAGGGTGTTTTTTAAAAATTTTTATCCAGTAACAATGTATTAACCAAACACGTAACATTAACAACAATCTTGATATGGGTCCCTTAAATTAGATTAAATTACAACAGGACTCCATAAAAATCAATCAGGGCTCTCCTCTCTCCTGGACAAACCGTAGAATAGCTACACTTTGTCTAAATTACCTGTACCCTACTTTGGCCTACTTCAATGTCTTGATACCTGCTAGTCTATACACACCCTCTGATACTAATAAACTGGCATGAAGCTATCAGTTGATGAATTATGAACTGATACTGTCACAGATATGAGTAAAACGTGATAGACTTTATCATAGTGCAGGTACAGAGTCGAGTCTGACATAAAGAAATTATTACATTTTCACAAGACATAATACTGAAGAACAACAAGCCGATGTGTTACACCATTTAATGAGTGAGGTCATTATTTCAATGTCAAAATATTGATTTGATGTCACAAATCGATGGGCAGGATGGATGATTCTCACAGTGTTTTTACGAGTGTCCTTCTATCTTGTGACTCTTTTGTTTTTTGTGATTTTCCTCCTTCTTGTGTAAATGATGTAAATTGTTCTTATATAGCTAAATTATTTAAATTTGACCATGTGGCCTTGCCTTCCAAAAACATATGGCTGTTCTATGAGGCTTGATACCATATAGCTTATCTTTTTGAAACAAATGATGACTGTTTAGTCTGACAATGGCACAACTGTTAGTGCTGAAATCAAATGGACACATGACACCCCTGTCAACGACTAATTACACCGATCAATAACACTGAACATTCACAGGGCGGTTTTGTAAAACTGACGCAAAAAAACCTTTGAAATGAAAAGGCAAACTGGGGGCGTGTTATGTTAGGACAGTATTTCAGTAATGACTTAAAATCATGTACAGTGCAGCACTGTAAACCCAGGGAGCCCAGCGCTCTTTCAGATGAGGAATCCTCTGCTGCTGCTCTGGACTTGTTTTCAGGGCTTGTTGGAGCTAATAAAAAGCCTGGTTGGTGTTCATCATGCAGACCTTTGCCATTTGGCTGCAGTGCAAACCTTTGAATGACATCTAACAGTGACATCTGACATTTAACTCGACTGAGCTGCCTACCCAAGCAGGCTACTGACTCACAAGTGGATTTAGGTTATGAATTCACTGAAATGAAACTGAAAGCTAAACAGACAAATAAAGGTTGGGCTCTGTGACACAACAGCTGTAGTCAAAGAGGGATTTACTGGCTAAGGACTGACTTGCAGTCCAGACACTCCTTAATATGGCTTCCACTGTCATCTTTACATCTGAGTACATATAGATGGTTATTAAAACACATAACTTGACAGGTAAATGTAGACATAAACATAAAAAAAAATCTGTACATCAAAAAAGTATATATATATATATATATATATATATATATATATATATATATATATATATATATATATATATATATATATATATGTGTGTGTGTGTGTGTGTGTGTATCTATGTAAATAAATGGTTTCCAACATTCTGAGTACGTTGCCATAAGATATGCAACACTGCATGCTTCTGTCACACAAGCTCTCTCACACATCTCTCATAGGTCGGCCTTCACTGTCTGTCTGCTTCAGAAGCCATTAAAACAATCAATTTATTGTTTTTACAAAATCTAAATTTTATGTTTGACGGAACAGAATTGGCAGGCCAAATGATGCCTGGGTTCTCTAATAAGCCATCTGTAATGGTACTTACCTGTCAATCAAAGCGGCCATGCTGTTAATTCTGCATAACTTTAAGCCTTAATATCATTTGAACAGGTGAGTTGTATAAAATAGCTGCAAAATGAGTCTACAAGTACGTGGTGGCACCTTGCTGGAGTGGAATGAAGCGCACAGTGGAAGAACAGTGAAAAGAACAGAACATAAAGCTCATTTTAGACTGTTGGTGTGTATTGTAAATATGTGCAAATACAGACAGACGACAACATTTTAAGCAAATTTGAGCTCAACAACAGTTTGTACTGGTGGAATGGGCCCATACCATTTATTTTTCAGTCCCCCTGAGCTTACACCCAGTGGATGTGGCCATGTCAGGAGCGCCATACTATCAGAAAGTGTCCTGTGCTGAATATTGGCACCAAAGGCTTGGTCAGGTTTATTGTCTTGTTTATGATTTCTTTGAGCAGATATGACTTCAAGAAACGGAGTGAAGTTTGAACTGAGTGAAGTCAGCTGTGAAAAAGAGTTTTGGATGAAACGAAACTTAAACTCACTGCAGTGGCGTGAGTACAAATGTGTACAGAAATTCATATCTCTCAGATAACTTTGATTAAATGCCACAGCTCTGTGGACTCTACCCCGTACCTGCTCCTGCTTACTGTATGCTGCTCTAATAACAACCATAAAGACAACATACAGTTTATGTCACTGCTGCTGGTGTCTTACTTTCACTTCTGTCCCTGCCGTCATCGATTACAACAGTCAACACACTCTATTGACCGACAACGCAACGGCCAACGTCATTTGTGTTGTGCAACGGTATGTTAACTTACAGCAGGTTAGTGAAGAGCTAACTGTCCCAAACAGACTCAATGTGTTTGTTGGGATTTAATGGGAAAGCGAAACGGGCGACAACGACGACAACAACAACAACAACAACGGGTTCACTCACCTTGTAAGAATCCGTCGCAAGCAAGAAATTAAAATCCTGTGCTGCCATTGTTGTGGATGAATGAATTAACGTAAATGTCAGTCTACGGTCTCCGTCTCCTCGAAGCAACTTATCAAGAGAGAGCGACCCAGAACACGGACCAGGCAGCGGAGAAAAGAAAGCCTTTAACGTCGAAACACCGAGCTTTAGCGTGTATTTCTTCACTGAGTCTCAGTCGAGCCGTTCAGCGCTGGAAGCTGCGGCCACTCCGCAGGATGGGGGTTGTTGTAAAGGGGCGGCTTTCAGGACGCATGGCCACACGCACGTCCTTTCACCGCCTTTCGGGGCGGGTACGTCATGCTGCATTCAGGTACATATAGGAATTTTTATTGAGAGACGTTAAAGGAACACTCTGATATTTTAACCCTCTACTATGGTACACATTATGATTCCATTTTTTTTTTTTTTTTGGACGTTTTTGGGCTTCGTTGCCTGTAGGCAACATTGTATCATAATTTTTCAATTTTTCAATTTGAACAGCATTTATTTCATAAACATGTATAAAATCTTCAAAAGCTTCAACAGGTTACAATACATGACATTTTAAATTTAAAAACATTATAAAAGGAACTCTTTCAAAGGGTTTCTTGTCTGAACGTTGCCTGTAGGCAACATTGTACCATTGTGGAACAACCCATTGCACTGCTCTTTCACTATACCCTTACATCCAGGGTATTTGCACCTGCCCCTTTTCTGCACCCAAACAGGCCAATGGCCAGTGTTTCAAGCATTCAATAAAAATATAAAGAATAATTAATTATAATTGCATTTTACAGTACACCCTATCTTGTACATACACACATTATCTGTAACCGCTTGTCCTCACTAGGGTCGCGGGGGGGGGGGGGGCTGGAGCCTGACGCAACAACAGCAGCACTGTGGAACCCTTTTATTTCAACAGTAACAATAATAATATTTATGTTGAATATATGCGTTGCAGGCTTCCTCCCACAGTCCAAAGACATACAGGTTAATTGGTGATTCTAAATTGCCCATGGCACGTATGTGAGTGTGAATGGTTATTTGTCTCTATGCCCTGCGATAAGCTGGCGACTTGTCCAGGGTGTACCCTGCCTCTCACCCAAAGTCAGCTGGGATAGGCTATGGGTAGTCTCCTTTTGCCTCATGCTATTCTAACATTGTAGGCTACTGCCATATAACTGTAAATGTTGCCAGACTGCAACCCTAATTTATATTTACAGTGTGTGAGTTTATGGAATCCAGGATGGTTCAGTTTCAAGTTATTTCAGAGTGAAATGAATATAAAATGTGAGACACTGTGCTCTATCAGATGGATTCCAGTTTGGATCATTTGTCTGTTTAGCTTTCAGTTTCATTTCAGTGAAATCAAAATAACAAAATGAGTTTCATTCAACTTCATTGTTATTTTTATTTTCAGTCGCAGAAGTAAAATCAGGCCCCCAGGAAGAGCACCAGGCTTTGAAGCCATTTTGACATAATGGCCAAACCACGCTGAAAATGATCTTTTCACTAATGTAAAAGACAAACCAGGCCTCTAGCCTTTTGAGTTTTCCTACATGCTTAGAAGGGGAGGGTGGAGCGAGGGTTATCAGTATACCATTAAATCATACACATTGGACCTTTACAGCCTTACAGCAAGCTTGCCAGTGGTCCACCACTGGGTTGTGTCATAAGATGGCTGCACAGACGAAACTTTGTGTCAACTCTTTTGTGTGTTTTCTTCTTATTTTTGTCTCTTTGTCTACATACTGTGCTAACACATATTCAGGATGATCGACACTTTTAGAGATACAGTTGTCAGTCAGTTTCAACTGACTTTTTTCACTGCGGACAACGTACTCCCCGGGGTTACAATCCTCCTCTGACCAGCATTCTGCTAGCTAATGTTCAAGCTCTTGAAAATAGGTTCAACAAGGTGCTCATACAGATTAAACACCAACAAGACATTAGGAGCTGCTGTGTTTTGGCGTCCACTCAGACTTGACTGGAGCCCAGCAAGACTGACTGTGCCGTCACTCTGGAGGGTTTCTTCGTCTTCTGGCCAGACATAATGAAGGACTAGGGCAGGGTGTCTGTGTTTTAACAACTCACCGCTTTCCAGTTCTGGAGCTGCTGACCATCAGAGCTAGACCTTTTTATCTCCCCAGAGAGTTCAGCTCAGTCCTCCTCACAGCGGTTTACATCTCCCCACAGGCTACTATGTCTTTAGCCCTGGATGAGCTGTATAGGATTGTAAATGGGCTGGAAACTCAAAGCCAGCCAGAAAATTCTCCCAAAGTACAATGAACATTTCCCACCAGGGGAGAGCAGACCATGGATTACTGCTACACCCCATTCAGAGACTGCTACAAACCCCTCCCCTGCCCTGCTGCAGACCACTGCTCCATCCCGAAAAACTGATCCTCTCTAAACGAATGAATGAAAGGATCAGATTTTTTAAGAACGCAGCTGATGGCAACATCAGTGCATACACACTCTGTTGTATGGGGCGGCTGTGGCTCAGGAGGTAGAGCACTAATCAGATGAGTGGCAGTTTGATCCTCGGCTCCTCCAGTATGCATGTCGAAGTGTCCTTGGGAACCCCAAATTGCTCCCAAAGGCCTCACCATCGGTGTGTGAATGCGTATGAATGGTTAGCTCCTAAAACTGATGAACAGTTGGCACCTTGCATTGCAGCTAATGACAACAATGTATGAATGTGGGTGAATGAGTGGTCAGAAGATTAGAATTTAGATTAGATTAGATTAGCTCTAAATAAGTACAGTCCATTTACCATCCATTTACCATCTGTTGTAGGCTATATAAGTAAATTCATCCAGGATTATGTTCTAAAAGATCTCTGCACCTACCCCAACCTAAACCCTGGGTCAGCTGGGAGATTTGCGCTAAACTCAGAGCACTGGTGACCACCATTAGGGGACCCTGATAATTACAAGGTAGCCAGATATGACCAAAAGTCCATTATGGATGCTAAGAAGACACATGTGGACTGGACTACACTGCACCTTGGACTACAAAAGGAGAAATTGAGACATTGTTCAACTTAAGGTGGCAAGGGGGGTGGACACCCCATCCACATTGGGGATGCTCGGGTGGAAAAGGTTATAGGACTGCCGTCTGTAAAAAAGGACCAACATACTGCTGCTATTGTACCAGAACTCATGCTTTATGCAATACTTCCATATATACACTCATTGTTCACTTTACTCTTTCTGAGGCCCTTGTGTGAGTCCATACAGAGTCACCACAGACATTTTTTATGTATTAATTAATAATCAAATTGATAATTAACTTAAAGAACACAGGTCTGTGACCAGTCCACCCAGCCTCCCTATCCCACTGTAACCAGTCCACTGGTCCTCTCCTCACTGTTTTTAGACATTATGAGCTGAAAGAGCTCTCTGCAGTCACAGCTCTGACAAGCCACCAACCAGTGGCAGATGGAAAGTTCAGTACCAGTGAATATCAGTTTGGTAACTCATTATATTACAATTGCAGCACTGAGAGTGAAATGAAATAATCTTTAAGCTGCAGCAAGGCAGACTTATTTTTGTGGAGAAGCCATTGCTAAACTTCACAGATTGTGTGTTATACCTCTGTCTGCTGCTGATATGAAGTGATTCAGGGATGTGTGAAATGTGTGTAGCACCTTTCTAGTCTTCCGACCACTCAAGACACTTTTACACTACACATCACGTTCACCCACTCATACACATTCATACACTGATGGCAGAAACTGCCGAGCAAGGTGCCAACTGCTCATCAGAAAGGAACTAATCACATTCACACACTGATGCAATTTAGGGCCCAGTATCTTGCCCAAGGACGCTTAGACATGCAGAGTGGAGGAGTCGGGGTTCAAACCACTGACCTTTTGATTAGTGGCTCTACCTCCTAAGCCACAGAATGGTTACCTGTGTGATTGAATACACTTTATTGCCGCTGTCAATTGGACTGTAAGCATATGAACACTAGCTGTGTGCTTACTGTCAGAGTTTCACTGTGGATGTGAAGATGCATAAAAATAATGAAGAGTAGAGCTGGCCCTATCCTTGTTTGTTTCCTGTAGTTGGCTGTGCTCTTCTTGTTTTTCAGGAAGTCAAAGGGTGGAGCTGAGAGCTTGTCAGAGAAGCAATAAATGTAATAGGTTAGGATTCAGGAGTCTTTAAATTAGGGGAAATTTTCTCAAAACGTCTCAAAACTAGAAGTATCTTTTAACCCAAGTTAGGAAAAAGTCCAGTCCTGCCTTAAAGAGTTTTTGGTTTAAGAGTAATTCAGAAAGCCTTGTAGCTCCTCAGTCCAGAGAACACCTGCTCACTATCAGGGAGCTGCTGCAGGTAATGTACCAATGATGATGGGATAATCCAACGAATAATAACTTTAAAAGCATATTTTGAAGCTGGCCATTTGAGAAAAAAAAACCCTGAATTATTTCACCACTAAGTCAAAATAATCAGGTAACAGAGGACATGATGGTTTGCACAATTCAACGCTCAGCGCTCATGAACTTGGAAAACGTCAGCCATCTGTCCGAATTATTAATCAAACCAAAACACTCTCTTTGGTTTGTTTGACAGTATATTCAGTGAACGACAGCAAATGAATGAACTAAATAAAGCTGGTTTCATGGCCATAGTTGGATTACCAGATAAAATTGGTGCCATAAGCAGAACTACCCAGTTACAGTATGAAAAATGTAAAGTAGTACGTAAAATATGTAAACTATGTTTATGTATGAGTATAATCACCTTCACATCAGTCATCAAAATGAATCTGATCTTCTGTTTTTGTCCACAGAGTCTACCATGTTGAAACTAGATTCGACCTTTCGTATTTTTCGCAAATTTCGCAACAACCATAGTTTCTCCTTCAAGCTAGGAAGGAGAGGGTGAGGCAAAGGGGTTGCAAACAGCATTTGCAGCACTAGATTTCACTACATTCTACAGACTAATCCTTTCATACATATGGTCAGGACTTTAGTTCCTTTTGTTTTCTAATGCCATATTTAATTTCTAGCTCCTTTTTTTCATCTAATTTTTTTCAAATGAATACATGGTTATCTCACAGAACCAGACCAAAGCAGCTTTGAGACTGACGGAGGACAGTTTGACAACAGGGAACACTGAGGTGGTTATCCAGCTGTTCATTGGCTGACTCTGCCTGGAATAGGAGCTTGTGGCACGAGAGAGTGTTGGTGTTTACACCTCTAGCACGGGAGCTTTGGAATGCTGGGAGGAGAAGGTTTTCAGGCCCAGGTTGTTGGGGACACAGTGGGGAATTCTAGCAGGAAACAGCGCCAGAATGGGCACCAGAACCGAAGCCAAGTGAACTGGCAATGGATCCAGGCTCACCAGCAATTCTCTAATTTTACCACTGCTACTTATGTTTGCTCTGTACATACAGTAAACATCAGCACCTCTGCTCATATTCATCAATATCATTATACCCTTAAGTAGCAGGACGTATGTTTTGTTATGCAACAGTACACCAGTGACATAATCTATACTACATATACTGCATATTGTGTAAACATGAATGCATGCCTCGTTATCAGTGATATGACTTCACACACAGCTTTCTTCCTCATCTCTGCAGGATATGGATGTGTGATTATGATACTATTGTTCATGTACTCTTGTACCTTTTTTTTTGTAATGAACATTTTTAATGAAGTTTAACACACACATAATACAGACAGGGAGGGATCAATTCACTCAATCAGGGAGCCATCAAGGCCAGAGATTTACTCCCTAGATTTTTAGTAAATAAGTTGAGTATAAAAACAAAACAAATGAAACAACAAAACAAAACAAACAAAAACACAGACCACCACACTGATACTTCTCAATAAATAAGCACAATAAATCATTGACAGCACTGCATTATCAAGGCAACCATTAATTTACAGACAGCCAGTCAGTAAAAATGCTCCATGTAAACTACTGATCCAGTTTGTCCAGTAGGGAGTATGTCATCCTCTCGTAAGCAGCTAGCTGTGCCATTGTTGTAGTCCATTCTTCATAAGGAGGTGGGTATTTTTTCCTCCAGTGCCTTAGTAGTATCCATTTAGCTGTTGTGAGAGCCAAAATAATCCATCTTTTCTCAAAACACGAAAAGTCATTGTCCTGAAGCTCAGTGGTCGATCCCAAGATAGACAGTTTTGCAGAGATTTGGAACTTTTTGTGCAGGACTTCAAATGTAATCTGATGGATGTTATTCCACCAGTCCTTAAGTGCTGGACATGTCCAGTGTATATGTAGTATAGAGGCACCACTCCCGTCACCTCTCCAACAAGAGTCTATTAGGTTCCATTTACTCTTGTACCTTTTATAATTAAGCCTCAATCTCTTACGATATTATAGAATGAGATTTTGATTGTTATTGTCTGACGTGGCTGTGTTTACTTATTAGATTATGTATTGTGTGACTGTCTCCTCTCTTTATTGACCACCTGCCCCATCTTCCCCTCTTGTTCTGTCTCTCTCATTTCAATTATTTTTTTTATTTAATGAGTTTACTGGCACCAAAGTTGAAACAATTGCCAAAGTAGTTCTATACAAGTGACATAGTTTGACACATCATCCAAAGTCTTTACACATGTTTTCAGCAACTATCTTCCAACATATTTATTGTGTTTAGAAAGAAAACGTGGAATTACTGCTCAGAATAAAATGCTGCCAGGTCTGATGCAGCACATTTCACTACAGGGGTGCAAATCATATTCAGAACACTGTTCATATGCTACCGCCTCTGACTGTGAACTGACTAACTTCTTAGAATACTTCACTTAAACACTGAGTACATACTAATTACAGACATTTACATATGCACACTGCACCTTTAAAACATAAAGTAATCTGTAGCAATATACTTTGCTTTTATACAGTCACACACACAACACTGATAATATGTCACAGTAAAAAACATAAAATAAATGCTAGGGTAATCACTTATGCTAATCACTAATGCTAATACTAGCTCTGTCTCGGCATAACTGATGGTGGAGCTTGATCTGGGACTGTCATGAATCAGCTCAAAGTCCAGACGAAACAAGTTTAAAAAGGTGTACATTTAACAGAACCCAAAACACAACCAAAGGAGAGAGACAGACCTGATCAGGAAGAGGAGTTGACTCAGGTGTGGCTCATCCTCCAGACACACCTCTGCCACTCTGCCTGCCTCCTACACTGAACCGGAAACAGGAAACAGAACAGGACTCATAACTGAGGCAAGTGTATTCAGGTATACATAAGCAGTAATGATGGATGGATGGATGGATGGAGAGAAAAAAAGGTTTTAATTCATGAAATGAATAATTTAAATTGAATTGATTATTCATTTATTTTAAACCAGCAGTCAAGCTTTTATTGTGAAAGCCAAGCCGCTTTGATTCCGGTCTGGTGCGGTCTAAATCCTGTCTTCTTTTGACTCAGCTGGATCATCAGGTGGTCGTTCATCTATTGTGCTCCCAGCTGATCAAACTGATCCCAGAGCAGCCGGGGGATCAGGTTTCAGCACCGCGGTCAGCTCCGAGCCCTGCCTCTTCCTCCTGCAGGCAGCAGAGCATCAACACATCAACGCTTCTTCTCTTTTCTCTCCCTGCGACCCCTCCCCCTTTAGAGGCTCTGCTCTCATGATAAATCCCGATGTGCTGCTGACTGGCACACTTGAAATGCTCGGAAATCACGCAAGCAGCTAGACTCTCCAACACTTTCGATTTTTCCTGCTCAGACTGACTCTCCTGGCGGCAATTTTTTTTCTTGAAAAGCAACAGTGTGAGCGCCTCATCAGTCAGGCTGAGGTTTCCACAGCTGCTCCCTCTGGATCTCTGCCTCTGTGACTGACTCTGAAGCTGATCGCCATCTGTTTTTTATTCTACTTTTGCAGTTTTTACCTTTTGCAGCTGGAGTAGACTCCATCCAAACCTCGGCAACATGTTGGACCCGTCTTCCAGCGAGGAGGAAGGGGATGAGATACTGGAGGTGGAGCACAAAGAGGTGGCGGCCCCGAAGAGCCTCGGAGGTGCCCGGCTGTCCCCGGGCCGAGCCGCCGACGGCCACGGCGGCGGCGGGCTTCAGCCTCGGGGCCGCGGGTGCGGCGGTGGCCGACCCTCCAGCCCAAGCCCGTCGGTTGGAAGCGACAAGGAGAAAGAGGACCTGGAGAAGATGCAGAGAGAGGAGGAGGAGAAGAAAAAGAGACTCCAGCTGTATGTGTTTGTGATGCGCTGCATCGCCTATCCTTTCAACGCCAAGCAACCTACTGACATGGCCAGGAGGCAACAGAAGGTAAGATCAGAGTGAACAAGGAGGCAAAACCAAGACACAAACTTCAAGGCGGGCTTTAAATACATCTGTTACTTGTAGAAGGAATTTAAGATTCATGACACCAACTGTTGCTTCACAGTCGCACCATGTCGCTTCAGTCGAATATTCAAGAAAGCAGAAAAAATAGAAGCCAGGCTTACAGTCTGAGAGCTGTCTTCTTCGCATATTACATCTATTGTTCATGACAAACCTCAATGGGTATCATAGAAGAGGAAGCTGATCGACAGTGTGATGAAGTAGCTACAGTCTGAGATGATAGTTACACTATCTCACTGCGCATACATGCATGTACATGTGGCATGGCTGCAACTGCACAGGAGCAAATGTTTCTCCCCTCACCAGAACCCTGGAATGATGAGGCTAAACTGTTTGAGCCAAGGGTTCAGAAACAATGAAATGTGTTCATGCAAACTAAACAGAGACAGCAGATGACATGGATGACGAGAGAGAGAGAGAGAGGGAGAGAGAGAGAGAGAGAGCATGTGTATTCATGTTGTTCCCACCCATTGTAGTAACTCTTGCTTATGTGAATTGCCTCTGGGTATAGAATCATCAGCAGCAGCATCAGTGCTGTCCCCTCCTGCTCATCTCAAGCCCAGCTCTTATTAGAACAATATATCGCTCAGGAGGAACAGCTCCTCCACACCTCTCATCAGTGCCACTGAACCACAGCCTCTACCTGTATACAGTAAATCAGCTCCTCATGAAGAAGACATCATGAGGAATATCACTATCCCGACTGCAACCTGAGGTATATTAGACTCAGTTGTAAAATACTATATAACATTACATTTTTATAGATTATGTGAATGATATGTGGATATAAATAAAGGAAGCAGTTGTGTAAATCTAAGAGAGAGAGATGGCTTCACCTCTACTGCAATTATAGGCATTCATTGACAGTAAGGCTCTGAGCCTACACCCTTTCTACACCAGTTGCATACAGTAGCTGCAGTCCTCCATCTGTGTCTACTCCCAGGGATCCCTTCAGCTGCTTTAATGCTATGCAGCACTCAAGTTTCAACAGCAGTTACATACAGTGTGTAAGTTGGAGGAAAAGATGGTTGTGTGTGCAAAATGGGATCGATTTACAAGGCTAGTGTAGACATCTGAAGCATATCTGTTTGGCCAGATGTGCATGAGATGGTCATCTGTAATGCAGGGCTGAAACATCCAAGTTTTGTGCACTGGATGCAGCAACATTGAACTTCGACTGAAATGTGGCTTTGTCACGTCTCTGCCATGGTACCAGTGTGCACTGCAAACATTTAACGAACATCTTCACGCAGACTGAACCTCAGCAGCTAGACTTTGACTTTTACCAAATGATTTCTCTCTGTCTTCTGTCCTTCACATTAAAAGCATTAAGGGTCCAGTACTCAAGCACAGCACCTATGAAGTATGTACGTATACATTTATACATAAATAAGTATACCTCAACAACTGAAGTCTGGCAGTGTTTAGTGGCTTCAACAAAACGCTTCACATTTGCTGCTGTGACTAAACATATGGCTTGAGCAGTAACCTGATTTGTATGAAGTGTCATGTGAAACTAGGTTTCCTTTATCAGGTTGAGACATGAGAGAATCTCTGTCATACAGAATCTGCCTGAGGAAGTTGATTATTTGACAGGACAAGACAGGGAAGCATTACTGTGGCAACCACTTAGTGAAATAAAAGAAAAATCAATGTACGTACCTGTGTTCCATTCTGTCTAAAATAATTCAATCCACAGTTTGAGTTGACCCAAACAACTCTGTATTGATTCTGCTATTAAACTGTAAAGTTAAATTCATAATTAACTCACGGCTGAACATTAAATGTATTTGTAAATTAAATGTAAACATATTAAAACCTTTGCACCTTTTTGGCCAATAGGAGACATGTTGACATGGAGGTCTGGTATGTAGTTTTAATGTAATTCATGCAAATGGATCATCTGGCTGTGATATTATTTTACAGAAAGCAAGTAGCAACAAACATTTGCAACTGTCTCTTTCACATACCACATTAGATATTTCCACAGCAGTATGTTGATAATGATACGCACACATTTAGCCAGAAAAGACAGTCACTAATTTATCAATAGGAACTGCATCTACTTTGTATATTATGGACGAGCAGTGACATCAGACTCATTTTACAAACACATTCTGAAACTGGTGCTGGGGCACAGGTGTAAATCCTAATTCTAAACTGCAAAGGTGTACTCCGCCTCTTGCCCAGTCCCAGCTGGGATTGGCTCCGGCCTCTTGGTGACCCCTAAAAGGAGAAGCAGTAATGGAAAAAGAATGAATGAATTTTGAAACTGATTAATCAACAGTAATGACTGTAAGTGCAGTTTGAAGTAACAAGTGTCTCATTGCTATCATTCATCATTTCCTCATCATTATCATGGCCATTCATTCAAAGGAAAATTGCTCGGAGAGTACATAAGTTTGCTCATTGTGCACAGCGTCACTGCTCATGAACAGTAGTGCCTTCATGGTCATAACAAATGTTTGTATTTGTTTCCTGTCTGCCTCCATATTGTCTCCCAACAATCTAAGGCAAACATGTAAAATACACACTAAAAATAAAATGACTGTGTAAGTTTGACAGTCTCTTTTAGAGTGGTGGTCTATGAGCAAAATGCTTTTTGTTCCAGTAGCGCAATTGGCTACTGGAACAAACTGACAGCAAGGCTGACTCACCATGCATCTATCAGTGGCCGTGACATCACTGTGAGGTTGCCAGGCTACCTGCTAAGATTCCAGGAAGTCACTATCAGTATTTGTAAAAAAAAAAAAAAAAAAAAAAAAAAAAAAAATCTACTACATGTCATCTTATATTTCTGGCTTTAAGCTAAGCTAAGCTAAGCTAATTTTTTTCTGGCTTCAGCTCCAGCAAACACATGAAAGTCATATCAATCTCCTGTAACTCAGCATGTTTGCCAAAATGTCTGTTCTATCTTAAAAAATCTATCTATAAACAGAGCACTTACTTGCATAATGATCCATTATTTCTATCAGCACATAATGACATGACACGATACAATAGAAAGTTAATGGAATACACTTCCTGCAGCTATACCACAGCACAGCACAGCACAGCACAGAAAGCTCAGTCAGTGAGCGGGGTGCTGCTATAAATCACACAAACTGAGATGTCATCCTGACTTGTGATTCAATCAATGAAGAGAACAGGCAGCAGCCATTAAGATAGATACCAGTATATCTGTGACTGCCCATGACTGCTCTTTTTCCATCAAAGGTCAGCACACAGATCTGATTGGTAATGCTGTTCCCTTTCTTGGGTAAAAACATCTCTTCCTGTTTTTGGCATATCTGTAGCATTGGAGGCTTTTAGACTGAAAGACATCCAAGTATTTAATGCTGTCAACCGGACAGTGTCATCACCTGGCTTCAGGTATGTGCTGAGTGTTGGAAAAAAACACAACTTGCCAAAAGTGTTTAGTATGACAAAGACAGTTAAGCTGTGTGTTAGCTGTGATTTGTGTGGGGGGAATCATACAGCAACACCAGCTGTTATATTGATGCACCCTAATACTCCTAATACTTGCATATCAGCAGAGAATGGAAACATTCACATTCATTCGTGTTTTCTTTAGTTTTTCTGGAAATTCAGTGAAAACATTTGGATGAAAACTTGAGCTGCTTATGTTTTCAGAAGTCACTGGATATTGTTGAGTTGGAGAAAGTAATCTACCCCTTTGCAGTAACACTCATTCAGCAAAGCACTTCCACTGCACACCCTCTGCTCACTGCTCTCTATCGCAGTGAATGAAAGAATGTAACTATGGCGACTGTGTGGCTGTAGTCTGCTCTTCAGTAAAGGCACAAGACACAACTCCCCCTGTCACTATACTGTATATCGGAAAGTGAAAACACAATTGCTGCAGGAAATATAATCAGAAATCAGAAACAGTTTTATTGCCAAGTAAGTTTTCACATCAATGAATTTGTCTTGGTGTTTTGGTGCAGAACAAACATTAAGTAAAAAATAGAAGCAAGATAAAAATACATGTAGGATATGTTTTTAAAATGTAAAGAGCTGTACAGTTTCTGCAGTATCCATCGGAAGTGTGCAGTATGCAGAATATTTCAGATGTGTAAGATGTTTATCAAAATGTAGCAGTCAAAAAGATGTTTGTGATCAATGGTAAAACACAATATGGCCTGTTAACTCACACAGATGGTTATATTGTAGTAGTTCTGTCACTGGATGAAATCAGACACTGAACTATAAATTAAAAACTTTTTTGTATCCTTGCTGGTCACCATGTTTAAGGTGTATATTTGTTTCCCACAGTGCCTTTCAACAACAACAAAAGAAAAGACTGCATCGATAGCAGATATAGATAGCAGTAGTTCTCAGGCTAGTCAGGGACGTTTAAAGCAGGTTATATATAGATATATAGGATATATAGATAGTGTGGTATCACTCCTTAATCAAAACGGGGTTTTATATGAACATGATATGAATTTGCTTGCACTAGTGAGCCTATAGGCTTGTGAGTTTCTCCTGACCCCGTTAGCATGTACAATATGTAAGCAGATATAGAGAAAGCCGAAATGAAACAGGAACTTCTTGGTGCTGTTCCAGAAATAAGAAAACCTCATTGACGTCTGTAAAAAAATGTGTAGAAAAATTGATCTGAGATTGAGGATTGGACAGTGCAGAACAGATACAACTTGTAGTTTGTTCATGGGAGCAATCAGCAGCTGCTGCAATAGACGGTGATTTGTTTTGTATGGAAAGTAAACCTCGGGAACATGCTTCACTTTTTCAGAAAAACATGATGAATGAAATGCTGAATGAGAGACTGTCTTAGAGTCACAGAAGCTAATGTAAAAGGCTAGCCTGGATGTGATGTTGTGACTGGAAAGCTTTATGATGTTATTAAGATGAAGAAAAAAAAAACAACTGATGAAACTGACTAATTGGCTAACTGATTCAAGCTCACACGGGCTCTAACAGATCACATAGAAACTTTAAACTTCTGGCCTGAGTTCAGTGTGAGATGTGTTGGGTTTGTTGTTTAAGTTAAGTTAACCTGAAAGTGAAGATGTAAGACAACACAGAGGAGCTTCTTTCTTGTATATACTGTGTTTTAAACATATATTGGTGGTATTTAGTGGTAGTGCATTTGTGAATGAATATAATAAACATGTAAACGCCCAGCTCAGGCTGCTAAAATAAAGCACACAGTGTTTCAGCTGTACGGTGTGTGTTGTCAGGCAAAGATCCTCCTCATGGTGAGAGCAGATCACCCCTACAGTGCTCACTAAAGGTCTTGTTATTTTCTGTCAGTGTCAACATGTTTTTTTGGTGTCATCATGTTACACTGCATCCAATTCACTGTCCCCATGAGATTCTCCTGCACTCTGGGGAGTGCATGATGAAAGACACTTTGGTTTCATTTGCACTGAGGGACTGTTCCTTCATGAAGTGTGAAATGATGTATAACTGACTGTGGTTCAGTGCTATGACAGTCAGCTTATATCCTGATTTCATACGATCATGATACACAATACTCAGATTCAATATTCATTGTGATTGTTCCACAAGTATTGTGATTTGCTACTTTTTTCTTTATTCTGATTTTTTTTTTTTTTTTAACACTAGACTATGAGAGAAAATGTTCTAATGACTGCATACCATGAGTCATATTTCCAGAAACAATGTACATCACATTCACAGTTTTATTTCAGCAGCATCATTGCTGTAAGGTGACAAACAAAGTACTTTTTGAAGTAAACTACATTTAGCGGCCCCTGCTCTTCAAGCTACTGCTTTACAGTCAACCCACTGAGAATTTGGAGTCTGACTATTGACCAGTGTTGGGCAAGTTACTCTAAAAAAGTAACTCGTTACAGTTACTAGTTACTTCTCCCAGAAAGTAACTAAAGTACTTACTGAGTTACAAATTATAAAAGTAACTAGTTACTTTGGAAAGTAACTATTGCGTTACTTTCAAGTAATTTTTTAATTGCTCAAATGTGTCAAAGAATTTGGACCCCACCTCCACCCCTCTTTGACGGAACTTAAAATACATGTGCGTGTTCAATTATTTATGATAGATCTGAATATTATAATGAAATGGACACTTCATACAATACATAACAGAAATCCACAGTACACAAATCTAAACTATTTTAACGTTGCTGTGGGAAAGTGAGACTAGCATCCAATAAAATGTCATTGATTATTGTAGATATTATAATTACTATGTTTATAGAGTGGATCGATAAAAATAACACAATAGATGTTTTGGAACTTTTGATATTTATTGCACCTCAACAGGCCACAACTAAGCAAAATTAAATTATGCTCGTTAAGCAATGTACCAAAAAATAAATAATATATTCACTCTTTGTAGTTGGAAGAAGCAGTACTTTTGGACTATTGCTGTTTCTCGTTGACTCACGTGAATGTCCTGTGTCGTCTTTGTGTGTCTGATCAGACTAGTCACTAGGCTACGCGGGCTTTCGAATTTGTGTAAGCAAAGCAACACCCGCCCAACTCCACCTCTGATTGGCTTACCATGGAATTTTACTCAACCTCAGCCAATCGTCATCATTTATGCGATGTCTCGTGCCCTCGCCCTCACCAAGGATTAAGGAGGAACAAGAAAAATCTTTGCCGCTCGGCTTAGAGATCTAGTTGGTCTGATGAAAAACAGCGGCCTTCAATCAGAGTAACGCGCCGCATTTTTTGGCAGTAACGATAACGGCGTTACAATGATGGGAAGAGTAATCAGATAGATTACTCGTTACTGAAAAAAGTAACGCTATTACTAACGCCGTTATTTATAACGCCGTTATTCCCATCACTGCTATTGACCCTTTGAGTTCCCCGTAGATGGTGAGACTGGAGTACCAATGTGAGGTAATGCCAAAGGAAATACTGTATATGTCTGTGTGTGAGCACACGTGTTGTTTTATGGTGAGCATGTGAAGTTAAAAGGAATAACTTTCCATTATGTGTTAGCATCGAGCTAACGGACTATGCACTAGTTATGACATGCCATAAATGGGATTGTAATTTTCTTTTTTGGTGTATTGGATGTGTGTGTGTGTGTGTGTGTGTGTGTGTGTGCGTGCTAATATTTTAGAATGTTCTAACTTTTCTGTATTTATGGAACATCATGACATTACCTTGCTCCTATACAATATGTTTAAAAATGAATGTTTGTCTTGTCCATCATGCGCTGTTTTTATCAGTGACATTTCACAGTGTCTGTTCTGGTGTTTCCTGGAGGAAAGCTGCTGCGTCTAAACAGATGGTAGATGGTTATAATTATTCATAAATGTTTTTTTTGCGCCTTTTATTATTATTGAAACGTCAACCGCAGCTAAGATGAAAAACAACACGTACACAGTCAACAAGGTAATAGTGTGTATGTGTCCACATGAATGTCTGTATCATGTGCACTCATTAAAGTGGAGGGAGGAGACTCAAAGCTGCAGCCTCCACACTGCTGCTTATATTTTACATCAGTAAATTACTATTTCAATTTTAGTAATGATGTTTGAGCTCCCAATCATAAAAGCTGTCTATTTTTTTATTATCATTACCCCACCCCCCTCCACTGTGTGATCCAAACACAATGTCCCACTGTGATTTGTTTTCATCATATTTAATCATTTTCTCCCACACTGAACTTGCTCTGAAAAGCCATGTTGTTGGTGCCAATGCCTCCACTCATTTATGTACAGATGATTATACACACATTGCACAGTAGCGTTTGGTTCATTCATCACCAACACAAGAGAAAACCAACTGATCCTGATTTTAGAAGAGAAAAAAGGAAAAGGGTGCAGAGAAGAGGGCGGATTGAATATTTTTGTCATCAGGTCAAACAACCACTATGAGTGCAGAGAACACTTTGAAGGCCCTTGAATGCGAGCTATTCAAAAAGACATCAGCAGCGTCACAGTTCAGACACAATGTCAGAATCAGTCTGTGTGTTACGAGAGGATACGTAGAGGTAGACAGAGAATGAAAGTCTAATTTGACATTCTGTGTTTAGATCACACTCTGGAGCTCATACGCCTTCTCAAGCACATTTGCCAGTCAGCTGGGAAGTGGGTGGTACTGCACTGGGCTTGAGATGCTGTGGGCTGAAAAGAGATAAAGACATGGCTGTTCCTTGTTTGAAAGGTTTCTTTAATGTTCAAACCTGTCTTATCAAGACTTTGTAAATTGCAGTTTTAGGTCTTCAAGAATGTGTTGCAGGCTTTGAAGGCAGAAGTAGTCTCAGTGTTGAGTTAAACTTCACTAAACAACGCTGACTTATCATCCCTGCATAAAGTTGTTACACATTCGAAAATTATTCTCTTTACACATCTAGGAGACACAGTGCAGCATTCAAGGAATATTTGTGGACACCAAGTGCTCATATTTTGTACCACAGTGTAGAAAAATGTGTCTAGACGTTTCAATGTGTAAGCATCACTAATAAAATAGAGGGAATTTTCAACTGCATCATATACTTCAGACTCTGTAACTAAAGCTTTAAAATCAATATAGTGGAGCAAAAGCTACAATGTATGCCTCTGAAATGGAAGTGTAAAATAATATAAAATGGAAAAAACAGTCCCTCAAAACTGTCAAAGTACAAAACCTGAACCAAACAGTGTTAAGTTCAAACTCAAAGCTCTGCAGAGCTGATGGGAACCGAAGAGTCGGTCCATAATTCTATGTTGGTTTGTTACTACAAGGGAAAACTTTACACATAAACATTTGATCTACTGTCATTAGAAAAATGTTGATTAGTGCAGCTTTAAACTTCAAACATGATGCTATAAACATGACTAATTTGTCTGTGCACAGTGATGGCTGATTTGATGATTGATAAAAAGAACAACATTGTACTCACCAAGTTAATTGCTCAGTGGAGGCAAACAATAAAATTAAAATCCAAACTGTGTGTTGGAAGCACCCGTCTTCTTGACTGTTGTTTTCCCAGATTTCAGCAAAAAACAAACATTTTGTAGTAAAGTTGGTTCCATGGCTCTATGGAGCCATCCACCAAATCTGATTATCAGCATTCTTATGGTTATCAGTCAGTTAAAAAGAGTCAGATATTATATAAAATCAGACATACATACTATAACTGAGTTGTAGAATATATAACATTTGTTCATTTGATCACATTGATTGTGTTGCAAAAGGAACACTTATTTGTGTCTGCAGCAGTTCTGACATGGGGACAACTTGTCCCTGTCTGTCATGGCAGCTATTTGCACTGGCTACCAATCGATCATTTCTAATCCTGTTTCTTATCAAGATCCATTTTCAACTGTTGTGAGAGCTTTGCTCCAAATCTATATCTATCTGTATCTGCTGAGAGCTAAACAACTTTTAACTGCCTTCTAGAGGATGGATAATCTTGCTGAAATATGACACATTCTATGAAACTGTCAATACTGATATTCAGCATTCATTCTTTTGTCGCTTGATCTGATGGGAATTGATCATACATCAGGAGCCGAATCATCTGTTCTGCGCTGTGTTCTTCCACTGTGCAGATGCTGATGTCCTTGGCTAACATCACAGTTTGTCAGAGGCTGTAGTGGGCTCAGTCCTCATAGCTTGTCTGAAGGGGCTAGATAACTCTAAAGTTAGGCTACATTAGTGATGGAAAAACTGGAATGGCTGTTTTCAAAGGGGTGCCCTGACTTCTAACCTCAAGTTATCTGAATGAAAATTGGTTCTATGGCACTCTATGGAGTCTCCGCCTCACAGACATGCAAACTATGCTAATCCCATGCAGTACATTATTTTCACAGAGTGTATTTGAATATTTTTGCATACTGGGGTCCTTATTGGAATTGCATAAATTGGGTTGGATTGAAAAGCTGAGACTCGTGTGGATCAAATAAGGCCAGTATGGCCTCACCCCCCATAGGAGCCATTTTATTGTAGTAAAACTATTTATTTCCCTAAATTGATCTACTGTGACCTTCAGAAGCTGTACAACCACAAACTAGAGACCAGCAGCGTTCAGACGATGTTTGACTTTCCTACATATAATGAGCAATTTCCAAGTGCTCAACATTCATTTCAAAAAATGCAATTCTTACAGAAATCCCCAAATGACAAAAGTTTATGACAGATATTGATCAATTTTCCAGTGGTCATAGATGGTTACATTTTCTTTGTATCAATGCAAAAAATGTTGCAACTTAGTAGAGCATAGAGAGAGTATGGGAATGACCATCATATACTTCATTCATAATGTACTAAGCCCTTATACACTCTAACTTTTAACGTTTGAATAGACACCTAAACAAAACACATTGTTTGTTACACATTCATGACCAGAAAAATGTGACACATAGTGCTGAGCTGGATCTCAAATAAATCTTAATGTTCCAGCTTTAAGATGATGCTGTATTCTAACATTCATAGACTGAAGCTGAATTCAACTTTCTTTTACAAAATTCTCACCTGGCTTGGAAAGAGTCTGATATCTGATCTTTACTGTGCTGTCTTAAGTCCCATCGGACAGGATTCACTTTTCAGGGAGGTGGGGAATGCTCTCCTGTAATTTAACTACTCACAGCATTTTACCCATGGTGAAATTACACGATATGGTCTGTACAAAACCAATCTCCTTCTCAGAATCTGAAGTCTGAACACACAGACATGTAACACATGATTAATCTTTTATTACTAACAAAATATTCTGCAGTCTCTACATGCACAGGAGCAATGCATTCAGGAACTGTTAATAGCCAATTCACTATATTTTTAATGGTACCAAACATAGGTTCAAACAAAGAAACAAAGACAATACCAGCACTGACCTGTAGCTGATATTACAACAACTAACATTTGAGGAGCTTCTATTGAGAACTAATTTATTACTGGGGTGGGAGTGAAAAATGAACTACATAAATGCTCTGGACAGGGTTAAATGACTGACCAACACAAGTGAGATTAATATAAGCACTACCTCTATAAATCCAATCTGAATGTGGCTTTAAAGGTCAGAAAAATCAAACTGTAGCCTATTGGCCCTGTGAGAGGTTCAACTCAGCACTAGTCATTAGACATAAGGAAATAAAAATGACAGGCGTGTTGCTCTGTTATTGTATAGAAAGAATTGTTATTGCATAGAAAGAAGCAGAAACAGGAGTGAGATTAGTGGGTTAGTGTGCTAAACCCTGACTAGTATTAGTCCTGTACAAAGAGGGGTCCATGTGTGTTTGTCATAATTACAGTGTCATCTGTGTTCTTAATCCTGTGCAAATCTGCCCTGTCGTGCAAAATATGCAACACATTTTATCAAACACAGAGGTCGTTTCATCACATCTGTGTGAATGAGCTCATGGTGTTTCATTTGCTATGGCCAGAGCAAATGAAACACCATGAGCTCATTCACACAGACTGGCCACCCCTCCATTAAAATGTTGTATTGCTCTGATCGGTTGAAGGCTGTCCGATCATGTCTATTGGTCTGCATCTGTTCATAACACCCCTTGAAAACTGAAAATTACCTGAGAGGCTAAATGACAGGCTAAATACTCACTCGCAATTAGAGTCATAATCATAAAAGAGACCAAAAAATCAGTTTATATATCTGTGTGATGAAAAGCTTATATTCTAAACTCTCGTTGTTCTGGTCTGGAGCATCAGTGCTCTCCATCCATCCATTTTCAGAAACTGATATCCTCATAAGGTCAGGTCACAGTGGGGCTGACTTTGGACGAGAGGGAGGGTACGCCCTGGACAAGTTGCCAGGTTAATGGGCTATGTGCAATTTAGAGTCACCAATTAACCTGTTAAGTACATGTCCCCAGGCGAGGTTCGAACCAGGAACCTTCTTGCAGTGGGGCGACAGTACTAACCAGTCCACCACCACATTTTATTTAAAAGCACTTTTCTATAAACTCAAAGACATTGTACATGGTGAAAACATCAAAACAGCCAAACATCCAAACAATACAGTAAAATCACATTAGACGTATTAGAAAAAGTTATGCTTTTGTCATTGATTTGAAGGTGGGTAGGTCGGTACAGGATGATGTTTGGGGAGAGAGTTCCAGAGGGAGGGGACAGCTATGGAGAAGGCTCTGTCACGTTAGGCTCGGTGCTTGGTCCTGGGTGGTGGGGTCAGGAGGTTTGCATCAGAGGAAAGGAGGCAACGGAGACCTTGTTTCAAGCTGCTGTTTTCAGTGAAAAAACCCACTGTACACAACCTGCCCAGCACCAAACAGCCAACAGACACACAGCTGATGAACACAGTTCAACAGTTATTGTAATTAGGTGCCCAGAAACTTGACCTCAGTTGAATGCTAATGTTGCTTTGTTCTGCTGGATGTTTGCCATATCATCTTAATAAGGTGACAAAACATTCATGGTGGATTTATCTATTGTTGCTACTGTTTTTGTGGCCAAATAAATAATCATTAATACAGGTTTCACTTTGTTCAAATAAATACAAAGGTGATGACTGTAGTCAATACTTAATCTTAGATAGAAGGTTCAGTCATGGAGCAGTTTCACAGTGTCACAGAAACAAGTGGTGTAGCAGTCAGTCCAGGGTTGACGTCAGACCTGTCTGTAGCTTCTATGAGTTGTTATACATCCTGATCAAAGATCAGAAAGCAATGATAGTGGCTTTCGTTTGAGCTCCAGTGAAGCAGTGTTGATACTTCTATTTGACATTCTGAAAACATCTCCTTTAATAAACATGGCCCCCATGAGGCCTCTGGTTCACTGTATAATAAGCCACTTCTAACACTGCTGATTGTATGTACCATACCAATTATGTAGGAGCTGTGAACATGGTGATGCTGTACATAAACTTTATAGTAATGTTCCATGCATACACAAACCAAACATAAATATAAAATAACATTCAGATTTGTAATTCGACAGCACTTGAAGGTTTTGTTAACGCTGTTTGACACGACAGAATAAAATTGGGTTCACACGATCACATGTATCTTCCCGTGTTCTTTCTTAGTCATCAGATGGTTAACAGTTGTTAATTGGAGTAAAGATGCATAGTTTAACGATTTCTTGTTCTCTTTTGTTTTTTATTTACGTTGCTATTCTCTCCTAATCAGGCCGGGGGGGATTAGTATGCCCAGGTGAGGCACTCTACGCAGTAACACAATCAGGCCATCTGCCTGCTTGTTTTCTGCACCACAATAGGGGCTCTGATGAATCCACTCCTCTCTCCTCTGCTGCTCCACTGCTCACCACCTCTTCTCCCCTCACTTTTGTCTCATTCTGTTTTTGTAATTGCCCCAAATTAGCCTGGTCTTAAAGGGACATTTTACACATCAAGGTCTGGTTACAGGAGCCGGGAAGAACTACAGCAAATGTGTACAAAGTTGTACAAAGCATTGTGTGGCTCTTAGGAAAGCAGTGTGTCTTAATTAGTAACAAGCCTTAATTAGTTGCCTCAAGTGATGTTACTAGAGTCAGTGTCGGTCAGTTCTGAAGACTACAAGATGAAATAATTCTCAGTGTGTCGATTTGCCCGACTTCTGTAGCCTGTGTACATTAGCTGCTACCACCATAACAGACCCAAATCTACAACTGAACAGTTTGTTGGCCAAGTTGCATTGTGGGTAATGTAGGCAAACAAGAGTAATAGTAAAGTAATCTCTTGTCCTGCTGAATTTGATAATCTTTTAAAAACTGTTCATTGTGAGTCAGATACTTACAGTTATAGTACTAAATGAACCACTGCCAGGATTTGGCCTATATGTGACAACTTATGTCATGTAACACTTTTCAACACTAAGTCACACACCACCAACTATTTCACTGATTTTGGTGTAACTGGATCATATTTCATGGAGAAAATGTTTTTGGTTATCCCTCTGATGTTAGCTTATGTTAACTCAGTTTGTTAGCCGGGCTTCCTGGACTTTGAGTTCAGAGCACTGGCGGAGTGTTACGCCTAATTTACACCGGGGACGTAAGCGCCGCGGAACGGCTGCACCGCGGAACGGCTCCGTCCTCTGCCCGGCGTCAATCCCCACCGGGCGCGTAACGGCAGCGCTGCCTTGCGAGCCAGTCGTATTCACGCGAGATCAAGAGATCACGCGATAATCCTGAACGTACGCGAAACCGCGAGATCCCGTGATAAACTGTGGAAACAACAACAACAAACAGCTTACTTTGCTTCTCTGACGTGGAAGAGATTATAAAAAGGATCTGTTGTGTCATAAATTATTGTGCGTTGTTCCACTTCAACAATTACTCTGTCGTCGTCCATGTTGAGACCCTTTGATCGATTGACTGCTGACCTGGTGCCACCGGTCATGGTGTAATGTTGATGTGACGTTGTGATAGGCTACATGAACGGCATATTGTGTTTTATTTTGAAAGGGGTTGGAAGTGTATTACTTTGATTCAGTGTCGGATTTCCTGTCTGGTGCAATCTGCTCTGTTGAGCTTGACGCGAATCAGCAACGGCTCCGTCAAAAATAGAAGTGCTACGGAATGCTCGCGCTGCAGAGCGGAGAGCCGCTGCTGGGACGCTGCTGAGACGTTACGCGGCGCGCCCGGTGGGAATGGTCTCATTGACTAGAGTGGCAGCGATCAGCTCCGGTGACCGCGGCGCAGCCGTTACGCGGCCGTTACATCCCCTGTGTAAATTAGGCGTTAGTGTTTGTACCACACGTGTTTTGGACCACCAGGAAGATTTCAAGCCATGGGACGTGGGCGAATTGTGTTGTGCCAGAACCAGAGCTGGGCAAGCGGGTAATTTAACTAAGCTCAGCAGCATCTGTGAACATAATAGCGGAGGTAAAAAGACAGAAGAGGACGTTGATGGATGAAGCAAAGAGAGGAAATAAGAGAGTTCTGAGCAAGAAGCCTCTTAAGTCTTTCAGTGGTTGGTGAGAGCTTGGTGAAATAAAAGGCTGAAAGACAGACGCCAAGCTGGGCTGACTGCTGTTGGACTAGTCAGTAATATTAGCTGGCTGCTTTGTCTGCTGTTGTTGACCTTATTGATGTTTGGCTCTTAGCAAAGTTGTCGACTCGCTAGTTTTTGATCAGAAGTAATGTAATCAGAACAAATACAATACAAATACATACGTAATCTAAATGACCGCAGTGGGATTACGCTGAGGGGTGCTAAATCACAAAAATACAAATTTCTACGTAATGTCACTTCAAACAATGAAGATAGTGTGTCACCTCTGAACCCAAACTGTGAACACACTTTTTACATACCACTAACTAACTGTCACTGCTGTCAGTATCAGTGTGCCTGACAACAAAAAAATAACCTTAAAAAAACCCTTTTTGAATTCCATCATCAAAGGCTTACAGCCATTCGTGTGTGTGTGTGTGTGTGTGTGTGTGTGTGTGCGCATGCAGTTGTGTGTTGTAGAAACAGATCAATAGTTTCTGCATAATTCATGAGGACAGCATGTAGGCTGCTAATGATGATGAAAGCCTTGTCAGTTGGCCTGTTGTGTTCATGTACAAACACACACCCACACAGCTACACACACACACACACATGTATGTACTTCACATGCTTCAGTGTACGGAGGTCCTTTGACACATCCACTTATAGAAAGCAATGAGTGCGGTGTAATTAGGCTGGGGGTGAGTCATTGAATCTATTGAGACTCTAATATGATACTCATCATCGGCGTCTGCAGGGCCACAGAGCAGTTAGTATTAGAGTCCATGGCTTTTTAGACAGACAACCAGAACTTTCTCCACAAGCTTTCCATCAACCAGTGATATCATATCAAGAATGGAACTGGAGGGTTTAGCATAATAGATCATACACTGAGTATAAATACACTTTGTCCATATTCTGTAACATGTATGTCATTTATATGAAAGTAACAGCAGCACAAACAAACACGAAGGAACCTGTACTCAAACATTTTGGTGTCGAGAACAAAACCTAATCTGCATCCACCCTGTGATATTCATCCATATAACAACGTGTTCCACTTGGTACAGCTGTCATTTACAGGACTCATCCACACATTCATTCATTCATTTACCATAACTGTGTATCCCTATCTTCATGCTCACATTCACACCAACGGGCAATTTAGACCAATTAACCTGTTAAGTGCATGTCTTTGGACTGTGGTGGGAAGCTGGAGAACCTGGAGAGAACCCATGCAGACACGGAGAGAACATGCAAACTCCACTCAGCCACAGACTCCCCAACATTGGCTGCGAGGTTTCAACTTTTTTGCTGTGAGGGGAAAGTGCTAACCACCTCACCACCCTGCCATCTCACACATTTATATAAAACACAACAAAACTCAGAGGAAGTCTCTCTCTGCAGATGAAATAAGAGTAACAGTTTTCTCATTAGCTCTACAGCCAAATTGGAATAAATTAGTCTAGAAGCTAACTAACTCTTTCACAGTGCACACTGTCTTCTGTTCTTAATGTGCAGAACATACAATTTATGTTAATGCAGTCTAAGTGATATACTGCTGTGCCTATTGTTTAGAAGCTTGTATTGTAATTGAATTAATCTGTACTATGATAGCTTAATGTCATAATGCAACATGAGGTACATTTCCACAGCACTCATTCCATCAATCATGTCATACTCAAAACTCTGCTGGCCAACGTTTTCTTTTTAACACGAACACTGTTTTCAGTCGCTAATTAATTACAATTACCTCCTCATAGTTGTTGTTGTTGTTTTTTGTTTTTTTTATTATGACTGTGAGGCTACAATCAATAAAACATAACACTTCCTCCAGATATTTCACATTAAAAGCCCACCCAGGAAGGGAGGTGTTATGCCCTTTGAGCCAGTGGATATGTTTCAGTGTGAAACATCTCTGCGGGAAGTGTTAATTGTTGTATCATAGCGCTGTGAAACTGTACATAATTCTGAATTTAAACAGACTTGTAAACAGAGAGGCTTCTTACCAGTGATGGGAATAACGGCGTTATAAATAACGGCGTTAGTAACGGCGTTACTTTTTTCAGTAACGAGTAATCTATCTGATTACTCTTCCCATCATTGTAACGCCGTTATCGTTACTGCCAAAAAATGCGGCGCGTTACTCTGATTGAAGGCAGCTGTTTTTCATCAGACCAACTAGATCTCTAAGCCGAGCGGCAAAGATTTTTCTTGTTCCTCCTTAATCCTTGGTGAGGGCGAGGGCACGAGACATCGCATAAATGATGACGATTGGCTGAGGTTGAGTAAAATTCCATGGTAAGCCAATCAGAGGTGGAGTTGGGCGGGTGTTGCTTTGCTTACACAAATTCGAAAGCCCGCGTAGCCGAGTGACTAGTCTGATCAGACACACAAAGACGACACAGGACATTCACGTGAGTCAACGAGAAACAGGAATGGTGAGCGCGAATAGTCCAAAAGTACTGCTTCTTCCAACTACAAAGAGTGAATATATTATTTATTTCTTGGTACATTGCTTAACAAGCATAATTTAATTTTGCTTAGTTGTGGCCTGTTGAGGTGCAATAAATATCAAAAGTTCCAAAACATCTATTGTGTTATTTTTATGATCCACTCTATAAACATAGTAATTATAATATCTACAATAATCCATGACATTTTATTGGATGCTAGTCTCACTTTCCCACAGCAACGTTAAAATAGTTTAGATTTGTGTACTGTGGATTTCTGTTATGTATTGTATGAAGTGTCCATTTCATTATAATATTCAGATTTATCATAAATAATTGAACCCGCACATGTATTTTAAGTTCCATCAAAGAGGGGTGGAGGTGGGGTCCAAATTCTTTGACACATTTGAGCGTTTAAAAAATTACTTGAAAGTAACGCAATAGTTATGTAACCCTCTGCCTCTGCACGCCCGCTGCCATACCCTCCACACCTCCCCGGACTCTGCGTTGTGTTTTGATGTTTTTTTTTGTGATGGTCGTGGAGTGTTGTGGAGGGAAGAAGACACCAGAAGCAGGATTCAGGATTTGTGGCCGAGACCTTGACTTTAATCCTCGTTCACACAGGGCTTCATGGTACCTTCGGGACGAAGGAAATTAAACTCTCTTAAAGAAATAAATCGCCCACTCAAACAACAGTCAACATAAAAAAAACCCACATAAAAAAGAAACACCAACCCAAAACATACATTCCCACATAAAGCTCACAGTCAACAAATAAAAAAACGGCCCACACAGAACCAACCGTCCACTCGTTCCCCAGCATGCTAGCCACACTCATAGCCACCCCCCACTAACAGTAAACAAAACACAGTTAATTAACACTCCTACCTATGTCAGACTTTAGCCTGACATATGAATAAACAATCAACCTGAACAAATTAACAGAATGGGCAGTTTTAACGCTAATATTTGAATATAATGTAGGACGCCGTTACACTGCTTACCTTCGGGGCGAAGGAAATTAAACTCTAAAAGAAACATGGCGCCCCACACGGAGAAAATCTCAAAATCACGGCAGACAGCGCCACAGCGCCACCTTGTGGACCCAAACAGGCAACTGCCTTACAGTTACTTTCCAAAGTAACTAGTTACTTTTATAATTTGTAACTCAGTAAGTACTTTAGTTACTTTCTGGGAGAAGTAACTAGTAACTGTAACTAGTTACTTTTTTAGAGTAACTTGCCCAACACTGCTTCTTACTAAAGTGCAATACATTCTTATAAAACATATCAGTTAGCGATATAGGCCTGTCTCTCCATTTCAAATAAATCCTTGTGTTTTTTTTACAGTTACAGAAATGGAAAACAACGAAAAATTAGTCTGGATTTTGGTGATGTCATTTGGCACTATATCATGCAGTACAACATTAGATGTCACTCAACTGAAAGCCAGCCTAGAAACAGAGAAAAGAGAGAAAGGAGTTCTTATCTGAACTATTTTGTTTGGATTTTTCTCATTTATTATGTCAGAGGTGCCGTGGACACATGCTCAGAGAAGCTGCTCCAGCCGTCCATTCACTCCAATAATGAGAATGAGAACGAGTTGACCAAGTCCATATAGAAGTCATTTTTTCACACATGTAAGCACACAATGAGAGATTTTACATGTCAGGCGTGTTCTCTTTACAAACCCAGTCTCAAAATGACAATACAGGTCTGTGACGCAATCAGAACGAACTGATAACTGATAACATCACAACGTTACGTCCACGCTGGACAGGACACAGACAGCAGAGAGACAGACAGGACAACGACAGCAGAGAGACAGACAGGACACAGACAGCAGAGAGACAGACAGGACACAGACAGCAGAGAGACAGACAGGACAACGACAGCAGAGAGACAGACAGGACACAGACAGCAGAGAGACAGACAGGACACAGACAGCAGAGAGACAGACAGGACAACGACAGCAGAGAGACAGACAGGACAGACAGCAGAGAGACAGACAGGACACAGACAGCAGAGAGACAGACAGGACACAGACAGCAGAGAGACAGACAGGACAACGACAGCAGAGAGACAGACAGGACACAGACAGCAGAGAGACAGACAGGACAACGACAGCAGAGAGACAGACAGGACAATGACAGCAGAGAGACAGACAGGACAACGACAGCAGGGACACAGACAGCAGAGAGACAGACAGGACACAGACAGCAGAGAGACAGACAGGACAACGACAGCAGAGAGACAGACAGGACACAGACAGCAGAGAGACAGACAGGACACAGACAGCAGAGAGACAGACAGGACACGGACAGCAGAGAGACAGACAGGACACAGACAGCATAGAGACAGACAGGACACAGACAGCAGAGAGACAGACAGGACACAGACAGCAGAGAGACAGACAGGACAACGACAGCAGAGAGACAGACAGGACAACGACAGCAGAGAGACAGACAGGACACGGACAGCAGAGAGACAGACAGGACACAGACAGCAGAGAGACAGACAGGACAACGACAGCAGAGAGACAGACAGGACAACGACAGCAGAGACACAGACAGCAGAGAGACAGACAGGATACAGACAGCAGAGAGACAGACAGGACAACGACAGCAGAGAGACAGACAGGACACAGACAGCAGAGAGACAGACAGGACAACGACAGCAGAGAGACAGACAGGACACAGACAGCAGAGAGACAGACAGGACACAGACAGCAGAGAGACAGACAGGACAACGACAGCAGAGAGACAGACAGGACACAGACAGCAGAGAGACAGACAGGACAACGACAGCAGAGAGACAGACAGGACACCGACAGCAGAGAGACAGACAAGCCGCACCATGCAGTATTTCAGACTATCGGGACGAAAACAAGAAATCTAAATCTGCATGTTAATGGACGTGTGGCATGAGAGCATATGAAAAGGGTTAATTGTGTGTCTCACGGTCATTGCGTGAAAGTTGGCAGCCCCTGAACGAGCCAGTCAAATGATCAGTTTATAAAGTGAGGAGCGAGCAACATAAATTCATTCACAAATTGTGGCCCTAAGCAACTGCATAGCCTGCTTATGTCAGCAGCCGGCCTGGCTCATATTGCTTTGGATAAACGCATATGTCAAACTTTGATGAAGATGAAAGTAATGTAATGTAACCTTTATCTGTGAAATTTCATAGTCACAGTGTAGTAGTGAGCATTGCAGCTTTTTCTTATTTTAACACAATAAGTCGCCCATGTTGCTCAGACATCACAAACAGTAACATGCTACACTTTCACGTCATTTAGAGATGAACATGCTACCCAAGGTGTCTGTAGAAATACAATCCCTTAAAACTGCCTCGGATCAACCGAACCAAACACCATGAAGCTGGGTGGTCAAGAGTTCAGTGACCATAAAACATGTCAAAAATGTGAAATCTGTGAGTCCCTATGTAAAGCCAGCGTTTGGTTTGTCTGTTAAACATGACAGTCCTGCAGTGTCTGTACATATAAAAGTATCATTTTAAGGTAACAAAAACATGATTCTTATTTTCAGTTGATTATACACTCGTGAAAACATAATTATACATATTATATTCTATTTCTGCCATTCTGTAAATAGAATATCTGATGCCACTGAATGGGAGAAGTATGCCTGGCTAGTGAGGAGAAGTTGGCCGCCATTCAACCTTTGACAGAATGACTTACCAGCAGCTGATCCAGTGCCAGTAATAAGTGGGTGGTTTGTTTTGAAGCTGTCTGAATACAGCGTCCGTGCACTCTCAATCACAATGTCACTGATCTGAGACCAGATTTTGGGCAAGTGTGGATATTTAGTTTCACATCAAAGATTGAAAAGTATTCTTATGGTTTTGCAGTTTTTCTTCAGATTTTCTTGAAGAGCGTTCCATAGTGTCAGTCTGTAGGCATTTTCCTCTGCCCTGTTTTCATATGAAAGCCCTGTATATGAGTATGTTAATAGCAGCTTTTAGCCTGATGAGCACTTTCTCAATTCTTTGTTGGTCTGCTGTGCCGTGTGTAATCTGGGATTACCCATCCATTTGAAGTTATGTCATCACCAGAGAGAGTTTGAGCATGTTTCCTGCTGCAGGAGAGAGGAAGGGTTAATGTCAATATAAATGTCTATGAGGGCAAAGTATGTGTATGTATATGTCTGTGTTTTTGTGACAGTGTAGTGGACATTTATCCTGTAAACATTGCATCATATATTGATGTAGTTTCATTTTGCCTTGTGGAGTCTGGGACATTAGACGTTTTAGCTGCAGCAGATGAGATTGCCCTCCAAACATGTTTCACCTCTCTATCTAAATGTAATGGCAGTTTTACATGTTGGTCTAATCTGAATAAAAATAATAATCGCCTGAGTGACTTTTATATAAAGCCACCAGGTCAGACCTAGTAACATTTCTGTAACTCTTTAAAGACACGGTAAGTGTGAATGCTGTCAGATTAATGGAAAGGCCACAGCAGCAGTTCATGTATGGAGCATCATCTTTATTATGCTCAAAGAAAATGTAACAAATGTTAAATGATAGAACTGAAAACAGCAGCCATGGCTGTCATGTCTGGGTGAAGCTGTAAAAACATTAAGGTGACAGAACTTTGATCTGTTGTGCTGTCTTGGAGAACACAATGCGACCAGACTTTGGACTTTAATATTGAAGGAACTGCCATGTTTATGGAACACCAGTAAATGTTGCATCAGTTTCATCAGACGTATTACCTGCAGCCGAAGAGATTGCCCTCCAGACATGATACACCTCTATCTGAAGTTTTACACGTTGCTTTTATCTGAATAAAAATAATGATCGCCTGAGAAACCTTTATATAAAACCACCAGGTCGAACCTCATAACGTTTCTTTAAACGTTGATGCCTGGATTGCAGTTAAAACCGCAGGTCATAACAATTAACACTTGGATTAATAGTGTGAGACGGAGTCCGTCTGCCACTGCTCAGAATCCTGTGGGTAACGCTGCAGAGTCCACGGCCATATTTTATATAGTCATTGTCACACACACAGTCCAGGTTCATGCATTGGAATTGTTTGGAGTTAAGCAGTCATCCAAATCCTCCATCAGCTCCGTCTGTTTATAACTACAGTTTTTAGTTTTGCTGCTTAAATATTAATGACTTTATTATTATATTTATATATTGTGTTTATATTATATTATATTAATGTCTGTTTGCTGCAGTGACATTACTGCAAGCATGGAAATGTATCAAACTACTGAAAGCAACTTTGCTAATCATTAAAGTAAATTGTGGAAGTTTTCAGAAATTTGCATTAAAAAAACAAAAATACAGTTCCTTTTGTAAAAAGATGAAAAGATTTATAGTTCAAATGAAGTGATGTTTCTGATATTTTGGACACACATGGGTGAAAATGATAGTGAAAAATGAAATGGTCATGTTGAAGCCTGACTAAACAGTTTACATTTCAATTTACATTTCTCATCTTTATTTAGTTAAAAAAAGACTTTAATGACAGGTTATAATCACAGAGCACATCTGTGAAGTGGAATACTGCATATCGACCTTAAGTTCAATACTTCACCAGTTCAGTGCCCTCTGTGCTGCTCTCTGTTCCCTTTTCTCTCAGTCATCACAGAAAAAAATCTTTTCTCGTTTTATGCTTCGTACAAACAATTAGTGTTGCCTCTCAGTGTGTATAGTCATTTGTCTACCAGATAATCTAATTTTATACTGTACAGTTGGAAACTTAATATCTTTTAACTGAACAAAAGCCACAAGGACTCAAGAACAGTTCAATTCTGAGGCAATTTCTGATTCTATAGACAATGACTGAGAGCTGACTAGTGAGGATGACGAAGAGGTGGAGTAAGGAGCCAGCCAGTGGTTGATAACATTTCCATAGTCCCATTATGACATGCAGAGTGAGCCATGTCATAATACATTTGGAATGTGGACCTTGCTGACCGTTATTTGATCAGAGCCTAACTATAACACCTTAAAACCAAGCGGCATCCTCTGTGTGAAATGAAGTGAACGCTGATATGCCAAAAATTGCAGTTCCTCAAACGTCCACTCGAGGCTGGCTCCAGAAGTGAGTCAGTCTCCTGTTAAAGTCTCATGTTAAAAAGTCCAACTTCACAGCAGAAATAAACATGTTTACAGCCTGGTACAAAAAAACTGTTTTGGTCTCTATAGCTAATTTCCCCGTTCATGACAACTGTACTGAGGGTGAATTTTTATACAACTCACCTTCATTCAGCCCACCCCAGCTCCACATCTTTGCCCATTTTTGGATTAGCCGATTATAACATTTTCAAGCATGGATAAGTCATCAACATGTATTTGAAGAGTTTCTTTCAAAGAGGCACTTGATTCCATCTCTGAGTGGTGGCCCAGTTAGTACTTTAATTTACAATAACTTCAATAAATGTGTCAGTAAAAATGCCTTTCAGAAACAATCATCACATCAAATCAAACATTATAGTCCACCCACTGACACGCATGCATCCACGCAGACACACCTACACATACAGACACACACACAGCAGTGTTACCTCAGTGATCGAGCTCTCAGATGGCAGGCATAGCGACTGGTCGTCCTCCTCTCACACCAGACACTCTGATGACACACCATACTGCTGTCTCTCTGTCTGTCTGCCTGTCAGTACAGATGGACTGCTCCTGGAACTCAATCATGGGTGTAATGAGAAAAACTGGATACTGTGTTCCAAGCTGATGTCCCATTCATTGTAATGAAAGTTGTTTATTGGGTGAATATTCTAAAAGAAAAGAAAAGAAAAGAAAAGAATAAAAAAAAACGTTGGGTGGGATTGTCTCTATGTGTGCCACCTTTCACATCACACAGACATTCCATTGATTATATAAAGAAGAAAGAAGACTGAGCTGTGCAGCTCAGAAAGTCAGACACAATGTACAGTGTCCTCCTTTACTATCCATATTTATTTCTTTACCTTCAGTCCTCTGTTACTCACGTCTCATGACTTCTTCACTTTCGTTCCTTTTGGTGCCTCCCTCTGTTATCCAGGGAATGCTTCTATTTTTCATCTTCTCCCATCCTGTTTTATTCTCAGTCATCTATTCCCTGGAGTGGCAGTGGTAACAGAGCGTTACATTATAACAGATGCCTCTTAACATGCACAACTGGAGTGGAACAATATTTTCAGGAAGGAGAGTATTGAGCCCAGGACTGGAAGCCCTGAGGGGGAACTGGTTCCTGCATGCTCCTGTGTGTGCTATTATACTATGAAAAATGTGCTCAAGATACTGTATTTGTGGAGAATACAAACCATAAAAAACATCCCATCCCTTCAGTCTGCATGTTTGATGAC